>JACEFZ010025370.1:0-520000 GCA_014155875.1 Cepaea nemoralis
ATCGATTTCCCACCTCAATTTGAAATCTAATTTTAGCATTTATCGATTTTCCTCCTCAAAGGGCGATAACTCCTGGTATGATTATTTTAAGTGGGCGGGGTCAAGTGACTTATCAGAGGTGACGTGGTCTAGTGACTCATCATAGGTGGCGTGCGTGGTCAAGTAATTATAGGTACGACATAAAAAATACGACATGAAACTTCAATAAAGAAAACAAACGATCAAAAGAAGGTATATAATAATGTTAATAATATATATATATATATATATATATATATATATATATATATATATATATATATATATATATATATATAAGAAAAAGAACATAGTAAGTGACCGCTTATAGTTAAGGGTGTGTGATGACGTGGTCAAGTAATGGTCAAGAGGTGGTCAAGTGGTGGTCATGTGGTGGAGTAACCACTTAAATTAAAGGGGAAAGTACGTGTAGTGATGTGGTGGTGGTTAAAGTGTGCGATGACGTGGTCAAGCAGTGGTCAAGTGGTCAAGTAGTGGTCAAGTGGTGGTCAAGTGACGAAATTTTAGTGGAAAGTAGTTGTAATGATATGGTGATGGTTAAAATGTGTGATGACGTGGTCAAGCAGTGGTCAAGTGGTCAAGTAGTGGTCAAGTGGTGGTCAAGCAGTGGTCAAGCAGTGGTCAAGTGAGGAAAATTTTAGTGGAAAGTAGTTGTAATGATATGGTGATGATTAAAGGGTGGTAAATTAGTGGTCAAGCAGTGGTCAAGTGGTGGTCAAGTGTGGAAAATTTTAGTTGAAAGTAGTTGTAATGATATGGTGATGATCATGAGGTGGTCAAGCAGTGGTCAAGAGGTGGTCAAGTGGTGGTCAAGCGGTGGTCAAGTGGTCAAGTGACCACTTAAATTGTAGAGGAAGTTACGTGTAGTGACATGGTGGTGTTTAAAACGATCGCTGACGTGGTCAAGTGGTGGTCAAGTAGTGGTCAAGCAGTGGTCACATGGTCAAGTGACCACTTAAATTATAGAGGAGAGTGTGTCTTGTGATGTGGTGATGATCAAGAGGTGGTCAAGTAGTGGTCAAGGGGTGGTCAAGTGGTCAAGGGGTGGTCGAGTGACCACTTAAATTATCGGGGAAAGTATGTGTAGTGAAACGGTAGTGGATAAAGTGGTAGATGACGTGTTCAAATACTGGTCAAGCAATGGTCAAGTACTGGTCAAGGTCGGGTGACCACTTAAATTGTCAGGGAAAGTACGTGTAGTGAAACGACGGTGGTTAAAGTGAGCGATGACGTAAGAGGTAGTCAAGTGGTTTAGGCACAACATAAAACAATAACAACAAAAATAATAATATACAAACTGGTAACATTTCACATGGCTTTTATTGGTAGACAACATCTATTAGGTTACAATTTCTAAAGCTTGCTCCATGTACCACCCAAATGATCAGAGGGCATTGGTTATGGTTTCTAAACAATATCAGACAGGGAACTCTGCCAACTTGTAAATATAAAACGTGATACTGGGTATTGATTCAACACAGAATTTTGTATCTGGCCTAACTATACCAGCTGAATTTAACAAATCTACAGCATTCACTTTTGCCACAAACGCCTCGAAATCAGACCTATTGGATACTAAAAAGGGTGTAGGGAACAATGACGAATTATTCGGACATGCATGGTAGAAGCGTAGGACTTGTGTCTCTCGATGCCTCAATATTGTATGCAGGCTGACGACAATTTTAAAATGAGAGGTCTGGGCGTTGAAGATCGGGAATAAACGGGAACCCCAGTCAATGGTGGCATGAGAATCCGGTTGGTTAAAAAAAGTCCATTCAGACAAATAACGACCACACCGTCTGTGTGATCTAAGCGTGTTCCAATTTTCAATATAAATGTTTTTAACATCCATGGGTAAAAGCCGCAGCGAAAGACATTCACTAGCTGATGATGATGAGGCTGATGCAGATGCTGATTGTGCGTCACGCGGTAAGGCACTAGAGGTTGACTGTTGTTGAGTCGATTTCATGTGTGATGATATTTCCTCATGTGCGGTCAGTAAGGTAATAGATGATGTTGTTTGAGTGTCTGTAACTATCGGCAACGGACTACCTACTGACTCGTTATTGTTAACCGCCGAAAAGCTAGCTGACGGTATCTGAGTGTTTGTTAAATACGACTCTCCATCATTTGATACTTGTTGGTTAGTTGACTTCCGACGTTTACCAGTAAGTTGTTCGTCTGTGGTCGGTTCTCTTCTTCTCTTGCGAGTTGCATCTTGGTCATTGTTAGTTGTTGTTGTTTCATGCTCGGTCTTCATATGTCTCCGTAAATTATCGTATCTCTTGTAAATACGATCACAATAAGCACAATTAAAAACATCCCCATAATGAGAAGTCGCAATATGTCGTAACAAACCATCAGGACGTGTGAAGTTTTTATTACAGAGAGTACATGTATTCTTCTGCATAGCTAACATTCTCGATACAACAAATAGTTTGTAAAATGACCGAAGTATTTGTTTTTCCGTTATCCAGTCATATAACTAAGAACCAACTTGTAAGACGAGAATATTATTCGACTATCTTATCCGTAGACATGAGCCGTTGTGTTGACTCTGTTGTAGACAATAATATTTCAACAGATGAAGCATACACTGTCTTTGTGAATATAGCAGATGAAATATTTTCAGATGAAGGCAGCAATTCCGGTCGGGTAATAATTTTAATGTCTTTGGTTATACATTTGAATAAGAAGCTAGTCAATTCCTTGTACAATAGTGCTGTGTATGTTGAACAAAGCGAAAGAGTACTCGCACATGCAGGGGGATATATATATATATATATATATATATATATATATATATATATATATATATATATATATATATATATATATATATATATATATATATATATTAGCAGACACGATTGTTAACTTCCGATGAATTAGAAAAGCTGTTGAAATTATTTTGAATCAACTTCAAAACACACCCTTCCTCGTTTATTGTGAGCACTCAAATGACTACGCATTCGTTTCCTCACCAACTTGTCTGTGCTGTGCGTGAGTGGGAGTTGTATATACGAAAATAGTAGTTGAGGGTGCTAGTTTTCTAACACAAAATCTGATTGGTGGGTTTGTATTCAACCAATGGGTGAGTGAGTTACAAAAGAGTTTGGATGTTGTTTGTTCCACACAAGTGGCGTAGAAATTCTGTACTATGCCAGTATAACGTGTCCTATGTATTACTGTAAGTTGTGGTATCTTGTGTACTATGTAGTTCAAAACTAGTTTGTGTTGTATGCTGTGTAATGTGTTGTTGAAATACTATATGTCTTTTGTAGCTGTAAGAGACGATAACGTCATAATCTCCACTCTATCATGGTCGCTAAGTTATTGATAGTGTCTTCAGTGCCGCGAAAAAGACTCATTGTGAGATATCGATAACTCTCTTCTCCAGACGGAGTCCATCAATGGTGCATGACCATTATGGCCAAGCAACGACACGGCAATGACAAGGCAAAATGGCGTCGAATATAGCCTAACGTACACAACTTATGAGGTCATCGACTGTCCGTTCCATCACCCTCGACAAATACGTGGTCACTAAGTCCTCAAATTACTCACTCAAATAAACATATAGGATAATAAGGCACCGGCCCAAACAATGAAAACTGACAAAAACAATTTTTAAAAAATGACATAATCGTTAAAATGTAGCACACACAAAGACAAATACAACAGTGACTAAAAAAATAATAATAAAAATGACACGACAAAATAACACACACACACACACACACACACACACACACACACACACACACACACACACACACACACACAATGAAAACTGAAACAACCAATGAAAAATCGCTGACACGAACACTAGAAGCTGACACAAACACTAAATAAGGTACCTAAAGAAAAGCTAAACTTTGTTAACCAAAATGTGAAAGTAGGAAAATGTGATACCCAAATGTAAAACAAATAGCAAGAGAGGAATAGCTCGACCCAACTTATAAACATTAGGACAATATGTCAACCAAATGGGAAAAAGTTAGACCAAATACAAAAATATCTAACTCAAACGTAGGGAAACTTTGTTAACCAAACGAAGGGAAAACCCTAGGTCAAGTAGGAAAATCTGTTAACCAAATGTGAAAAAAATGTCAGCCAAATACAGAAATACCTCGTCCACACTTATTAAAATTAGGAAAATTTGTTAGCCAAATAGTAAAAATATTGCCCAAGTAGGAAAACTTGATAGCCAATTCTGAAAAATATCACCCAAAGAGAGGAATATCTCGGCCAGAATTATAAAAAGTAGGAGAACTATTTGCCAAATGGGAAAAAGTTAGGCCAAAGACAGAAATATCTCAACCAAACATATAAAAAATAGGAAAATTGATAACCAAACGGGAAATATATTGACCAACTAGGGAAATGTGTTACTCAAAGAGAAAAAATAATGACCAAGTAACGAAATACATCGATCAAACTTATGAAAACTAGGAAACTTTGTTAGCCAAATGGAAGAAACCTTGGTCAAGTAGGAAAATCTGTTAGCCAAATGTGAAAAATGTCGGCCAAATGCCGAAATAGTTCGGCCACACATATGCAAACAAGGAAAGGTTGTTAGCCAGATACGAAAAGTATTAACCAAGTAAGAAAATGTGATAGCCAAAGGTTTAAAAATATCAGCCAAAGAGAGAAATATCTCATCCAAACTTATAAAAAGAAGGAAAATTCTCAACCAAATGAGAAAAAGTTAGACCAAATATAGTAACATATCAACCAAACTTATGAAAACTAGGAAACTTTGTTAGCCAACGAGAAACAAAACCTACGTCAAGTAGGAAAATCTGTTAGCCAAATGTAAAAAATGTCGGCCAAATACAGAAATACCTCGTTCGCACTTATTAAAATTAGGAAACATTTGTTAGCCAAATAGTAAAAATATTACCCGAGTAGGAAAATTTGATAGCCAAATGTAAAAAAAATATCACCCAAAGAGAGGAATATCTCGGCCAGACTTATAAAAAATAGGAGAACTATTTGCCAAATGGGAAAAAGTTAGGCCAAATACAGAAATATCTCAACCAAACATGAAAAATAGGAAAATTGATAACTAAACGGGGAAATATATTGACCAACTAGGGACATGTGTTACTCAAAGAGGAAAAATAATGACCAAGTAACGAAATACATCGCTCAAACTTATGAAAACTAGGAAACTTTGTTAGCCAAAGGGAAAAAAAAAACCTTGTTCAAGTAGGAAAATCTGTTAGCCAAATGTAAAAAATGTCGGACAAATGCAGAAATAGTTCGGTCACACATATGCAAACTAGGAAAAGTTGTTAGCCAGATAGGAAAAGTATTGGCCAAGTAGGAAAATTTGAAAGCCAAATATGAAAAAAATATCACCCAAAGAGAGAAATATCTCGTCCAGACTTATAAAAAGTTGGAAAATTTGTCAACCAAATGGGGTACAGTTAGACCAAATACAGAAACATCTTAACCATATTTATAAAAAAACGAGGGGAAAATGTCGACCAAATACAGAAATAACTCAACCCAATTTATAAATATGGCAACCAAACTTATGAAACGTAGGAAAATGTGTTAATCAAAAGGGGAAAATATGGTACACGTAACGAAATATCTCATACAAAATTATAAAAAGTAGGAAAATATGTCAACCAAACGCGAACAATGTCGGCCAAATACAGAAATTTCTCAACCAAACTCATGAAAAGTAGGAACAACTTGTTACCCAAATAGGAAGAATATTGGTCAAGTAAAGAAATAGCGTGGTCAAACCTATAAAAACATACCAACATTTGTTAACACAACTTGGCCACTTGTTCTTACAAACTTGCTCACTGGCTCAAACAATCTATCCTCTTGCTATTACAATCGGTCGACCTATCCTATCAACTCACACACTTATCATAACAACTGTCCCTTTCCCCCAACAAAATGTCCACCGACTCTCTCATATTATCGACTCGCCCTATCAACTTACCCACTGACTCTAACAACTTCCCCACACGGGCTCACAAAATTTCCACTTGTTATTACAAATTGTCGACAGTCTCGCCCAAATTACCACTTACTCTTACAAACTGTCCCAACTGCGTGCACAAAGGTGTCCACTTGTGATTTCACGGCCTCCTCACCACATAGATAAGTAGCCCTTATAAAATACAAATGTATCCCGCAAGTCATACAGAAGTGTTCCCCATATTGTCATAAAAAAATATTTGTGTGTGTAGGTAAGTTCATGTCTTTGGCAGTTCATATTTTGTAAATTCATTTCTTCAGCATAAGATTTGTGTAAGTTCACGCCCTCAGCATAAATTTTGTTGTGTAAGTTCATGTCTTCGACAGTTCATGTTTTGCTAAGGCCTAGTTTTAGTGAAAAGGCAGAAATTGGCTAGAATTTCAACCTGAGTGGTCAATTACTAACACTGCCTGTGGACAGCTATTCTTACCCATGCGCTAAAGTTGAGAAAATGAACTTCCGTTGAATGGAAGCTACCGCAGACTTGACTTATTAAACCCCTCTGGAAGAAGTAGCGGCAGCTTAACCAGGAAAAGATCGAATTAGTTATCCCCCTTAGTCTGGGAATTATGAAAATATATGCTCACACAAGCGATATTACTCATGACGTCATATAAACAAAAATATAAAGGATAACAATTGTGGCTCTGCCTCAATTGTTATCCTTTATATTTTTGTTTATATGACGTCATGAGTAATATCGCTTGTGTGAGCATATATTTTCATAATTCCCAGACTAAGGGGGATAACTAATTCGATCTTTTCCTGGTTAAGCTGCCGCTACTTCTTCCAGAGGGGTTTAATAAGTCAAGTCTGCGGTAGCTTCCATTCAACGGAAGTTCATTTTCTCAACTTTAGCGCATGGGTAAGAATAGCTGTCCACAGGCAGTGTTAGTAATTGACCACTCAGGTTGAAATTCTAGCCAATTTCTGCCTTTTCACTAAAACTAGGCCTTAGCAAAACATGAACTGTCGAAGACATGAACTTACACAACAAAATTTATGCTGAGGGCGTGAACTTACACAAATCTTATGCTGAAGAAATGAATTTACAAAATATGAACTGCCAAAGACATGAACTTACCTACACACACAAATATTTTTTTTAATGACAATATGGGGAACACTTCTGTATGACTTGCGGGATACATTTGTATTTTATAAGGGCTACTTATCTATGTGGTGAGGAGGCCGTGAAATCACAAGTGGACACCTTTGTGCACGCAGTTGGGACAGTTTGTAAGAGTAAGTGGTAATTTGGGCGAGACTGTCGACAATTTGTAATAACAAGTGGAAATTTTGTGAGCCCGTGTGGGGAAGTTGTTAGAGTCAGTGGGTAAGTTGATAGGGCGAGTCGATAATATGAGAGAGTCGGTGGACATTTTGTTGGGGGAAAGGGACAGTTGTTATGATAAGTGTGTGAGTTGATAGGATAGGTCGACCGATTGTAATAGCAAGAGGATAGATTGTTTGAGCCAGTGAGCAAGTTTGTAAGAACAAGTGGCCAAGTTGTGTTAACAAATGTTGGTATGTTTTTATAGGTTTGACCACGCTATTTCTTTACTTGACCAATATTCTTCCTATTTGGGTAACAAGTTGTTCCTACTTTTCATGAGTTTGGTTGAGAAATTTCTGTATTTGGCCGACATTGTTCGCGTTTGGTTGACATATTTTCCTACTTTTTATAATTTTGTATGAGATATTTCGTTACGTGTACCATATTTTCCCCTTTTGATTAACACATTTTCCTACGTTTCATAAGTTTGGTTGCCATATTTATAAATTGGGTTGAGTTATTTCTGTATTTGGTCGACATTTTCCCCTCGTTTTTTTATAAATATGGTTAAGATGTTTCTGTATTTGGTCTAACTGTACCCCATTTGGTTGACAAATTTTCCAACTTTTTATAAGTCTGGACGAGATATTTCTCTCTTTGGGTGATATTTTTTTCATATTTGGCTTTCAAATTTTCCTACTTGGCCAATACTTTTCCTATCTGGCTAACAACTTTTCCTAGTTTGCATATGTGTGACCGAACTATTTCTGCATTTGTCCGACATTTTTTACATTTGGCTAACAGATTTTCCTACTTGAACAAGGTTTTTTTTTTCCCTTTGGCTAACAAAGTTTCCTAGTTTTCATAAGTTTGAGCGATGTATTTCGTTACTTGGTCATTATTTTTCCTCTTTGAGTAACACATGTCCCTAGTTGGTCAATATATTTCCCCGTTTAGTTATCAATTTTCCTATTTTTCATGTTTGGTTGAGATATTTCTGTATTTGGCCTAACTTTTTCCCATTTGGCAAATAGTTCTCCTATTTTTTATAAGTCTGGCCGAGATATTCCTCTCTTTGGGTGATATTTTTTTTACATTTGGCTATCAAATTTTCCTACTCGGGTAATATTTTTACTATTTGGCTAACAAATGTTTCCTAATTTTAATAAGTGCGAACGAGGTATTTCTGTATTTGGCCGACATTTTTTACATTTGGCTAACAGATTTTCCTACTTGACGTAGGTTTTGTTTCTCGTTGGCTAACAAAGTTTCCTAGTTTTCATAAGTTTGGTTGATATGTTACTATATTTGGTCTAACTTTTTCTCATTTGGTTGAGAATTTTCCTTCTTTTTATAAGTTTGGATGAGATATTTCTCTCTTTGGCTGATATTTTTTCACCTTTGGCTATCACATTTTCTTACTTGGTTAATACTTTTCGTATCTGGCTAACAACCTTTCCTTGTTTGCATATGTGTGGCCGAACTATTTCGGCATTTGGCCGACATTTTTCACATTTGGCTAACAGATTTTCCTACTTGACCAAGGTTTCTTCCATTTGGCTAACAAAGTTTCCTAGTTTTCATAAGTTTGATCGATGTATTTCGTTACTTGGTCATTATTTTTTCTCTTTGAGTAACACATTTCCCTAATTGGTCAATATATTTCCCGTTTGGTTATCAATTTTCCTATTTTTTATATGTTTGGTTGAGATATTTCTGTCTTTGGCCTAACTTTTTCCCATTTGGCAAATAGTTCTCCTACTTTTTATAATTCTGGCCGAGATATTCCTCTCTTTGGGTGATATTTTTCAGAATTGGCTATCAAGTTTTCCTACTTGGGCAATATTTTTACTATTTGGCTAACAAATTTTCCTAATTTTAATAAGTGTGGACGAGGTATTTCTGTATTTGGCTGACATTTTTTTCACATTTGGTTAACAGATTTTCCTACTTGACCTAGGGTTTTCCCTTCGTTTGGTTAACAAAGTTTCCCTACGTTTGAGTTAGATATTTTTGTATTTGGTCTAACTTTTTCCCATTTGGTTGACATATTGTCCTAGTTTTATAAGTTGGGTCGAGCTATTCCTCTCTTGCTATTTGTTTTACATTTGGGTATCACATTTTCCTACTTTCACATTTTGGTTAACAAAGTTTAGCTTTTCTTTAGGTACCTTATTTAGTGTTTGTGTCAGCTTCTAGTGTTCGTGTCAGCGATTTTTCATTGGTTGTTTCAGTTTTCATTGTGTGTGTGTGTGTGTGTGTGTGTGTGTGTGTGTGTGTGTGTGTGTGTGTGTGTGTTATTTTGTCGTGTCATTTTTATTATTATTTTTTTAGTCACTGTTGTATTTGTCTTTGTGTGTGCTACATTTTAACGATTATGTCATTTTTTAAAAATTGTTTTTGTCAGTTTTCATTGTTTGGGCCGGTGCCTTATTATCCTATATGTTTATTTGAGTGAGTAATTTGAGGACTTAGTGACCACGTATTTGTCGAGGGTGATGTAACGGACAGTCGATGACCTCATAAGTTGTGTACGTTAGGCTATATTCGACGCCATTTTGCCTTGTCATTGCCGTGTCGTTGCTTGGCCATAATGGTCATGCACCATTGATGGACTCCGTCTGGAGAAGAGAGTTATCGATATCTCACAATGAGTCTTTTTCGCGGCACTGAAGACACTATCAATAACTTAGCGACCATGATAGAGTGGAGATTATGACGTTATCGTCTCTTACAGCTACAAAAGACATATAGTATTTCAACAACACATTACACAGCATACAACACAAACTAGTTTTGAACTACATAGTACACAAGATACCACAACTTACAGTAATACATAGGACACGTTATACTGGCATAGTACAGAATTTCTACGCCACTTGTGTGGAACAAACAACATCCAAACTCTTTTGTAACTCACTCACCCATTGGTTGAATACAAACCCACCAATCAGATTTTGTGTTAGAAAACTAGCACCCTCAACTACTATTTTCGTATATACAACTCCCACTCACGCACAGCACAGACAAGTTGGTGAGGAAACGAATGCGTAGTCATTTGAGTGCTCACAATAAACGAGGAAGGGTGTGTTTTGAAGTTGATTCAAAATAATTTCAACAGCTTTTCTAATTCATCGGAAGTTAACAATCGTGTCTGCTAATATATATATATATATATATATATATATATATATATATATATATATATATATATATATATATATATATATATCCCCCTGCATGTGCGAGTACTCTTTCGCGTTGTTCAACATACACAGCACTATTGTACAAGGAATTGACTAGCTTCTTATTCAAATGTATAACCAAAGACATTAAAATTATTACCCGACCGGAATTGCTGCCTTCATCTGAAAATATTTCATCTGCTATATTCACAAAGACAGTGTATGCTTCATCTGTTGAAATATTATTGTCTACAACAGAGTCAACACAACGGCTCATGTCTACGGATAAGATAGTCGAATAATATTCTCGTCTTACAAGTTGGTTCTTAGTTATATGACTGGATAACGGAAAAACAAATACTTCGGTCATTTTACAAACTATTTGTTGTATCGAGAATGTTAGCTATGCAGAAGAATACATGTACTCTCTGTAATAAAAACTTCACACGTCCTGATGGTTTGTTACGACATATTGCGACTTCTCATTATGGGGATGTTTTTAATTGTGCTTATTGTGATCGTATTTACAAGAGATACGATAATTTACGGAGACATATGAAGACCGAGCATGAAACAACAACAACTAACAATGACCAAGATGCAACTCGCAAGAGAAGAAGAGAACCGACCACAGACGAACAACCTACTGGTAAACGTCGGAAGTCAACTAACCAACAAGTATCAAATGATGGAGAGTCGTATTTTACAAACACTCAGATACCGTCAGCTAGCTTTTCGGCGGTTAACAATAACGAGTCAGTAGGTAGTCCGTTGCCGATAGTTACAGACACTCAAACAGCATCATCTATTACCTTACTGACCGCAAATGAGGAAATATCATCACACATGAAATCGACTCAACAACAGTCAACCTCTAGTGCCTTACCGCGTGACGCACAATCAGCATCTGCATCAGCCTCATCATCATCAGCTAGTGAATGTCTTTCGCTGCGGCTTTTACCCATGGATGTTAAAAACATTTATATTGAAAATTGGAACACGCTTAGATCACACAGACGGTGTGGTCGTTATTTGTCTGAATGGACTTTTTTTAACCAACCGGATTCTCATGCCACCATTGACTGGGGTTCCCGTTTATTCCCGATCTTCAACGCCCAGACCTCTCATTTTAAAATTGTCGTCAGCCTGCATACAATATTGAGGCATCGAGAGACACAAGTCCTACGCTTCTACCATGCATGTCCGAATAATTCGTCATTGTTCCCTACACCCTTTTTAGTATCCAATAGGTCTGATTTCGAGGCGTTTGTGGCAAAAGTGAATGCTGTAGATTTGTTAAATTCAGCTGGTATAGTTAGGCCAGATACAAAATTCTGTGTTGAATCAATACCCAGTATCACGTTTTATATTTACAAGTTGGCAGAGTTCCCTGTCTGATATTGTTTAGAAACCATAACCAATGCCCTCTGATCATTTGGGTGGTACATGGAGCAAGCTTTAGAAATTGTAACCTAATAGATGTTGTCTACCAATAAAAGCCATGTGAAATGTTACCAGTTTGTATATTATTATTTTTGTTGTTATTGTTTTATGTTGTGCCTAAACCACTTGACTACCTCTTACGTCATCGCTCACTTTAACCACCGTCGTTTCACTACACGTACTTTTCCTGACAATTTAAGTGGTCACCCGACCTTGACCAGTACTTGACCATTGCTTGACCAGTATTTGAACACGTCATCTACCACTTTATCCACTACCGTTTCACTACACATACTTTCCCCGATAATTTAAGTGGTCACTCGACCACCCCTTGACCACTTGACCACCCCTTGACCACTACTTGACCACCTCTTGATCATCACCACATCACAAGACACACTTTCCTCTATAATTTAAGTGGTCACTTGACCATGTGACCACTGCTTGACCACTACTTGACCACCACTTGACCACGTCAGCGATCGTTTTAAACACCACCATGTCACTACAAGTAACTTCCTCTACAATTTAAGTAGTCACTTGACCACTTGACCACCGCTTGACCACCACTTGACCACCTCTTGACCACTGCTTGACCACCTCATGATCATCACCATATAATTACAACTACTTTCAACTAAACTTTTCCACACTTGACCACCACTTGACCACTGCTTGACCACTAATTTACCACCCTTTAATCATCACCATATCATTACAACTACTTTCCACTAAAATTTTCCTCACTTGACCACTGCTTGACCACCACTTGACCACTACTTGACCACTTGACCACTGCTTGACCACGTCATCACACATTTTAACCATCACCATATCATTACAACTACTTTCCACTAAAATTTCGTCACTTGACCACCACTTGACCACTACTTGACCACTTGACCACTGCTTGACCACGTCATCGCACACTTTAACCACCACCACATCACTACACGTACTTTCCCCTTTAATTTAAGTGGTTACTCCACCACATGACCACCACTTGACCACCTCTTGACCATTACTTGACCACGTCATCACACACCCTTAACTATAAGCGGTCACTTACTATGTTCTTTTTTCTTATATATATATATATATATATATATATATATATATATATATATATATATATATATATATATATATATATATATATATATATATATATATATATATATATATTATTATTATATATTATTATTAACATTATTATATACCTTCTTTTGATCGTTTGTTTTCTTTATTGATGTTTCATGTCGTATTTTTTATGTCGTACCTATAATTACTTGACCACGCACGCCACCTATGATGAGTCACTAGACCACGTCACCTCTGATGAGACACTTGACCCCGCCCACTTAAAATAATCATACCAGGAGTTATCGCCCTTTGAGGAGGAAAATCGATAAATGCTAAAAATAGATTTCAAATTGAGGTGGGAAATCGATAAATGGTTGATTTATATAGTCCTCCTCCTCCTCAAAAACGGTCGTCCTTTTGTACCTATATACTACTCAGGTAGGCTGGCAGGGAATGCACTTCTTGGTGGTAGATTGTCTATGAACAAGGGGAAGGTGGAGAAGGCGGGGAACAGATTGAGAACCCGTGTGTAGAAAGAATGAGATTGCGGGGGATCGGCAGGGGTTCTGGAAGAATCTCAAAACTGAGAGGGAAGACCAGGAGAACTTTAAATCAGATAGCAGTGGGAACGGTTAGTAGTATGACTCTTCGCTGACTGTTGAACGAGGGGAGGATAGAAATACCATCGCACCAGCGACAGATGTTTACAAACAGTTTAAACAGTTGGGCAGTAAAGAATAATATAAGCGTCATAAAACTTATTGAAATGTCATAATTAAAAGTGAATTGAAAAATCATGATCGCCGATGTCTGCACCACCCTAAGCACTTGAAGAAATAAATAGAATTTAATAAAGTTTTATTATTCCAGTTTTTACTTCATCATGCGTAACATATTATTTCAAAATTGTCAGCAATTTATGGAGTGGCTAGTTACATCAAAGCTGTCTGCAGTTTATAAGGAGGGGGAAAGAACATTAAAATTTTCAGCTTTGTGATGGAAAATTGTTTTGTTAGAAATGATATGATAGGAGAAGATAAACAGGGAAACATTTTAAATACTAAGTTTGAAGTAAACATGACTTGATAAGGTAAAAGCCCAGACGATGAAAATACTTCTAGACATTACAAAGAGAAACAGTGCTTTGGTGAAGACGGTACTGATGACAAGTTTTTCTATTTTTGTCCGTTTTTTTCCTGCTTTGTTCTTCTTTTTCTTCCATCTTCCAATTCCTCCTCGTCTTCTTCTTCTTTCATTCTCTTCCTATTTTTTCACCTCCTATTCTTTCTCCTCCTCTTCTTCCATCTTTTCTTCTTCCACCCTAGCTCTTTTTCTACTCGTATTCTACCTGCTTTCATTTCAGCCTCCTCCCCTACTGCCTCCTCCCCTCTTGTCTACTTCCTTCCTGCCCACTCGCCTCCTGCCTGCACCCCTCACTACTTCTCCCCATTCCTTTCTCCTCGTTGCTGCTTCTTCTTCTCTATCCATCCATCAATCCCTCCCTCTCTCGCTCCATCCCTATCTACCTCCCTACCTATCTCCACCCTTCCCCTTCTTTTCTCTCTTTATCTCCCTATATCCCAGTCTATCTGTCTGTCCATCTATAACAATTCCTGTATGTATGTCAGTCTATCTATATCAATTCAGTAGTTTTTATGGTCTGTCTGTGTATCTCTCTCTCTCTCTCTCTCTCTCTCTCTCTCTCTCTCTCTCTCTCTCTCTCTCTCTCTCTCTCTCTCTCTCTCTCTCTCTCTCTCTCTCTCTCTCTCTCTCACGGAAGCAGACAAAAATACTATTTGTTCAGAGCTGGCGCTGAATCAGACCAAAGACTTAAATCGCTTCCGCCCGAACGTCATTGATCTCCGGAAGTAGTCAACCAGAGACAGACATGGCGGATTTTAGGTTGAAAAAGCGTCAACTGTGAACAGCCTTATTTTTCCTTGTTTGTGTGACTTTTTGAGCCTTACAATTGAGAAAATGACATCCTCACAACGTCACAAACAAAAACTAATTTATTTCCTTGTACCGAAACAGCCCACATTACTCCTCTACATATTTGTCTCTGTGATGACATCCTACCACATTCGTCTGTCTGACATTCGTCTTAACTCTTACCTCTTATGGTACCTAGCATTTGTTACGTTAACTCGTTCTATGCATAGAAATGTGCTTGCCTGAATTAAATGTTATAGTCTCAGGAAGTGTAAGAGAAGAGATACAAACGGAGAGAAAGGGTTAAACTAACAATTCGAAAGAAGCGAGTTAATATAAATGCTTCCTGTCGTAAGCGTCTATTTTGTGTGTTAAACAACACACGAAACGAATTATTTATATCTATCACGTGACCGGTTTCCAAAATTTCCCTTCCAATCGATGACGTAGGAGGTTTGTGGTCTGTCGGTTTGGCCAGGTTCCCATCACCTTTGTGTATTATCTTGTCAATCCAACTGGGTATGTGTTCGACCACCCTGTAGTTTAACTGCCTCTCTGTTCTGCCGATGTAGATAGGCTGGCACCTGCATGTGAATTGGTAACTGCAATTGGATTTGGCAAACAGAGGGACATGTTCTTTTACTGCTGGGTGCACAGGCCAGTTTTGTGCAAACAGAAAGACATGATATGATAATCAGTTTACAATTACCGTGGTGGACAACTGAAATTACTGTGCGAACGTGTACATATTTCAGCTTGAAGACTTTATTTAGCTACTTTACGTTGTGTGATTTCTGCAGTATGTACCTGACTAGATGCAGCAAAATTTGATAGGGACCAAGAAACATATTATTGGTGTGTGGTATTGAAAGATGTAACGGGTGCTAGGATTTAGTGCAGAATCTTTCTCTCTGTGTTTTATTTGTTTAAAGAGCCTCTTTATACTTCTTAGGGTATATCGTGCTAGACTCATATTTGCATGAAACAACTGACACTTAATGAACTGACATTCAACTGGAACACAACTGACACTCAATTGGTGATGCGGTCACTCTCGGTACTTTAACTGCTACTCATGTTATGCTGGTTCGATCGGGAAACCCAGGTCAACTGAATTGAATCCTTCTCAATGGGGATTCAAACTCCTGACCACCGGGCCGGCAGTGAGTTTCTAATTACTGTTAGAAATTAAGGGTTAGGTATTTCTATGGTTTTGACAACTACTATAACGGTGCAGGTTGTTTTAAAATGGATATTTAACATTGTACAACATGGACGAAACAAAATATTAGGTAAAATTTATTCCGCCAAGAACCCTCGGAAATAGTCCTAAACTCTGCCAGCCCCAGTCTTCACAGTATCCCCAGTCTTCACAGTATCCCCAGTCTTAAAAGTAACCCTAGTCTTCAAAGTATCCCCAGTCTTCAAAGTATTTCCAGTATTCAAAGTATCCCTAGTTTTCACAGTATCCCCAGTCTTCACAGTTTCCCCCGTCTTCAAAGTATTCATAGTCTTTAAAGTATCCACAGTCTTCAAAGTATCCGCAGTCTTCAAAGTATTCTCACTAATCAAAGTATCCCCAGTTTTCACAGTATCCACAGTCTTTAAAGTATCATCAGTCTTCAAAGTATTCCCAGTCTTCAAAATATATCCCCACCTTTCAACGTAATCCTCACTCTTCAAATTATCATTAGGTGCTGAAAGTATCTCACTTTCAACAGTATCCCCACTCTTCAAAGTATCCCCAGATCTTCAAAATATCCTTTCTGCAAAGTAATCCCCACTCTTCAAAATAATTCTCACTCTTCAAAGTAATCCACACTCTTAAAAGTAATCCCCAGTCTTCAAAGTATCCCGTCTTCAAAGTAATTCCCAGTCTTGAAGGTATCCGCACGCATCGAAGTATCCTCACTGATCAAAGTATACTCACTCATCAAAGTATCCTCCCTCATCAAAGTACCCGCATTCATCAAAGTATCCTCACTCATAAAAGTAAACCCATTCGTCAAAGTATACTCACTCATCAAAGTTTCCTCACTCATCAAAGTATACGTACTCATCAAAGTATACGCACTCATCAATGTAATCCCCAGTCTTCAAAATATAATCAGTTGAGTTGAGTTGAGTTGAGCTAAGAACTGACATCACTGCACTAAGGACATTCCAATATGCACATCCGTCACCTCGTTCAACAGCCAGCGAAGAGTCACTACTACTAATCGTTCCCACCTCTATCTGATTGAAAGTTCTCCTGGTCTTCCCTCTCAGTTTTGAGATTCTACCAGAACCCCTGCCAATCCTCTGCAATCTCATCCTTTCCACATACGGGTTCTCAATCTGTTTCCCCACCTTCTCCACCTGGTCCCACAGGCGCACGACCACCTCCACTTGTCCATAAGTATTCTACCACCAAGAGGCTGCATTCCCTGCCAACCTATTAGCCTGTTCATTTCCCCGCACTCCCGCATGGCCAGGGCAAAAATCCATACAATTATCACAATCTATGGACCTCTGAAGCGAGGTAAGCTATTCCACACGAAACATTCCTTTCTCCACCTTACTAAGCATACTCCTTGAGTCCATGATGACGACAATGTGTGTTCAGTGGTCTCCTCTAACCAACGGAATGCCACTGTGACTGCTTCCACCTTAGTTCTCATGCTAGAGGTCGTAGCCTCATATGCCAAACTCTATTTTTTAAGAATCGTCCATTAGCCTCGCAATGAAACCCCAACCACTCCGTCTGTTTTTCACCACTGACACATCAGTATAGATCACTATGTCACATTGATGTGTGTTACTCTGGATCAGTTGTTGCACCTCAGTGCGGTCCACTGTCCATTCTCTGCACTCACGACCCACAGTCACTATTACATTGTGTCAGTCCGTCCTGTCTGCCGGTACTTCAGCCTACTCTTTTTCACGATTGATGGTCTCTAGATCACACATCTGACCTATAGATATTTTTGCCTGTGTCATCCCCGCAGGACCTGTCTCGTCCATGTCTAAGACCCTTGACCATATCCATGGCTTCATGCAGGGGGTGATCCCTATCTGCAGCAACTCTCGGATACCAGTTGGCTTGAAGGACCTTATGCCTATCCGCCATTATTGATATGCCTAATGCATATATTTGATGTGTCCTTTGCGCACCCTAGGATCACATGGATGGCTGCATTCTGTATGCGCTCCAACCTTCCAAGCTGGCTCTTCGATACTGTCAGCAGCCCCACACCATTATACACTCAGTTATAGATATTATTAACTGCCGAAAGAGCCTGCAAAGCATCCTCTGCTCTACCCTATTGCTGCCATCGCCCTCAGTGCATTTAGTCCACTACCAGGCTTCACCACCAGAGCCTCCACATGATCCTTAAATAACATTCACCTGTCAAAGATGATACCCAAGTACTTCAATTTGCTTTCGCTACATGAGACATCTGCCTTCACAATCCGGTTATCCAGGGATTACCAGACAACCGATGCCTTGTCTGGGTTTATAACGGCAACTGCATCCCTGCACCACTTCGCCAGCCTGTTTACTGCCATCTGTAAGTCTTTAGCCAAACTGTCACTGTCCCTGCCTTGTCTGTACACCAGCACATCATCTGCAAAGGTGATATCCTCAGTCTGTAAAGTAATCCCCAGTCTTTAGAGTAATCCTCAGTCTTTATGGTAATTTCCAGTCTTTATGGTAATTTTCGTCTTCAGTGTAATCCCCAGTCTTTAGAGTAATCCTCAGTCTTTATGATAATTTCCAGTATTCAGAGTAATCCCCAATATTCAGAGAGAGTATTCCGCAGTCTTCAAAGTATCCATCTACAAAGTACACCTGATCCAGCATCAGTATTCTAGCCATGGATGCTTCTAAAGCCAACAGATCTTTCATTCTTTGCTTCGCAGTCCAGCGTGATCCTGAATGTAGTTTCAGTCCTTATTGGTTGACGCCGATAGAATGCATATTTCCCTGTCAATATTCCCATTCTATTACAGCCGGGTATTCATTTCTGGGCCGGTCTCTCTGGCTGTGGGGTTACAACATTTTCTCTCTGTAATCCCGTTTATCACGCAGAGTCTCGTAGCGGAGCGAGAGCTGAGGCGGTTCGACCCCCGCTCGTGACTTGCGGGATACTGAGCCGGCCGCTCAGAAAGCAATGGCAAACTACTGAGCGTAATCTTGCCAAGAGATCAACATACAGCTGAAAGATGCTGGTGTTGACAGCTAAGTCCTGTAAAGGATATGCTAAAAAAAAAAATAAAAAAATTCATTTCTGGACAGGCAGCCAACGGTAATGATGAAGTAGTATGCAACTAATTTCTGGATATGTCTTGTCAATATTCGCATCTATCAAAGAGTATGTCAAACAGTTTATAATCGTTAACTGGTTATTGACGAAATACACACGCAGCAGCCAAAAGAAGAGCACAAAAAAATATTTGCACTATTTTTCAATTTACAGATGGTAACAAAAGTATACTGGAAACAGAAATGTAAAGGCGAGATCAGATACATGTAAATCACCTGTAATTGCTATAAACAGAGGTACGAGAGGTATATATATATATTGTTCACTTGACTCTGTTTACTTCCAGTCTGTTCATTCTTTGGTGCAATGAGTGGTTTATTAGTATCTTGCACTATTCAGCTTGTTGCAAGACTACATTGCACTTCTACCATCCATTGTTTTCTTTTTCCATAATACTTTCCATGCGACTAACATTGATAGATCCAGCAATATGTTTTTCATTCCGTCTCTGCCTCTTCTACTGCTAGTCTCTTCAGCTTGGCAATATTGTTCATTGCTCCTCTTCTCACATTGTTTCTGTGATATACTTTATATGTCGTTATTCTTTCATTACCGTTTTTCAGGCACGGTGTTAGTTATTTGGACTAAAATGTTGATTTGTCAACTTTGACTTGGAGACGTAAATTAAAAGTACCTCAAAAGTCTCAGTGGGTTCGCCTGATGGCGAGGGACAGCGGTAACAGTGAAAGCTATTCCACACACAAAAAGCATCCAGTGCACTAACTGGAGTAGCAACACTTGGGCGGACTACGCTTGCGTTCAAAGCAAGGTGTTCGCAATATTCGTTTCAGAAAGCACATCTCTGTTGCTTTCAAGCTCTTGTTAATTTGCTCATTCACATTATCCAGATTTATTGTCATACGCCCTGAACATGTTCCGTATAACGAAGTATTATCCTTTGCAGTATCCGGGGAAAAAAAGATTTGAAGTTAAAGAAAAATAAAAAAAAATAATAAATTATTGATGTACTTTCGTAGATGTTTAATGTTAAACATTAAGAAATTCCAGGAAGATTAAGAAAAGGCAAACTCAGTTTCGGTACATGTGACATTTTACTTATTTCATTTATTTTATATTTTCGCCACACTTCTATTCTTGGAATCGATTGAACCATAAGTGTGCACACAATTTTGATTCGACAAGCCAAGTCTAGCCCACACAAAAAACAACCTTATAACAGAAGTGGCACTTCATTCTTCTTCTTCTTTCGTCTAGTCCGTGGAGGCAACGGTAATCATTCCTCTGTCATGTGGTGTTTAATTAACTTGAACTATAATAATATTATTTTTGTCATGATCTTTCAGCTCCCAGTATAAAATCTTCTCTGTCGTCCTCTATTTCTCTTGGCTAGTATTTCCCAGAGCATCATCACCATTATGTTCCTAGCCAATTGGCGTAGGCGTTTATGTATCTTCATAGATCTCTGTCCTTGGTGTTCTGAATAACATCCCTCCACGCCAACGTCTCAGTCAATCCAGTATAATTTCTCTCGGTCTGTCACTATCTCTTTTCCCACTGATCTTTCCAGTTGTCACAATGTTTTCCAATGCCTTCCTTCTCATCACATGATTAATTAAAGCTGTTTGTCGCTTTTTAATAATTGTATATAATCTTCTACTTTCATTAGTCTTGGCGAGACAATCTGTCACAATTTGATTACTCGCAGTTCAAGGTATTCATGACCCTCATACAGCTATTTTATTTACCTATTCCATCTCTTCTATTGGTATGCCGAAAATATTTCATTTGTTGTTACATTATTGTTTTGATGAACAGCCGGGTCTTTGGCTAAGGAGTCACGGACACATTTTGCAATCCTACATACCGCTTTCGAAACACGTGTGCGATTTGGAAGCCGACAGCCTTGCGCTGGTTTTCATACAATGGTATGTGAAGTCAGCATGGTCTAATGGATGCCAGATAGCTATCACTGAAGCACAGTGTGATAGCGCCAAACCAACGAAATTTTGGTTTGGTCTATCTCGAGTTAAAAACCTGGCCACACCGGAACTCGGCTTAACAAAGGAATCGGAGGCCAGTTTTGTTTTAGCAGTCCTTTGTGCTGATGAGAGATGCGGGCAGCATGGCCTTCAGTTCAGTGCTGTTCTGTTGTTGTCAGGTGTGGGAACAATTCCCTGAGTTGATCTGTGTCAACTAATGTTGTGACAAAACTGTAAGTTTTAACTGATTAAGTTTAAAATGTTTAATTTAATAAATATTTGTAAAATCGCAGCACACGCCAGTTCACCAACGTGAAAGTGTTTACATGGTGGAACGCGTGGGTGAAAATAATTGCTAGTTAGGTGAGCTTGTAGGAACAAAGAAATATAAATAGATAATGTAGATGAGTATTACTAAAGTGAGCTGTTCTACAGATCAATGTAACGTCCCTGAGGTTTTAGGAATATAACATTTAATTCATAGAGATGCCAGCAATCAGACAATGGTGATGTGAAATACGAAGATAGGTCATTAGTGGTGGTTAAATATGGTAGAGACTGATGTCATGTCATGCCAGCCATGCTGGCACAAGATTATTTTGTTGAGAATGTATTTTACATGATTATCCTAGGACACTGTGTTACTGGCCAAATAGGTAGTGATTGATTTTGTGTTGTCCCTCTGTAAATGTTCCAAGCTAGCAAAAAAGTGGGATATTCACCAAGATATATGTATGAGGTGTAAATTGAGATGTATGAGGTCATAAAATATTAGTTGATGAAGAGACCATGCCTAAAATTGAATGCTTATGAGTAGGGGAAAATAACCATAATATAGGTGTAATATTTATAACATGTGTAAAGCAGAGAATACTTACATGTTATATGTGGCAATGATGGGTTAATGTTTAAGCTATGTAGTTAGGACATGTAGGTAATAAATAGAAGTGAAGGAGATAATGTGTTGAATTGTAGGGACGCCATGCAGATTGATAGCCACTAGGCGTAGGAAATAATGCATCTTAATATGCGGGGTGCGTATCAGCAATCATTGTGTAATCGTAACTGCGAATGAAGTGTGGCTTTACTGAGGGAGAACAGGCAGGTGCATCTGGAACTGATATTGGTAAAGGGGTTTCTCATCTAGCATTGAAGTCTGGCATCACATCTGTTAACAGAATGCAGTAATGTTTGTCTAGGTGTATCAAGTTGTTGATGGAATCAGTGACTGAGATTCTGTCCTAAGTTAAGCATGGCGGTTGTCGCACGGTGGAGAGGATGTGATTTAGTACTGCGTACCACCCTTCGCAGAGATATTAATATGTATTTGTCGTGTGACATGAAGCGTAAGATGGCAAAATTTATAACCGGTGTATCATAGGAAGAATTGTGGGGAACAGAGCGCACGACTGTACATTTGCTGTCCACTCACAAATAATATTACACTGATTGTGTTGAGCCTTGAATAACACTTATTGGTCATAAGTGTGTAATAATGACATAATATATATAGTACACTGGTTGTTATACTAGTGCTGATATTTTGTTTCTGCCCATGAACATGGTTATTCCTGTTTCCTTTACTTTTCATAGTTAAACATGTTTTACCTGTTGGTTATTAATTTATAATATCATGCGGTAATGTGTGTGATGTCATATTGTTGTTGATATCCTTTATCAAAACATGGACATTGCAGGAGCAGTGTGTCCTATATCATATGGCATCCCTCATAAGTTTAGGTATTTAAATGACAGAAGATGGGGGAAAGGTGGTGCATTGGGTATTATGATTGTAGTGATGGCTATGGTAAGAGTGACCATTTGATGATTGTGATGGTGATTATGATTGTGGTGATGGCTATGTTGAGGCTGATCATGTTAGTGATATCAGCTAAGATGATTGGGGTTGTGGTTGTGGTGATGGCTATGGTGAGAGCAATCATTTGATGATTGTGATGTTTTATGTCGCGATGTATGTTATATGTCTGAGTTGTTGTCGGTGACTTATGTTATAGCCTGTGTCCTGATTGTTGTTGGTGTCATGTGTAGAACTGTACCTCTGGTATATTGATGTTGTCTAGCTGTCATCAGTACAAAGGTGTGTGTCCCTTGTGATGCCATATTGAATTGCATATCTTATGTCTGCTTGATTGCTGTTGGTGCATTGGACTGTATTTATGTCCTATGTACATGTTCAAATGGTGTTGTCCTGTTAGAGTCGTTGTACACCGGTGTAGCTGAGTTGTGTTCGGAGTTGATTTTGACAAGTTGATTAGTGTTGCTGTGTAACATTGGCATTTATGGGTGGTATTGTCAGCCTGTGGTGTTGGGGATGAGAAGTTGTCTTGGACCAGAGACCTGTAGGTAATGACCTCCCTGACCTGAAGACATTCTGTAAGTGAATGCTGGGCTGTATGGGGAGGTGGAGCAGGCTGAGGTTGTTGCATTAGAAGGTGTTCTATCCTAGCAATATCAAGTGTAATCTCATGACAGCAGTGGCACAACTGGAGAAGACAATAGTGGGTGATCTGATGATGCAGCATTGATTGCTGCATTTAACTATTAGAGATGTAGTCTCATGATAGCAGTAGTACAACTAGAGGGAATAGCAAAGTGGATAATTTGATGGAAGACATTTGGTATATGTAGGTTAATTCAAATGTTATATTGCATGTGCGCATTGCTTCATGTGTTTAATATGTTGTCTTTACCATGATAATCATATATTGTGTTTTCCGTTGTTACAGGAGCGGCTGACTAGTTAGTGTCAGCAGGCCTGGGTTCTTGGTGGGATAGTAAATTGTGTGGGGTTTATGTTGTGTAACCTATGTTTTTGTAGTGCCTTATTGTCTGTGCAGTGTTGCTTGTGTCAAAGTTCTTTATAGTGTCAGTCTAACCAGCCATTGTTTGGAACACCTGTGTTGTGGTACTTGGTGTACCCTGTTGTCTTAAGTGCTGTTGATTGGTTAGGGGTTACCCACTGTGGTGATTTGATATATACAGTTGTCTATTGTATCTGTTATTGACACGCAATGTGCTGTTAGAAGAAATAAAGAGCTTGTTTATTTGTCCTTGATTTGTTTGTTTAGTCTCTTTTAGTTTTTACTTTTTTTCACTATTTCTACCACAATCTAACACCTTAATCCAATGTCTGGGTCTCAAATATGACACTCAGTCCAGAGTTGAGGCCCCTGCCTGAGATCTCGTATATCTTATCTAATTACTATCCTCTTTTTTTGTCGGTTGAGGCGGTGTGAGGTTCTCTCTCTTTTCACTATTTTTCTTCTTTGGCCGTAACGAAGTCAGAACTACTCTTTACCTCTTAGCACCGTAGTGAAGGAAGCATCAGTCTTTATGATTGTCTCCCTTTGTCTTTTACCATCGACTACAACAGTATGCAGAGAAAGGTTAAAGGGATATTTCCTAAGTATGCACCAAAGTGGATGGTACACAAAGAAACTAAGGGAGACGAGAAACGTCAGAGGACAACAACAAAACACACGCTGTGGTGCCATCTTCAAGAATAGATGTGTTTTTCTATTGTGGAATAAAATTCGTGTGGCGATTGGATATTTGGATACAAGTGTACTTGATCTTCAAGTGGATAACAATAGAAGACATTTGTTGAGAAGAAACTATGGATCTACGAACATTGGACCGGAAAACTAGATGAATCTATCAGGAGCGAAATGGCAAGGATCGAAAAGCAAGGAATGGAAAGAGGCAGGGCCTTGAGGTGAAGGTGGTAGGCATTAACCATATTAATTGTGGACACTTAAATAGATGTTATTCCTGCGGCAAGGGTGCTCTATAGTGACACTGAATTGTATGTTCTGATCCTGCGACACCAAATAAAAAGGGTGTTAACTCTTCACGGGAGCCACGTCATTATTTCATTATTGAATTCCTTGAGTGAGACTTTGTTCGTTCGTGTTTCTGGTGACGAGCTAAATTACTAAATTAAATACCTCTTTGTGGATTTTCAATATCTTATGTTATGACACAGCTGAGATGGATCTACAACGACGCAATGGATAAGAATACTCGCTCTTAAACTTCCCATGTGCTGGTGCCGAGGTAGCGGGTTCAACCCCATCACCGGTCAGTTAGAGTAAATTCTTGACTTCTTTCTTGAATTAGGGACGTAAATTACAAGTATTTCAGATGTCGGAGTGGGACAACTGGTACTAGCCAAAGCTAATTCACACGAAACATTCAGTTCAGGGCTATTAGAAGTAGTAGCACTTGTATGGACTACGCTTGAGTTCAAAGCGAGCGTACGCAACAACAACATAAAATGACAACAGTGTGAGTGCCGGTTGTTAAGAAAGCAATGGCAAACTACTGAACTTGCCAAGAAATCACAACAGCCAACATATGCTTGGGTTGACTACGACATCATATAATGCATATACAACTAACAAACTTTGATGAACAATCTAGCGACGCTTGCAGCTGTGAAATATTTACACCTTACCGAGGGTTCGAACCTGGTTATTCCAAGATGAACGTTCCATTCTTAGCCACTCGGCAAGCCGCTCCTCATATTCTCAGTATTCTTCTCAAACCCACATTTCCACTGCCTCCAGGTTTCCCATCAATTCATTGCTCATTGTTCTTCATTGTTATACACATACGCGTACAAGCCACTTACATACAAACGTACAGGACACTTACACACAGATGTACAAGCCACTTACATACAGATGTATAAGCCACTTACATAGAGACGTACAAGCCAATTACATAAAGACGCACCAGACACATACATACAGACGTACAAGCCACTAACATACAGACGTACAAGCCACTTACACACAGACGTACAAGCCACTTACAGACGTACAAGACACTTAAAGACGTACAAGCGACTTACACACAGACGTACATGCCACTTACATAAAGACGTACAAGCCACTTACATACAGACGTACAAGCCACTTACATACAGACGTACAAGCCACTTACATACAGACGTACAAGCCACTTACATACAGACGTACACGCCACTTACATAAAGACGTACAATCCACTTACATACAGACGTACACGCTACTTATATAAGACGTACAAACCACTTACAGACGTACAAGCCATTTACATAAAGACGTACAAGCCACTTACATAAAGACGTACAAGCCACTTACATAAAGACGTACAAGCCACTTACAGACGTACAAGCCACTTACAGACGTACAAGCCACTTACAGACGTACATGCCACTTACACACAGACGTACAAGCCACTTACATAAAGACGTACAAGCCACTTACATACAGACGTACAAGCCACTTACATAAAGACGTACAAGCCATTTACATAAAGACGTACAAGCAAGTTACACACAGGCGTACAAGCCACTTACATAAAGACGTACAAGCCACTTACACACATACGTACAATCCACTTACAGACGTACAAGCTACTTACAGACGTACAAGTCACCTACACACAGACGTAAAAGTCACTTACATAAAGACGTACAAGCCAGTTACATACAGACGTACACGCCACTTACATAAAGACGTACAAGCCACTTACACACATACGTACAAGCCACTTACAGACGAAAAAGCCACTTAGAGACGTGCAAGCCACTTACAGACGTTCAAGCCACTTACACACAGACGTACAAGTCACTTACATAAAGACGTACAAGCCAGTTACATACAGACGCACACGCCACTTACATAAAGACGTACAAGCAGGTTACACACAGGCGTACAAGCCACTTACATAAAGACGTACAAGCCACTTACATACAGACGTACACGCCACTTATATAAAGACGTACAAGCCACTTACAGACGTACAAGCCACTTACATAAAGACTTACAGGCCACTTACACACAGACGTACAAGCCACCTACAGACGTACAAGCCATTTACATACAGACGTACACGCAACTTACATAAAGACGTACAAGCCACTTACATACAGACGTACACGCCACTTACATAAAGACGTACAAGCCACTTACATACAGACGCACACGCCACTTACATAAAGACGTACAAGCCACTTACATACAGACGTACACGCCACTTACATAAAGACGTACAAGCAAGTTACACACAGGCGTACAAGCCACTTACATAAAGACGTACAAGCCACTTACACACAGGCGTACAAGCCACATACATACAGACGTACAAGCCACTTACATACAGACGTACACGCCACATACATACAGACGTACAAGCCACTTACATACAGACGTACACGCCACTTATATAAGGACGTACAAGCCACTTACAGACGTACAAGCCACTTACATAAAGACTTACAGGCCACTTACACACAGACGTACAAGCCACTTACAGACGTACAAGCCATTTACATAAAGACGTGCAAGCCACTTACATAAAGACGTACACGCCACTTACACACAGACGTACAAGCCACTTACAGACGTAAAAGCCACTTACAGACGTACAAGCCACTTACAGACGTACAAGTCACTTAAATAAAGACGTACAAGCCACTTACATACAGACGTACATGCCACTTACATAAAGACGTACAAGCCACTTACATACAGACGTACACGCCACTTACATAAAGACGTACAAGCCACTTACATACAGACGTACACGCCACTTACAGACGTACAAGCCACTTACATAAAGACGTACAAGCCACTTACATACAGACGTACACGCCACTTACATACAGACGTACAAGCCACTTACATACAGACGTACAAGCCACTTACATACAAACGTACAAGCCACTTACATACAAACGTACACGCCACTTACAGACGTACAAGCCACTTACATAGACACGCACAAGCCACTTACATAGAGATGTAAAAGCCTTTTACATTCAGACGTACACGCCATTTACATACAGACGTACAAGCCACATACATACGTATAAGCCACTTACATGCAGACATGCAAGACACTTGCATATAGATGTACAAGACACTTACATACAGACATACAAGCCACTTACATACAGACGTACGAATCACTTACATACAGACGTACGAGATTATTACATACACACGTACAAGCCACTTACATATAGACATACAAGCCACTTACATACAGACATACAAGCAACTTACATACAGACGTACGAGACACTTATATACAAACGCACAAGCCACTTACATACAGACTACGAGACACTTATATACAAACGCACAAGCCACTTTACATACAGACGCACAAGCCACTTCAATACAAACGTACAAGCCACTTACATACAGACGTACAAGCCACTTACATCCAGACGTACAAGCCAATTACATACAGACGTACAAGCCACTTACATACACACGTACAATGTGTGTGTGTGTGTGTGAATGGAGGGTGTGTGTGTATGGGTGGGTGATATGTGTGGATAGGTGAGGTGTGTGTGGGTGGGGGTGTATGTGGGTGAGAGGTGGATGTGTGTGTGTGGGTGAGGGATATGTCTCATAGCATTGCAATATGCATTGTTTATGTTTACAACATTCATTTGACAATGTATTTTCCAATGTGAATTTATCATGCAATATTGATGAATGAAAGATGAGTGATTGGAAGGGCCGAATTTAGGACGGGCTTGTGTGCTCAGTTTGTAACCCTTTTCAAAATAAAGTTGAATTTAAAAAAAAAAAAAATACATACAGCTGTTCAAGTCTTAAACATTTCTGTCAGTAAGTGGATTTTGAGCGTGACCTGTTATTTCTGTTTCCCCATTAAGTTGCCTATTTTAGCAAAAGAGTTTTAGAGTACAGCTATTCTTTTCTCTACCTGTATGTCGCATCTTCCATTGGGTGCCATTGTCTAGCTTTGATATTTACACAGCACTTTAATTATCCACCCAATAAGAAGTGTTTGCTAACTCTTCCTACATATGCCACCTAAACAGTTATATACAATTGATCTATGTGTGCATGCAGTATATTGAATATAATCTATTTATCTATTATCTATTTAACAGTCATGGTTCGCCATCCCATAGCATGACCAGAGTTTTAGAATCAGGATATTCTAGGCACCTGTAAAGAAGGTTGTCAGAGTCTTGCGTAGAGCAAGATAAGTAGCTCGTTTTCTGGCAAGTGTGAAGCAATATCAAACTATCAAATCACACGAAGTGAATATTCGAACCTGTTATTTACAAGCTTTATTTACGCGCTGCATTCATTGTCGCACAGACATCGCGCAATGACAATTCATAGCAATCATTACAGCACGAACTATATCAATACAATACATAAGAATACATGCAATCAATAGACATATCACTTACAATACACAAGCGTTCGAACCAGTCTCCCACTGTCATACAGGCTAGCTCTCAGATTCAAACACCACTCGCAGACGCATGCGACCTGTCCATTCAAACACCTAAACCCGTCTGCCAGACTTGTCGTTCTACACGCTACACGCTAGTTGGCGCTCAAGTCAGCTAGTGTGACCCCTGCAAGGTTCACGGGGTGTACCGCTGACCAGCGATCGTTTAAGCGTCGCTCAATTGCTGTGCTTGGCTGCTTATACGGGCGTCGTCGAAGACGCCGCATTCCCTCTGCAGTGTTTAACATCACTCAGGGCTGCGTGTTGTTATGTTGCCTGGCGTTGGTACAGACAACGCGTCGCAACCTCAGATATGAGATCTTGACACTCTCCACACCCCTTTTTCATGAAAGGATTTCCTTTCATGTACAATATATATAGGTGTTATTAAACTTGTCAAAATCGAACATTGTATAACTTAGTAGTTATTATAAATATATACAGATGACTAGTAAACAATATGTATATAACAATTATGTTGCACCATGAAGTACAACAGTCAAGTACAATCTATTTAATGGGCATTACCTCGCTGTGACCCAGCTAGTCCGGTAGGTATCGGCTAAACTGGCCCCTACCTCACAACCAAGAACAAAAATACTAAAATAATCAGGTCAAGCCGTGAGCATCTCCCTCTGAGATAGCTCCGTCATCAGACCTCTATTTAGAGTTTCTAATGAAGGTCAACAGTTTTGGCAATATATTGTCCATATATAAATGACGTCACATTGACATGTTATCTATCAAGCACACATGTGAATGGTTACAATACATATTTACACATCACCACTAATTTAGAGTAATGTCCCCTGGTTATTATCCAAAAACTTTAGGGACAATAATTTATCGTCGTTTACAAGACATAAATTACAACTGCAAATTTATTTCTTAGTGTCATAATTTGATACTTATTGACACATGTGCACAAAAAGTCACGTTTGTAAAGAAGTAATCAAGTTACCATGCTGAGATTACATCTTATAAAGATCGACATATACAATTCCGTATATGGAAATATTTTAAATCACATTTTAATACAATTGTCATAAATTTATAGACTTTTTAGCGTAGTCTGCTAACTTTTAAATTAATATGCAAAAAATACCGGAAGTATACAGCTGTACTATTTTACACATGTGTTGTGGTGTAATTCACACGACGTTGTTCCGTTCTGGATGGATATTATATAAACGGAGTAGTAGTTGTTACTATCAGCTGTTGGATCGTCTCTTCCGCCTTCTGCTCGGATTGTAATGTCGCAGTCATCTTTCGTACCTTGTTAAAACGTCTTGGACACATCGGTCTGGATACATTCAGGATTACTTCATGCTGTAGTAGCTTGGTAAGTTCCTGGATCTTGTCGTGTTGTCCAGTGACACTTGTCGTGTTGTAGTGTCCACTTGTTACAATATTTATGTATTTACAATAATAATCACATTCTTTCTCATATCTCACAGTTATACAACACATTAGGTTACATAATAATAATTCCATTCTTTCACATATCTCACAATTATACACGCATTCATTCGCATAATAAGGATAATAATAAGAATACAAATATGTACACATGTTATATACATTGGGAGATACAATCTACCCTATCACATTGTTGTACACAGCGTTACTGACACATTGTCACAATTGGCTGTGGTACTGAGCACTATCTACGTTGCAGTTTTATACACCCTCTGCACTGTGCTCTGGTGTTGACTGGGTATTAGGTTCGTCGTATGGACATCTCGACAAAAGATCTGCAAGACAGTTGTGGGAACCCTTTATATGGTTAATCTCATAGCTATAGTCCTGCAGAAGAAGGGACCATCTTGCCACCTTGCTGTTACTTGGCGTTCCTCTGGTAACAATTGTCAGTGGGCTATTATCTGTTTCAATAATGAAATGTTTACCTAACAGAAATCTAGAGAGTTTCCTTACCGAAAATACCATGGCAAGAGCCTCGAGTTCCGGCGTACTATAATTTCGTTCGCTGGTGTTCAGTTTTCGAGAGACGTAGTATACTGGGTACAAGATTTGGTCGTGTTCCTGTAGAAGCACACCTCCAATGGCTACGGAGCTCGCGTCACATCTTAATCTAAAAGTTATATTCAAATTTGGCAATTTTAGAATAGGTGATTTAGAAAAATATGAAAGAATCTTCGTAAATGCTGGCCTTAAACATTCGCTGTTTACAATCACGTTGGGCTGTTTATTTGTTAGTAAATCAGTGAAACATTTGGTCAATTCAGCAAAATGAGGAATAAATTGTCTATAATAGTTTAAAAGACCTAAGACACTTCGCAACTGTTTCTTAGTTGTCGGAAGCGACAATTTCAAAATTCTAGACATGATGTTATCGTCAGTTGATATAAAGCCATTTGAGATCTTATAGCCCAAAAATGAAATTTCCTGAAAGGCTATATCAACTTTGGAAGGTTTTACAGTCAGTCCATGATGTCTAATCCTGTCAAATGTCTGTTGTAGTGCTGTTATGTGATCTGTCATGTCCTTTGTGTGTATGCAAATGTCGTCCATGTACCAAATGATGTTAGCAATGTCTGTCTAAAGAATTCTTGTCATTCTGACGAAGGTAGCCGGTGCATTGACTAATCCGAAAGGTAGTTTACACCATTCGTAAAAACCCCACGGTGTGGCAAATGCAGTCAGATGTATACTGTCAGGATGTACAGCTATCTGCCAGTAACCTTTCGTCATGTCAAGTTTGGTGAAATAACGTGAGTCAGATAGTTCAGTCAGGATGTCTTCACAGTTGCTCATCGGTTCTAAATCCAACTGTGTAATGCTGTTGAGCTTACGATAGTCCACACAAAGTCTGATAGTTTTGTCCTTTTTCCGTACTAAAACTATTGGTGAACAGAAATGAGATTGTGAACGTCGAATGATATGATTTGCTTCTAAATCAATGATTTCTTGATGTAGTTTTTCTTTATAGTGTATAGGGATGGAATACGGTCTACACTTAATAGGAATGTCGGATGTCAAGATGATTTGGTGTTGAACTAAGTCTGTCTGTCCTGGGCTGTCAGAAAAGATCGTCATGTACTCTTGTATCAGTTGTCTGCAACTGTCAGTCTGTGTCTGTGTCAGTTTAGGATTTACCTTAATGTCCTTTACGTTGGTCGTCGTGTCAATAACTGGTGTCGATATCTCGTCAGTGTCGTTGTCGTCCGTCTGGTCCACTATGGTGGTGCTTGCTGCAGTCTCTGCTTGGTCGTCTTGCCTGTGGTAATATGGTTTGAGCATGTTAATATGGAAAATGTTATGTTTGTCCCTAACTGCAATTTCGTAATCTACCGTCGAAATTTGTCGTAGTACTTTGAACGGTCCTTGCCGTGAGTCAGTTAGGAGATGTCTATCACTTGGCAAAAGAAGAAGAACGTCCTGTCCTGGTGTCAGTGTAATAGTTCTATTTCCCCTGTTAGCATATTGTCGGTAGATAGCTCCTGATTTCTGGAGAGCTTCTTTGGCTAACACACATGATTTCATAATTCTGTCACGCAATGGTGTTACATGTTCATATGATGAAATGGGTCTAGGCATAGTTGTACTTTCAGTCAACATAGATTCATACAAAGATAATGGGCCGCGTGGTTGTGCACCATATACTATCTCGAATGGTGAGAACCCAGTGCTGGAATGGGGCACTTCTCTATAGGCAAATAAAATTGCAGGTAAATACGTATCCCAATCTTCAGGGTGTTCTTGGGTTACTTTAGAGAGCATATGTTTAAGATCGCCGTTAATTTATTCCACGATCCCTGTCGAATGCGGGTGGTAGGGGCTGTTGAAGCATTGTTTAACACCCAGCATCTTGGTAAAGGCTTGTGTAGCTGCGGCAATAAACTGGCTACCCCGATCTGAAAGGATGGTATCAGGGAATCCTACCCTAGCAAAAATATGAAAGAACACTTCCATGATGTCTTTGGAAGTTATGTTCTTCATTGGAACCGCTTCAGGCCACCGACTACATAGATCAATGAGTGTTACAATGTACCTATTACCTCTTGATGTTACATGGTTAAGAGGACCAACTATATCGACCGAGATCTTTTCAAACGGTCTACTAGCCAAATCAGTAACTTGCAATTCAGCTTGTGGGTGTTTACCCTTTTTGACACGCTTTTGGCAGATGTCACACGATTTGCAATACTGTTTGGTATCGTTGCAAAACTTAGGCCAATAAAATTGAGTAAGTAACCTTGCTCTAGTTTTAGCATACGCCATGTGTCCTGCAAAGTTTATGTCATGAGCTAGATTCAATGCTTGTTTGCGGTTTTCTAACGGTAGCACTGTTTGTTCTATAGTGCTGGAACCTTTGGTGTAATACCGTGTTAGAATTCCGTTCTTCAGAGCAAAGTACCATTGAGCATTCTTTGCTACTCTTGGCTTTTGGCCTACAAGTTTAAAATAATTTTGCAAAGATCGATCGGCTTTCTGAGATGTTATAAACTTCTCCCTAGTTGTCTCAGGAGATGTTACAACTGGACTTACTCGTTGTAAAGCCTCTGTCAGATCGATTCGATCTTGCATCTGTGCAGTAGATCTAGTTACTGCATTTATTACATTACAACGATCCTTCTCATCACACATTGATGTCACATTCATACAATTACATGTATGTTCTGGCATAGCCAGATTGGTATTTGTACATTCATTTACAGGTGGTAATACATCATGAATGGTGATTGGTGATGAAGGTGAAATGGTAGTATCAATATTACAAATGACAGTTGATGCACTACTGTCATGTGACATGTCATTCACTTCAGGAAGGTTTCCAATGATAATATCGCAACAAGGATTGGTTAATGCTGCGCATTTAACCTTTCCTGTAAGGAATGGTGTCGTTATATATGCCCATGCAAGTGGATATTTCTCTATGTTCCCTGAGAACGTCCTGCATGTGACATATTTATCACTATATTGTGATGATAAAATATAATCTCTCCTTACGCCAATGAGAGTACTCCCGCTATCACGTAAAACTGTGGCAGCTCTACCATTAACATACCCCTGGTGGATGTTTAGTTTACCTTGGGAGTTTATTACAAAATTGGCCTCCTCACTAGTAACAGGTATAGAATGGCCGCATGTTAACACGCAATCCTCATGAAATTGATCACAAATGGTACATTTTTCATGATGGAACACATCAATGGAATGTGCTGAGTTTACTGGCTGATCTTGTACACTTTCATCTTCTGAAGAAGAACTGTCAAACATGGCTGCATTGGCCTTTCTGGTCATTGACTTGCCTTTACAATCCTTACGCCAGTGACCAAAAGCCTTACAAAGATAACATTTTGTAAGTTTTTTGTAGTTCTTCCTTTCTTTATCTTGCTTAGAAATGTAGTTATGCAAGTAAGCAGTGTACCCAGGATGTTGGTCGCACATATCATTCTCATATTGTGTATAGCGGCAATATTTGCACTGATAGAATTTCTCTGCAGCTTGTTTATAAGGTCTTTGTTATTTGACCCTGCCTGATATTTGCCATATGTAGCTGCTGCTACAAAGTCTGTGCTGGTCAGACTACTAGCGAAACATTGCTTATTGGCTGAAAAATAACCAGAGCCACGATTTTCCATCTGTTGGAAACTCTCACACTTACATTCCAACATAAATTTAGAAAATGGGGGTGGGAGAGATGTGATAATCTTATCTCTCAACATAAGATCAACTAATTTGTCATAATTTCCATTTACTTTGGCTGCTGACAGCCATTTAGAAAAAATATTCTGAATTTCTGAGATGTAATCAGAGAACGTGTGTGTTGGCTTATGAGACAACTTCCTAAACTGTTCTCTATACCCTGATTCATCCAGTAAAAAATGCGACATAATTTTCGCCTTAATGTACAGATAGTCTTCTTTCAGGTCATTTGGGATCGACTCTATGACTTTCAGAGGTTCCCCAGAAAGACTTCTCACATATACTATACCCCATTCAGGTTTTGGAATATTATAATGATCCATGACAAATTCAAAATTTTGGGTGAATGCTGCTATGCAATCTCCTGTGTTGTAACCTTTAATCAGACCTTGGTATTTCTTATAAGGTTGATCTTTGTCTGTTTCTCTATTATTTTTATCTTTAGAAGATTCAGCTTTTAGCTGTTCAATTTTCAGTTGTGTTTCTAGCTCTTCTTTCTTACTTTGGGCTAAGATCTCAGCTTGTCTCACTGCCGCTTCTGACTGTTTTAGAGCAGCTTATGATTGTGCATGTTGTGCATCTCTTTCCCTACTTTGTTCCTGTTTCATGAGATATTCTGCATATTTACTTTCACTCCATGCTCTCAATCCTTCACCAGACATATTCATTTTTAAACCCATTTCAATGAAATCGTTTAAAGAAGACATGATGAACAATGCGTATGATGAAATGAATATAAACAAAATTACTTATGATGTTAGTAATTTACAAATATTTCTAGCACAGTTGATGTTTAAAGCCAGACTAACGAAAGTATAAAGAGGAATGAAAAAAAATTTTATACTCAAGTAATCCTTGGGCAATGTGTTGTCCAGTGGTGCTCGAAATCACACTGGAACGTCCTTCGGGTTGACGCACAAAAATATTTTTGAAGTTCACGAAGCTCAGGTAAAGTTGACACACAAAAAAAAACCTGTACTTTTGAAACTAAACGAAATTAGAACGTTTGTAAATGTATGGTGTATGTATTGTCACTGAAGTCTGTATAGGTCTGTATGCTGTCAAGTATTATTGTTAGTCGTTACCACAATCAACAACTTTCACGCTCACACTAACCCTACTCAATGACATTCAAGGGCACGGCCGCCATTTTGGATGTTAGGTACAAAATTGATTGAATTTGGCGATAAGTCTGAAGACGCCTCGGTTGGCTTCAAATAATGTCTTCACACTTATAATTTAATGAAATCAACACTATTTAACCGTTACTTTACTCTAATCTATGACTTGCGCACTTCTATCGACATCTTCACATTCGATTCAAACTCGGGCAAAAAAAAATAAAAATCTACAAGTTCACATTCAGTTCAAAACCCGGACGAAAGACCCCACGTTCGCACTTGTCAGAGTCTTGCGTAGAGCAAGATAAGTAGCTCGTTTTCTGGCAAGTGTGAAGTAATATCAAACTATCAAATCACACGAAGTGAATATTCGAACCTGTTATTTACAAGCTTTATTTACGCGCTGCATTCATTGTCGCACAGACATCGCGCAATGACAATTCATAGCAATCATTACAGCACGAACTATATCAATACAATACATAAGAATACATGCAATCAATAGACATATCACTTACAATACACAGGCGTTCGAACCAGTCTCCCACTGTCATACAGGCTAGCTCTCAATGCAGATTCAAACACCACTCGCAGACGCATGCGACCTGTCCATTCAAACACCTAAACCCGTCTGCCAGACTTGTCGTTCTACACGCTACACGCTAGTTGGCGCTCAAGTCAGCTGGTGTGACCCCTGCAAGGTTCACGGGGTGTACCGCTGACCAGCGATCGTTTAAGCGTCGCTCAATTGCTGTGCTTGGCTGCTTATACGGGCGTCGTCGAAGACGCCGCATTCCCTCTGCAGTGTTTAACATCACTCAGGGCTGCGTGTTGTTATGTTGCCTGGCGTTGGTACAGACAACGCGTCGCAACCTCAGATGTGAGATCTTGACAAGGTAGTCTGCCCTTGCTTCTCTGCCTGGCAGTGACGATACTGATTGGTGACCAGAATCATTATCTCCCTAAGGATATCCTCTGCCTTCCATCACGAAAACAATCTAATTCCACCACATGGACCACCTTCATTATAACCAAGGTTGAAGAAGCATGTTGAACGAGATGGTTTTATTTGTTTCTTTCTACACATGTGATCGGATCGGATTTGACCGTCGCGAACTTGAGACCATAATCAACAAATATATGTCGGCTAATCCGACGCCTAACCCACCACCTGGGTAGGAGACGAAGCAGGTACACACCGGGTCCAAAGGGTGGCCTATAGGCTAGTAGAGGAAGGGGGCGCCTTAATTCTCCTTTACATTTATTACCATCGGATATATAGGAGGGTCTCCGTGGCCAAGTAGTTAAGCCGGCTGCCTCGCCCTCCGAAGTTTGTGAGTTCGATTCCGGATTTCCTCATTTGGTTCACGAGTGTAGTGTCCTCGGATAATCCTGGATGGTTGTCGCTGGAGTTCGTGCTTTGTAGCACGCTTTCGGTAGGCCGCACTGTGGAAGAGACCGGGCCAAATGGGATAAAACCCAGTGCAATGAAATCTATTCTCTCGCCTGTAAACAGGTTAAACTCTCGGATATATTGTGAAAATAAAGACAATGTTGTAAACGTTGATGCAAAAAACAAAAAGTTAGTGAACGACCCCTTTTCACTTCATGACACATTTTCTGTGTATGGTGATACCCTCCATAATTGAGATTGTGGGCAGTGGATCAGCACCACGCCGACCTCAGAAATGTATCTGCTGTCTACTGTGGACTGGATCCATTATGTGACCAGGTCACTGAATACCTCCCTGCCTCCACACAGTGATTCTAACACATGACCACGTGGTCGGTCGGCTAACGTGCTAACCACTATGCTACCGGGTGATTTTTGCATGGAGGGCAAATACAGGGTGTATTTTTAATGACTGCGCTGTTAGAAAATATTGCCGGTCCAAGTTTTGTATGTGCCTATTAATACTATTATGTTGCATGAATACAAAATTTGGACCGGCGATATTTTCAAACACTGCACAGTCATTAAAAATACACCATATATCAGAAATGGAATAAAGTTAAAGGAGAAAATGATTGCAGACACTGAGCAGTGAGGCGTAAGATGTGAGTGATGGTGAAAATGACCATGTGTTCACATGAATCCATTGTGGACGAACATTTACAGCGCAAAGTGGTCTGATCAGTCACATTTGCTGCCGCCGTTGGTTGTAGTTATTATGCCTTTTTGGAGTAAAATGTAACAAACTATGGTCTATCAAGGCAAGGTGCCTTTAAATGAATGATCCTTTACAGGACGTCGCTGTTAACCCTATCATGTTTTTTTATTCTTTGTGATTTCTTGGCAAGTTTACGTTCAGTAGTTTGGCATTGCTTTCTGAATGACTGTCGTTCATACCATTGTGTGAAAACCAACGTAAGGGGGTCTTCTTCCAAATCGCCCACAGCTGTGTTTCGAGCGCAATATGCAGGATTATGAATTGTGTCCGTAACCCCTTTGCCAAAGAGCTGGTTACGGTTGTTGTAGTCCACAAAAACTAAAAACAATGTGCGCCTCAGAATTATAAATAGTGAACAAAACAAGCTTTAAAGTCCGCAGCCTTCTGTTTTTAATTGTCTGCGTCTTTCTTTGTTCATTTTCTTTATTACTTGGACATTTTCCTTTTTTTTTCCTTGCTTGTCTGTATTGTTTAGTGAATGGCTTACGTTTTCAATTTTTGTAAAATAAATATTTTAAAAACATGTTTTCATAACACGTGTGACAATATAAAAATCCTTGATTCATTTTCTAGAGTGGTATTTTGTTTTTGTTCTTTCTGAACTCTTTACGTTATTAGGAAATCGAATCCTGTGCTAAAAATCGCAATAACAGAGTCGATAAACATCATTATGTCGATTCCGTTTTGATCGATAAGTGCAACTGTTTTTTTGTCAGAGATTGCAAATTAAAAAATGCGGCCTCTGCCGGACATGAGGACGCCAATGTTAAATGTTTTAATGTTGCATTTTGTGATTTTGTGTTATCTATAAATTAAAAGTAGAACTGAAGCTCTGGACAATCCCTATTTTGATGACCTTTTTTCCAGATAAATATCATCATCATCATTGTTTTCCACTGCTGCCGTCAGTCGTCGTGAGGAGAAATAGCTGACGTTCCAGCATCCGATGCGTGGCACTGGAAAGTGTCATTCCGTGCGATTGTACGATGTCTTTGATGTCTGTCGTCAATCCATTTTCTTCTCGGGCATCCTCTCGCTCTCGTATCAGATTTTCTTTGATGTAGAACCAGTACTGGTAGCTGATGGTGTTGCATCCAGATGAACGATGGGGAAACTATCCTAGACATTATAGCGCTTAGAATGAAAGGCAAACACAGAACCTAGGAAAATGGTAGGAGGTATAGAGGAATGTACTGACTTTGTGTGTAAGACATGTGTGGCATGGGGGAATATCATCAACAGACTTGATCCAGAATACCAGGGACAGAGATATCTAGAGATGCATTTGGCTGAGCTGGCACCTTGCGGTCTTGACAGGCGATAGTTTGTTACATTGTGCTTATAAACATCCATAATAACTACAACCCAAAGTGGTAGCAAATGAGACTGAACAGACCAATGCGCAACAGTCAAGAACAACAATAAAAGGGACTAGCAATAAAACTCCCCGCTTACGGAAAAGGTGCTTGTGACCAGCGCTTCTGCGCGGATGCGAATCCTGGACAATTATTAATTGAACTGTTGTAAGACAGTGGAGTCTGTGTCAAGACAGTGGAGTCAGTGACAAGACAGTGGAGTCAGTGGCAAGAAAGGAGAGTCAGTGACAAGACAGTGGAGTCAGTGACAAGACAGTGGAGTCATTGACAAGACAGTGGAGTCTGTGTCAAGACAGTGGAGTCAGTGGCAAGAAAGGAGAGTCAGTGACAAGGCAGTGGAGTCATTGACAAGACAGTGGAGTCAGTGACAAGATAGTGGAGTCATTGATAAGACAGTGTAGTCAGTGGCAAGAAAGGAGAGTCAGTGACAAGAAAGTAGAGTCAATGACAAGACAGTGGAGTCAATGACAAGACAGTGACGTTAGTGGCATGAAAGGAGAGTCATTGACAAGAAAGTAGAGTCAGTGACAAAACAGTGCAGTCAGTTACAAGACAGTGGAGTCAGTGACAAAACAGTGGAGTCAGTGACAAGATAGTGGAGTCAGTGACCAGACAGTTGAATCAGCGGCAAGACAGCGGAGTCAGTGACAAGACAGTCGAATCAGTGAGAAGACAGTGGAGTCAGTGACAAGACAGTGTAGTCAGTGTCGAGACAGTGGAGTCAGTGACAGGACAGTGGAGTCAGTGACAAGACATTGGAGTCAGTGACAAGACAGTGGGGTCAGTGTCGAGACAGTGGAGTCAGTGACAAGACATTGGAGTCAGTGACGAGACAGTTGAGTCAGTGTCGAGACAGTGGAGTCAGTGACAAGACATTGGAGTCAGTGACAAGACAGTGGAGTCAGTGACAAGAATATTGAAAACATCTGGAAAGGAGAAGAATTCTAGCGCTCTGGTTTTGCTATCTGCTGTTGTCACAAGATAGATTTTCACAAAAACAAGAAGAGTCAAATAAAACTTCATGGGAAAAGTCAAAATGAAGATGTGAAATAAGGAACTTAACACTATATGGGGAAAATACTCTGGAAAAACCCCCAGAGGAAAGCAGAGAAAGGTGGGTGTAGGAAGATGAAACAGGATTTGCAGCACATACCCTAATACAAGCATCATCATCAGCATTATCCATTTTTGCCGCCAAGCGTCATGGGGTGGAATATTTAACGCTCCTGCGCCCGATGGGTGGCGCTGGATAGTGTCATTCCTTGTGAATGTACAATGCCTTTGATATCGTCAGTCCATTTTCTTCTTAGACGAATATATCGCCAGTGCTGATAGTTTATGAGTATTTCTGTCTAACCAGATGACCGAACCATTTGATCTTCTGTCATTCCAAATATATAACACCAGGTGCTGATCCCACTGTCTATCTGATAACATAATTTCGTACTTGATCTCGAATAGCAGGTTGGCAGCTCTCTTCAAGCATTTCATCTCAGACGTGTTAATTTCGTGTTAAGTGTGATTTCAACAAAGTTCAAGTTTGACATTGGTAGGATCGAGTTTATGTGAATATGTTATTTATTGTCTGTCGTTTTACGGACACTGTATATTTGGATGATTCTGTATGGGGGTGATAGTTGATGTATAAGTGCACTTGTTGTTTTGACATATGATTTCGATTTCTCTGTCTATTCGTCAATCTTTTGTGACCATACTTCCAAGATATTTAAATTCTTTAACCTGTCTCAGAGGTGTGCTTTTTATTAGTATATTTAGTGGACCGGGAAAATCTGCTAACCTGTGTTACTGCAGTTATGGCTGTATTTATATTCATATCGTATCAGCTGCATGTTGAATTCAGTTTATTAATATGATTTCCCACTCTGCCCTCGTCTCTATAAAACAGGCATTGATCGTCTGCAACTAAATGTTCATTTATGGCTGGCGACCTGCTGTTTCATCTAAGCAACAATAACTGTATTAAAATACAAAATGGCAGAGGGAATTGGAAAGCTAACCTCGCCTAGATCTGCTCTAAACAATGCATTCATTCATTCATTCATTCATTCATTCAGTAGCGTGTACTTTGCAGAACCTCGCTCCCATAACATAATTCCGGTAAACCTCTCGATCATAAGCAAGATGTCCCGCGTTCGATTCACCAATCTGGAGATCATCCGCCACATCGTGGACCCATCTTCTCTTTGGCCCTCCTCTTCCTCTCTTCCCAGGCATATACCCCTACATTATTGTTCTCTCCAAACTTCCGTGACGTTTCAAGTGACCAAGAGCAAATTATATATATATATATATATGAATACAATTAACATATGGTTACTTATCTTACTACGAGACAAGTCTGTGCGGATGTTGTTGTTGTTGTTGTGTTTTTTTTTTTTTTTTCAGCCGTAGTACATGCTTTTACATAATTAAATTTGCGGTTTTTTTTTTTTAATTATCCGTTTGCATTTGCTATTTCCTTATTTGCTGGTGAAGGGTTTTTCCGTCGCAACTCCGACTACGATATTTCCTCTCCTGTTCTTGTAAAGCTGGTCCCAACAATTGTTTACATTTCTTCGTATTAATTGCAAGCAAAGAAAATAATATGTAAAATATCGGTCCAGTAAAAGGTGTGAAGATAATTCTAGCATAGCGAATTCGGTTTCCTGATAATTCTCATGCCGTCTAAAATCAGATTTTTCTAGTAACCCGGGGCTCGTCGTTTTTCGTAATGAATTCTCCGCAGACTGGTCGTGAACTTATTCACTTCCCAGATTTCTTGATGAACCACTCCACTCGTCCACGCTCTGTGGCATTATTTGATTATGAAGGGCCATCGTGTCGAGATAAGTGAAAGAGGGAGTCTTGTAGGGTTGGAGCGAGAGAACGGCACACAAAGACGAGGATATCAAGACCAGAATAAAAGAGAAAAAGAAACAGGAAAATCAGCGATGTTAATGAATTGAGAGCTGAACAAAATTATGGAATATTGTGCCTTTCCCTAAGTGGGTGCTGGATGTATCGATGTGGGAGGCGGGAGGCTGTAATTATTGAAGTTTTCTGTTGTCAAATAGAAATCGGTGGGCTATTTGTTATGTGTTATAGTTGAGTGACATAAAGATATAATGCTCGTCACCGGAGAAGGGTGTGTGTCATAAGTAAGGCAACCACCTAATGGGGACTGAAGTGATTTAGAGGTATGGCATCCATCGCTTAAGTATGGAAGTAACTTAGCAGTATAGCGCCCATTTCTAGAGGACAGAGGTAAACTAGAGTTGTGGAACCGACGACTCGAAGAGGTATGTCGCTCATAATTGGGAAAACGGAAGTGACTTATAGGTATGGCGGCCATCATTGGATAACACACTCAACTTAGGGGTATAGTGCTCTACTTCTGTAGGACTCAGAGGTATAGAACTCCACCTCTTTAGGGTGGATGTGACTCAGAGGTATGGTGCTCCATCCCTCTAGGACGGAGGTAATTCAGAGGTATAGAGCTCCAACCCTTTAGGATGGAGGTGACTCAGAGGTATGGTGCCCGTTTCTATTGGACGGAGGTGATACAGAGGTATAGTTCTCCACCTCTCTAGGACGGAGGTGGCTCAGATGTATAGTGCTCCACCTCTCTAGGGCGGACGTGACGCAGAGGTATAGTGCTCCACCTCTCTAGGACACAGATGACTCAGAGGTATAGTGCTCCACTTCTCTAGGACGGAGGTTACTCAGAGATATGGTGCTCCATCTCTCAAATACTGATGTGACTCAGAGGTATGGTGCTCCACCTCTCTAGGGCAGAAGTGACTCAGAGGTATAGTTCTCCATCTGTCCAGGACAGAGGTGACTCAGAGGTATGGTGCTCCATCTCTCTATGACGGAGGTGACATAGAGGCATGGTACTCCATCTCTCTAAGACGGAGGTGACATAGAGGCATGGTACTCCATCTCTCTAAGACGGAGGTGACATAGAGGCATGGTACTCCATCTCTCTAAGACGGAGGTGACATAGAGGCATGGTACTCCATCTCTCTAGAACGAATGTGACATTGAGGTGGTGCTCCGCCTCTCTATGACAGAAGTGACTCAGAGGTATAGTTCTCCATCTGTCCAGGACAGAGGTGACTCAGAGGTATGGTGCTCCACCTCTCTAAGACGGAGTCGACATAGAGGCATGGTTGTGGCAACACCCGGGTTTTTTTTCTACAAGTAGCAAAATAGTACTCGTATATATGTAAGTCAAGTTTCACTTATGTCAGCAAGCTGCCTTTGCCCTAGAGAAACACAGATCAGAATAGATACCGATGGATCTGTAACCAGAGTGGTTAGGAATCCTCTGGTGCTGGGATGTATTTTGTATACCCAGATCACCCAAAGATATACACCTGTTCGCCAACTCAGATATTCTACCCAAATTGTATGTCGTGAGCACTAAAAATCTTGTTGCGTATCCCTTACGGGACGTTGCAGTCAACACCAGCATTTTCAGCTGCTATTGATGTACTAGGCAAGTGTTACGTTCAGTAGTTTGCCATTGCTTTCTGAACGACCGGCTCCTATATCTTTTTCGAAAAAACCAGCACCGCTGTGATTCGAACCCGGGTATACGGGCTCACAAACCGCGATCGCAAGCCCTTAGCTACAGAGACCGATTGTGAGCACTACTGCAGACATAATCATCAACAAAACGAGCCACAACCAGCAGGTCGTTTTCTTTCGATGTATTGACAGCTCTGAATGCTTTTAAAAGTGACAAACTGCTGGAGCTAAAACTACCTATAACTGAATCCAACGCCAACATAAGGATAGTTTAGGGTAGATAATATCCTACTGTGGTATATCCTGAAACGAGAGAGCATAGACTTTAGCAAAAGGAGGACAAAGGGACTGACCAAGACACCCAAACACATTTCATGAAGAGAAGGCACTTATAAAGTCCATTAGAATACTCAACACAAAAAAAAAAACAACGCGACAAAGTGATAGAACAAAACATGTGATCATATTCCGTGTAAGGACATAACGGACTAATTAACCACTTACACAGACTGAAAATTGACCAATCATACATGTACAAAAGAGGTCAACCAAGAGCTGATCACATTTCCAAGACTGTGTATGTTTTGTCAATTTCAGATTGAACATTAGTCAAAAAAAAAACGAAAAAAAACGAAACACCCACACAAAGCTAAATAACTAAAAACAAAGTTAGTTGCATATCCTTTATAGGACATCGCAATCAACCCTAGAAATTGTTTGTACGTCTTGTGATTTCTTGACAAATTTACGATAGGTAGTTTGCTATTATTTCGGAAACGACCGACACTCATACCACTTGTATCAAAACCAATGCAAGGCGGTCTGCTTCCAAATCATCCGCAGCTGTGTTTCGAACGCGGTCTTGCGGATTACGAATTGCGTTCGAGACCTCTTCGCCACACAACTGGCTAAATAAATATTCACACACAAACTATGTGGGAATCACAAACCTATGTGGGAGTCACAAACCTATGTGGGAGTCACAAAACTATGTTGGAGTCTTCTTCTTCTTTTTCTGCGTTCATCCAGAGGTTTTTTTTCGGATGTGATTGCGTTGTGTCCGTTTACAGCAAAGCTGCGTTCTTGCGCCGTTAGGCCGACACATCCGACTTCTGCGGGCATTTGTTGACCGGGTTAACCATCCCGGGGATGTTGGAGTCACAAACCTATCTGGGAGTCACAAAACTATGGTGGAGTCACAAACCTATGTGGGAGTCACAAAAACTATGTGAGCGTCACAAGGAACTCTCAATTACAACAACATATTCCAAAGACCCCAACTTCTTATGCAGACATTACCAAAACAACAGCGAACCAACAGACGAAGAAAATGTCAGCAAAGTTAGAATTAGTTTCAGCAGAATGAGAACTAATTTCTTTCCTGAAAATTAGAACCTTGAAAGTGTGAAAGATTTCGGTGCTACTTCGATTGTTTGTCAAGGTGTTCACCTGGGAGTTACTCAAAGGTCAGCTATCCAGGAATCGTGAAAGCGAGTGCTGGCACTTGAAACGTCTAAACGTCTGATGTGGTTGACACTTAGCAGGGAAACGTCAACACAGCAAACATTACGTCCGGTGACCAACAAAATCTGTGGGTGTTTCAGCATTTGAAAGATTCTTGTTCTTCCACCGTGTTGTTTGTTGTCGACGCGAAGCCGACTGTGGACTATTGAACACAAGAAAGAAACATTGTTTTCTGTAACTACATACGACGTCATCAGTAGGGAACCTTTAACTCGTAACGCCTGTGCTGCTCGGAGTGGCAGACTATCTAACTCAAAGATATCGGAAGCCACTTTATGTGGCACGTATAAGATTTATATTGTCGTTGACATTTACAAATACTGCATAAGTTATCAAAATGTATAACACAATAGTCTCGGATTATATGTACACACAGATGTGATATACACACACAGATGAATATGTGTGAACCTGCTACCTCGGTTCAGCACACCGGAAGTTTAAGATCAAACATTATATATATATATATATATATATATATATATATATATATATATATATATATATATATATATATATATATATATATATATATACGGGTATATATAAACATACTGTAACTTATGTGTGCTTCTAGACTCATCTTTGCTGCCAGAAACCTCAGGGAACCAGGTGTTTTAATTTTGTTCCATCGGTTTGTTGTGCCATCTTGGCATTGGGAAAGAATATGTATTTGCTTACTGGGAATAGATATGACTGAGCTACCGTATGACAGTAGACGGTACTACCTGCTTTCTGCCAGCGCCGAATGTTGGGCGGCGCTTACCAAACCCGACACCCCACATTGTGCCAACGGCTTCGGGCGGAAGAGCGCAATTGGGAGGGTACTAGCCTTATCCTGGTGCGAGGAAATGCAACCCAAAGACAAAATAAGTCATGGCAGGGCAGACCAGACCCTAAGCCTTGGTTGGCAGCTGGTCTAGGATCGAAGCTCCGACAGGCGGACAGTTAGAGCATTGCTTTGCTGATCCGGCAGCTTCTGCAGCTTGTCTTGTTCCAGATTATAGGTGTCAACTTTCCTCTGGAGTGAACTAGGCAGGCCGAGAGAGGGATCATGCTGCATGGGCAACACATGGTTTCTTTATTTTAGCCCAGGCTTTGTGCTATGGAGAGGCAATAACTCCATCCCTGGTCTTACCTGTTAACAATTAACAAAAAGAAGACACAGATTATGTCACAAGGTGCACATGATGTATGACATAAGCCTGGGTCACTGACATTGAGGTGAGTGACCGGGCATGAGGAAGAATGGAGATGAGAGTGGGAGACAGTAAAGCGACTGACCTGGCTATGAGAAAACAGCCAGTACTGAGAAATAATGGGAAGGGTGAGTGTGGCCCCAGGGGGGATGGCGGAAGGAGAGTTGTGTGTTGTGTGAAGTGAAGAGACTGAAAAGGCAGTGAGAGAAGAGACCGACTGCGTGTCAGGTCGTTTAAGAGAGAGCTCCGGGTTGTGTTGTTCTGCTAGTTGTGAAGACAGGCCTGAACCCAGAGTGGGTTCTGTATTGAGTGTAGGCCAAACCCCAGAGTGGGTTCTATAGTTGAGCAGTGGCTCCAACCCAATGTGTGGGTTGTATTGTGTGAGATCCAGCCGAGGATTGTGGCTGGATTACCTGTCTTGTGGATTGAGATTAGAAGCCAGCCGTGAGAAGGCATTGATGTGTGCTGGTTAAATTGTGAGGAGGATATTTATATTCTATGGATTACATTATGTTTCTGGATGTATAAACATGTTCCGTTTGTCCGTCTTATTTCTGTAATAAAGGATTATGTGCGCCAACGGAATCTTGTTTAATGCCTGGTGAATATGCACTGCGGGGGTGAGTTACATTGCAAGACAGATATCTCCATTGACACACCATGAGTATCGTTACCTAGACAACGACCATCACACAATAATATCATGAGCATATCATCGTAAGAACTTCGTGATATTATCATCAAGAAAACGTGTGACATCTGAGGGCTACGTCCAATTAAGAACATTATAGACAGTGTTGTCATTCTGAGATGTTTGTGGGCTCTTCGCTGAAAGAGAGGAGTTATTATCGGTGTCTTCGTGCCATCAATTTAGACAGTACTGCGTCACGAGATTAACAGCAATTCTTTTGTGTGTGTAAGACGCCACATCGAAAAAAAAAAACTGTCAGCGCGCGGGGAGGGTACGCGGCGGAAATCACAAGCTAGCAGACAGTTCAAGTGAAGTCCACTACAGGTGATTTGGAACCAACCATATCGCTAAAGCGAGTGGGGGTGCAGCGGCAGCACAAAAGTCGGTGATAAAGACACGCCATACAGACTAACCGGGAGAGTCCATTACGGTGACAGGTAAATTTGATACCAGGCAGCAGTGCTGAAATTAAAGACGAGTGTTGAATCCAGAGTGGCGAGGGCAGCGTGTGTGTGTGTAGGACGTCGCTGTCGGTGATAATGACAGGATTGGGAACCAAAGATAATTGACAGGTGTGTGTGTGTGCTGGAGGCAAGCGCACTGTGTTGTTGCAAGTTGACTGGTCAAGATTCTTCGACGCAGTAAATAGGACGGGTGGGTACACCAGCGTCCAGGTACTGGGGAAGTACATGTTTGGAAAACAGAGAAAAATTGGCAGTCGCTGATTTGACGGACAGTTGACTGAAGGGGATAGTAACGGTACCCCTACCGCAGCCGGGTGGGGCTGTCAGGTTGTGTGGAAACTGTGTGTACGGAGGAAAGGTACTCAGGTGAATTTCCACGGCTTATTGTGGTCAAGATGACTCATCGTGACTGAACAAAACAAGGCGTTTTGTGTGAAACCAGACTTGATTATTCGTCTTTGTTAAAAGCCCTTTGTGTTCATTACTTTATAATCAGCAAACATTTTGACAACGAATGATGACGTGTCGGCTCCGCGAACATAGTTGCATACAGTTGCCAAAAAGAACTGACTGTACAGAGTGAAAGCGTTGAACATTTATTGCCATTATTTTGATCTTTTCTTTTGGTGAATCTATAACATATATGATACAGCAAAGCGCCATCTCCGCAACGAGAGTAACAACATATCGAAAGAACACTTTGGATAATTATTATTACCGTCAACGTTTCCGACAGTTGGAACTTTTGATCACCACGTGAATTCAGGAACCACTCAACAAACAACAAGTCGCTTTGAAATCCAGCGTCGTAGACATTTCCAGCCGAGGGCGAATAACTATTAAAACGAACAAAAACTTTGGTGACTGAATAAATAAGAACTTTTGGCGACGGATTAGTGGGCACATATTTATCGGCCAACGAGTTGGACAGTCTGTTTGCTGCTCATTGTCTTATAAATATTGTTTTCGGTTGTTAAGCTGTTACTTGTATGTGGTCCAGTGTTTGTCAAGAGTAGGGCATTTTTGTGTTGCTTCTCGAAGGCCGGGAGGCGGGGCGAAAATTTATTTTCTTACTGTGCACCATGTGTTTTCTGGGAAGAAAATCGTAAGGTCGGTTTGTTTGATTCTGCAGTGAAGCAGGGTGGTCCTAGATTATACACCGTGCCTTTTGGGTCTAACGTAAGATCTGTGTATATTTTCAGTATATATTCCTGTTCTTTCTCTCTTTCTTTTCGTTATATTTACATATAATATTTGCTGTGGTCGGATATATGTTATTATTGTGATCTTTCGTCATTTCTGCTGTCTAGTGGTCTTGGTCAATTTATGTTTATATTTTACGCGCACTGTGGGTGTCTCTACACAAGCTTGTGGTTGTTACTGTGGTTTATGTCTGTGTCATCATCGTCTCCGTGTACTCAGCTTGTGAAGTCTAGCGTTGGATAGTCATCACTTAGTGTTATCATCCATTTGTTTGTATATGTATTTATATGTATGTTTAACAATATTTCCAGGGACTTTATGAACTTTTGGTCATAGATATATAGATATAAGGGAGTATAGGTGATACTTCCCCCCTCACTACCTAGTGCTTATAGAGTGACTGGGTGAGTACAGAGTGATATTTTAGCACTACGAATTGACGTACACAGGGAGTGTGAGTGTACTTAGGGAAGTGACACAAAGACTAACAGCAGAATCGTCACATTTATAGTTGGCTGACAGACAGCAACGTGTCCACAAGTACAAGATGCCTACTTTAATGGAATATATTGAAGCAGGTGAACGAATAGGCCTGAAGGGTAAAGAGTTACAAGAGTATGCCGAAGCAAAAGAGCAACAACAGATTGAAAGAGACCAGAGACAAGCCGAAAGAGAACAGAGACAGGCAGAACTCGAGGCCAAGCGTCTACAGGAAGAAAAGTTAGCTGAGAGAGAACAAAGACAGGCTGAAATGGAAAACAAGCGTCTACAGGAAGAGAAAGAGACACAAGTAAAACTAGCTGAAATGGAAAACAAGCGTCTACAGGAAGTAAAGCTAGCTGAAATGGAAAACAAGCGTCTACAGGAAGAGAGAGAGAGACACACATGAGAATGGAAATTGAGAAAGAGAAGATTAAGATGGAAGCGGAAATTGCTATTAAAAAGTTAGAATTTGCATCGAAGGGTCAAAGTGAGGAAAGTAGAAAACCGTCGCAGTCGTCACAGAGATTAAAACTGCCATATTTTACGGACCGGGATTGCCTTGAGGCCTATCTTTCGAGATTCGAAGCATCAGTGAAGGTATTAGGCATCCCAGAAAGCGAGTACGCAATTAGACTGGGCGAGTATTTAACGGGTAAGGCCCTAGAAACAATGTTTAATTTACCTGTAGAAGAAAGGAACAACTACACTATCTTACGTCAACGTTTGCTGACAAAGTTCCAACTCACTGAGCATGGATATAGGAACAAAGTTTAGACAGTTAGTGCCAGAGACAAATCAAGATTTCACAGACTTTGTTAACACTGTAAAGAATGCATTTAACAAATGGATGGAGCTTGCAGAAGTAGGGAAAGATTTTAATAAATTAGTAGATCTAATGTTAAGAGACAAGGTAGTATCTGCATGCAATTCTAATTTAGTGGCGTTCTTTGAGGAACGGAAGCCAAAGGACATAGACACAATGTCTCAGTTAGGGCAAAACTACATGACTGCACATCCTAACGTATCTATTGGGAAACTAATGAGTGAGGAAATAGTCTGTGCAGCGTACACTAAACAGAACCAGAATCCAGTTATCAGACCAAGGGCGAAAAGTGTGGATTCAGCACAGAAAGGTGAGCAGCAAGAACTTCAAGATAATGGTTTCCGAGGAAACAATGTTGGTAGAGTAGGACGGTACCCATATAGAAGAGGGAACTTCCAGAGACGTCCAAATTATGCCGGATGTTGGAATTGTGGGAGCTGGAGACACAGGGCAGCAGAGTGTGATGCACAACCATCAGATGGACCAACGAACAACACTAAAAGGGAGATTACTTGTTTCAAATGTGGAAAGAATGGGCATATCAGCCATCAATGTAGGATGAGAGAAACAGAGCACTCAAATGCAGCGCAAGTAATTGAGACGCTGAACAATGAAGATTGTAGTGGGTGCAAACCTCTTTTTGAAAAAGACAGTCAGCCAGTCCTAATATGTGGTCATACAGTAAAAGCAGGATCAGCAGTGCATGAAGGAGGAAGTCTGAAGATGCATCAGGGATTTGTCAATGATAGACCAGCGTTAACAATTAGGGATTCCGGATGTACGTCTATCGGAGTGAGGAGAAGTTTAATAGATCCCTCGGATTATACAGGGAAAAAGATTAGATGCATAACATTCAACGGCACAGTAGAGTTCTACCCAGTAGCCATAATAACAGTAAAAACACCATATATCACTGGAAGAGTGACAGCGTGTGTTCTGGACTCACCAGTGGCTGATTTGATCATAGGAAATGTTATAGGAGTTAAAGATTGTACAGAAGAGGAAGTAGTTTATTGGGACCAAAAATATAGTGTAAGCAGTAATGAGGTAGTTACCACAAGAGAACCTAAATTAGAGAGTATAGCTGAGGTAGAAGAGGCACTTGAAGTAGACACAGGAACTCAGGACAAGGATAGTACAGCTGAGCAGATGAGAATGGATCCCAAATATAGTGCTAGTGACTCCCAGAGACAAGATACTACTCTGAACAAATGTTTCCAAGGGTGTAGGAGAGTAGAACATAGGCAGTCAAAGAAAGGTAGATGGTGCTTCGAGAGGAAGAACAATGTTCTCACTCGCAGGTTTTCAGATAGCAGAACTGCACGTGGGCAAGGAGCAGTACCTTTAGCACATAGAGACCGATATACTAGAACAGCTCAGGATAGTGCATGTGCAGGGCACATAGGCATAAGGCGTATGCAGCAGAAAGCAAGGTGCCAGGTATATGGGCCAAGATTGAATAAAGAGTTCAGACTAAACAGAGACTCAAGTGTAACGGTGCAATATGCAGATAGGAAAGTTGAGTCAGGTCAAAAGAGTTGTCGCGACATTACTGACCCAGGGCTAGGGATAGCAAACAGATGTTGTAATTGTACAGGTACCATGAGTCATGGGTACATGAAAGGTAGACACAGCATCGACAGGAATCAGAGGTGGGTTAATGCAAGAACAGAACCACCTGATATAGGGTCGGTACACAAATAGTATTGTGGGGTCGTGAAGTAGTAAGAGACCTGTGGGTACATAAGTATAATGCTTTTCTATGATGTATTATTATTATGATGTGATGTATTAGTTCATGCATTGATACACAAGATAGATGGTTGTATTTATGTGTGAGGAATATAGGAGTGTACTATGAGCATTTGGATGTATTATTTAGGGTGGTAGCTAGAGTAAGGTGCAGCCATACTTAGGGCTACCCAGGCTATATGTCTGGGTCACATGTTTAGTAAGTTTTAGTCTCCCAATATTTGAAAACGAAGTTTTCTTTTAAGAGGGGGGTAATGACATAAGCCTGGGTCACTGACATTGAGGTGAGTGACCGGGCATGAGGAAGAATGGAGATGAGAGTGGGAGACAGTAAAGCGACTGACCTGGCTATGAGAAAACAGCCAGTACTGAGAAATAATGGGGACGGATATGAGGGGAAGGCCCCAGGGGGGATGGGTCGAAAGAGAGTTGTGTGTTGTGTGAAGTCAAGAGACTGGAAAGGGCAGTGAGAGAGGAGACCGACTGCGGGTCAGGTCGTTTAAGAGAGAGCTCCGGGTTGTGTTGTTCTGCTAGTTGTGAAGACAGGCCTGAACCCAGAGTGGGTTCTGTATTGAGTGTAGGCCAAAACCCAGAGTGGGTTCTATAGTTGAGCAGTGGCTCCAACCCAATGTGTGGGTTGTATTGTGTGAGATCCAGCCGAGGATTGTAGCTGGATTACCTGTCTTGTGGATTGAGATTAGAAGCCAGCCGTGAGAAGGCATTGATGTGTGCTGGTTAAATTGTGAGGAGGATATTTATATTCTATGGATTACATTATGTTTCTGGATGTATAAACATGTTCCGTTTGTCCGTCTTATTTCTGTAATAAAGGATTATGTGCGCCAACTGAATCTTGTTTAATGCCTGGTGAATATGCACTGCGGGGGTGAGTTACATTGCAAGACAGATATCTCCATTGACACACCATGAGTATCGTTACCTAGACAACGACCATCACACAATAATATCATGAGCATATCATCGTAAGAACTTCGTGATATTATCATCAAGAAAACGTGTGACAATGTACCATCAATCTTTATTGACGACGCCGAACTGGAGATAGTAGACCATTTTACATATCTAGGATCAGAGGTAAATAGCAAATTATCCCTCGATCAGGAAATCAACATCAGGATTGGCAAGGCAGCAACAACAATGAACATGTTAGCAAAAAGAGTCTGGGAGAACAGGAAGCTTACTGCCAAAACAAAAGTCCTCGTCTACCAAGCCTGTGTCCTTAGTACTCTTCTCTATGGCAGTGAAATCTGGACAACTTACTCACGCCAAGAGAAACGTTTAAACAGCTTTCATATGCGGTGTCTGCGAAGAATACTTGGTATTAAGTGGCAAGACAAAATCACAAATACTGAAGTATTGGAAAGATCAGGTTGTGTGACGGTGTATTCCATGCTCAGTCTTCGTAGACTTAGATGGATAGGACACGTTAGGAGGATAGATGATGGTAGAATACCAACGGACATCTTTTTTGGTTAATTACAGACGGGTAGGAGATCTCATGGTCGGCCTCTACTACGATACAAAGATGTGTGTAAGCGGGACATGATTGATACAGGCATTGATAATGCACATTGGGAGCACGTCGCCGCTGAACGTGATGCATGGAGGGCAACTATCAGAAATGGAATAAAGACAAAGGAAAAAATTATTGCAGATAAAGCGCACACAGAGCGTGAGAGACGTAAGATGGTGCAAAATGGTGGAAGTGACCATGCTTTCACATGCACCTACTGTGGGCAAACATTTGCAGCAAGAATTGGCCTTACCAGCCACACTCGCCACCGCCATGGATCGTAGTTATTATGCCTTTTTGAAGCACAATGTACCAAACTATCGTCTGTCAAGACGGAAAGGTGCCAATGATGAAATGAAAATGATGATATATATATATATATATATATATATATATATATATATATATATATATATATATATATATATATATATATATATATATATATATATATATATATAAAATATGATATATGTAAAGTCGCATCACACTTTGTATGTAGGACAAATTTAATGACGTCATCAAAAAAATTGCTAAATAATTCATTAAGTTGGTTACAATAGTCATTGTTAATTGTCTAACGCTGTTTTTCCGAAAGTACCACCAATTCATTATAACAGGTATTTGAAATGTCCATCAGAGACTTCAAGACATGGGTGTACACGTCTCATCGTATTGTCAATACCTTCTGCAACGTATCTGTTGTTACTTCTTGAATGGTAATTTTGATTGCTTCTTTCAGATCCTCAACTGTTTGTACATCATTTTTGTAAACATTTCCTTTCAAGAAATCCCCATAGAATTACTCCAGCAGACAACAGTCATTCGCTGCATATTGCTTCTCGATACACTGTAGAGCACATTTTTGATGCTGTCATCAAATTTGTACTACATACAAAGTGTAATGAGACTTTACAAACACCCTGTATACATGTACATTCTTGGATGTTCGAACATGCAGAATTACAGTATTGTTCATCTTTTTTGAATCACCCTATTGTAAGCTTTTTTTCTGTAAAATTTAATTTCAACGGATCGATTTTCTTCTTTAGTAATTTCGAGACCGGTCCGAGATTAACATCCGTATGTTTCCACGGGAGCGATGCATGCTCTATAACTGTTTACTTTTGTTTTCTAGTTCCGTACTGTAGACTCGTTACCCTGCTTACATTATGCATTGGTAAGACGAAGTCATCATTATCCTTATCTTCCACTCTTGTCGTTATGAGTCGTGTAGGGAATTCTTCTTCTTCTTCTTTCGTTCGCTTGAAATATGTCTATAACTGAAATGTTGTCTCTGGTATGAATTTAACTGTCTTTTTAGTTCACTCAGCGGTCCATAGAGTTTATCTTCCACTGTTGTCTCTCTAGGCCAGAAGGTTTGCCTGGATATGTTTTAGTTTGGGCAGTCTTGGGGTATGTGCTCTGCTGTCTGCGACGCCAATCCACATGTGCACATAGCTGAGTCACCAATCTTGAATTTTGTATACATGTGGTTGAGGAATCTATTGTGTCCTGTTCTGAGGCGCAGAATAATGACTTGTTCTGGTCAGTCCATAACGTGGTAGTCGTAGGGAGTAATCGGTGCTCCAGCGCCCGATGGGTGGCACTGGATAGTGTCATTCCATGTGAATGTATAATGTCTTTGATGTCATCAACCTATTTTCTTCTCGGACGTTCTCTTGACCTTCTAGCACAGTAGTTCTCAACTGGTGGGGAATTATGGTTTCTAGGGGGAATTAAGATTATTTCAAGATCTCGTTAATACAAGAACCGCTTACTTGATATTGTGTTTCCCTCCATACTTTACGGTTCTGTACTTCTCGCCCTTCTAAAATTCGTTTTATAACGTATGTAGACCCGCAAAGCACGTTTTACGCAGACGTCTTGACTTCTTCTAGTATGTGTTATTAAATTTAGCTTTCATTTTTATGTATACTTTGTTGAGGGGGAGGGGGGATTTATAGGGAGGAAATACGAAAATGCAAAGAATACCATGGACAGCCAGAAAGGCCAATGAACAAGTCCTTCAAGAAACAAATGAAGATCGTAAACTGATTAGAGACATTAGACGTAGACAGTCACAATTTTTTGGGCATGTTATGAGAAGAAATGATTTGGAGATCGAGGGGAACAGACCAAGGGGAAGACCTAGAAGCAAGTACCGGGATGGCATGGCCTTGTGGCATGGTCGAGACAGGAACACGGAGCTGATCCACGACTCTGGTGATCGAGTGAGATGGCAGAACATGACCGCCCACGCTTACCGGCATAGGACATGATGGATGGATGGATGGATGGATGGATGGATGGATGGATGGATGGATACGAAAGGGGCGCATGACATTCTGAACATATGGTGAAGGGGTGCGTGGGCCAAAAAAAAAGGTTGAGAACCACTGTTCTAGCAAATCTTCTTTGGTGTAAGGCCAGTACTGATGGTTTATGGTGTTACATTCTAACCAGTCGACCAAACCATTTGATCTTTTTGTCTTTCGATATATGTGGCACAAGGTGTTGATCCCTCGGTATGATTGATAACATCATGTCTTATTCGGTCTCGAATAGTTAGGTTGGTAAAGTTTTTAAAAAAAAAAACATATTTACACGTTTTATGCTCCATCCATCCATCATGTGCCATGCCGGTAAGCGTGGGCGGTCATGTTTTGCCATCTCACTCGATCACCAGAGTCGTGGATCAACTCAGTGTTTCTGTCTCTACCATGCCACGAGGCCAAGCCATCCAGGTATTTGCTTCTAGGTCTTCCTCTTGGTCTGTTCCCTTCGATCTTACCAGTTGTCACCAAGTTCTCCAATCCATTTCTTCTCATAACATGCCCAAAAAATTTTGACTGTCTACGTCTAATGACTCTAATCAGTTTACGATCTTCATTTGTTTCTTCAAGGACTTGTTCACTGGTCTTTCTGGCTGTCCATGGTATTCTTTGCATTTACGTTTTATGCTACACACTGGTAATAAGTTCTGCAATGACCGATGTTTACTTTCAAGTTTTTCATTAACTGTATCTAGGCAATAAGTAATGTCGTTTTTTTTTCTGTATGTGTCTATGTGTATTTCCACATCATATTTCACTTACTTCATTTTTATTTCGTATTATGAAAGGATCCGGCCTGCGTGGCAAAGAGCTTACGGAGTGATTCGTAAGCCCGCTTACTCATGTTCGAAACACAGCGGCGATCGATTTGGCAGCAGACCGCGTTGCGCTGGGTGTTAAGGAATTGGTATGGGGCCGGTAGTTCAGAAAGCAATGGCAAACTACTGAACGTAAACTTGCCAAGACATCAACAACAGCAGTAAAATTCTGATGTTGACAGCGATGTCCTGTAAATAAGATATGCAAAGAAAATATTAAAGAAACCCTTTCCCACGGTATGAAACGTGTTGGGTAGATGGTGCTAGCCCCATAGTGTTAGGCCCATTTACACTAATGGTATATGGGGTCAACATCTTCCCAGTCGATTTTCCTTTGAAGGAATTTTTGTGGTACCCATTTTTAAACTGATGTACCTGTGAGTCCGGATTATTAAAAAAAATCCCCATTCGACTGGAATTAGAACACATGCCGACGGTTCTTATAGGCAAGCATGCTAGCCACTGCGCCACTCAGCTCCACATAAATGTATTATATAATTTTATAATAAAAAGTTGAAAATTGCTTTCATTGATTTCATCTTTTTATTCTTCTCATCCCGTTGTTATGCCTTAATGTAGTCACCAGAGGGTCTTCTCCGTGACTATATGTTGTGTTTTGTGTATGTATTTGTTTGCTGATGAAGGCTAGTCGCCGCAATGTCCTGAATGTGTCGTAATTCTGTTATGTAAAGCTGCATTACTTTGTGTTATTTTATATTGATTATGTGGTTGTTTCGGGATTTGAAATTTAAATATTGAGCACAACCCACTACTGGCAACGCTGATCGCATTCTGGTATGAACCTAAGGCCTATCCACGTCAATATGGAAGCACTATACTTAGGAGGCCTGGTGTTCCTTGCCAGTGAGAAGTCCTGATCGTTCGGGTCCCATCGATTGACGGACGTCGGTCGCGGCGATCGAGCAATCTTGAGCATAGCCTACGATGGGTAGCGTTGTGATATTCTGTTGTGATAATTTGGTGTGTCCAGTGTGTGCCGCGTGGTTACACACCCGCTTCACACGCGTGATCCGGGACTGTTTCCGGATCCGGTCAGGGATATGCACTACTGACGAGCTCAAACGAGGGCGAAACTCGAGTATAGTGCTTCCATATTGACGTGGATAGGCCTTAGGTTCATACCAGAATGCGATCAGCGTTGCCAGTAGTGGGTTGTGCTCAATATTTATTTTATATTGTTTATATAATTTTATAAAAGCACAAATACCCCCATAAGTGAAACAATGACAACAGACAATGAGGGAGCGTCAAAGGTACATCTTTCCCCTGTGTACCTTGTAATATCTATTCTATACAGGGTGTATTTTTAATGACTGCAGTTTTTGAAAATATTGCCATTCCAAGTTTTGTGCTTACCTATTATGTTGCAATGTGTTGCATGAACTCCACAGTAAGTGAATGCAAAACTGCGGCAATATTTTCAAAACCTGCACAGTCATTAAAAATGCAAACCCATATTTGTCTATGATAACCCAACATCTCTTCCGGAGAATAAGTTGCCCATATGCAGTTTCGCCTATGTGCCTGCGCTGTCTATGATAGGGTCTTCACATTGTGTAGGATTGCACGAAATGTGGGTGGCCAGTGTTTTCAAGCTTAGCTTACTCCGCGACTCAGCTGTGAAACAATATTCCACAAGACATCAAAGACATCACCACTCCCAATACACACTATACACACATTCGAACACTATCTCAATACAGCTTATCTTCCCCCTTAATAATAATAATAATAATAATAATAATAATAATAATAATAATAATAATAATAATAATAATAATAATAATAATAATAATACCCTGGTGTGGCATTCAGTAGTCCCCTTTAATGAGACCAGTATATTCCCCATAGCTAATAACATTAGCCACATCATTCATTAATTTTAGCGAGTCATGTAGTAGTGATTTTTGCATTTTCCCCATGCCTTTATAATGCATGCCAGCTCCATTGCGAAGAGATTATGGGCGTAGTTCGTAATCCCGCATACCACGTTCGAAATACAACTATGGGCGATTTGGCAGCAGACAGCCTTGCGTTGTCTTTTATTAAATGGTATGGGTGCCGGTAATTCAGAAATTAATGGAAAACTACTGAACGTTAACTTGCCCAGGAATCACGAACAGCCAAAAAATGCTGGGGTTGACTGCTATGTCCTGTAAAGGATACGCAACTAATTTTATTATATGTTCAGTAGCTTGCCATTATTATCTTAACAGCCAACGCTTATACCATAGGTGAATATCGACGCAAAGCGACCTGCTTTCAAATCGCCTGGGGTTGAATTGAATGAAACCTGCTTTGTCGGGATTGTGAACATGTGTTCCCTGCCCCAAATCCAGAGATGCCAACTGTTATGGTTATAGTTTTGAAATACTATGAATTACTGAAATACTTGTATTTTACAAAATCACACATACTGAAGTATTGGAAAGATCAGGTTGTATGACACAGTTTGTTCCATCATCAGTCTTCGTAGACTGGGTGGATATAAGACATTAGGAGATGGACGATGGTAGAATACCAATAGACATCTTTTTGTGTGGTGAATTACTGATTGGTAAAAGATTTCAGGGTCGACCTATACTATGGTAAAAAGATGTGTGTAAGCGGGACATGATTGATACAGTCGCCGCTGATCGCGTTGCATAGAGTGTAATAATCAAAAATGAAATAAAGACAAATGAGAAAATTATTGCAGATAGGTTACACACCAAACGTGTAAGACGTCAGATGGCGCGTGATGGTGGAAATGACCATGTGCTCACATGCATCCATTGTAGACGAACATTTACTGAGAGAATAGGTAAAGACGGCAAAGTGTCAGGTATTCCTTTTAATATTATAAAGATTCGAAAACATATGGATATAGCCGACCATCATGCTGTAATAGTAAATTAAGTCTCAGATACAGAGACAAATCCAGATTCAAAAATAAGACAGACTTAGAAAGACCTTTATGAGTGAATTCCATAAACATTATTCAACAAGCTTCAGCGGACACGTGACAAGAATGCTTGGCAAGACGAAATATTTCATCATCTTTTCATGGCTTCCTATAAACCAAATTGATCTTAAAAGATTAGAAGTGGCCACAGAATATCCTGGGGAGAAAATATAAACGAGATAGTTCACAAGGGTTATAAGGACGATAAGAAGATCACGAATTCCAATCAGGCAAAACGTTCGTGCTTATAAATTCGACTTTTACAAGCGGAACAGTCTCAACAAGGATGGCGTGATCATGTTTGCAGAACTGGAAAAGACCATTAGCCACCGCAGGAGGAGACTAAATGCTAAGACTGCCTTAACTGATTCAGTGTCACACAAAACGTAGGTTCGGACCAAACCTAGTACGCAATCAAATGAACAGGTATTGTATGTACATTTCCGTTCACTGAGCATTGAAATTGTCGAAGATACCAAGAAATTAAAGCACATTACACGTTGACTCTAGTATAGCGACATATCGTCCTTCTGTCTAAATGAGATGTCACATTTGGAGATATATCATTCTTCGGCAAATAGTCAGGTAAAGATCGGGAGTCCGTGGAAATATCGATACAATAAGCTCATAAGCGAGCACTCTCCCGCTGTTTTTACTTCACCTTGCCACCGCAAGGTACCAGAGGAACCTAATGAGATGAGATAAGAGATCGGGAGTATTTTTTTTATTTGTAGCAAACCCATCGAGCAATCGATGATGGTCGGAAGACTAGAGTTCATCACGGGCATCACAAGATGCCGTTGAGAGGAACACCTGTAGAACCTTATATGTGACCTTTGCGCCATTGGGTACGAAAGAAATGATAAAGAAATGACGTATATTATTCATTGTTGCGGAACCCTTTAGGTCGTGGAAATAGCATGAGAAATAAATTCACAAGAATTGATTTGCATTCATATAAGTCGATGAACGAAATAGAGATTAGAGGACAAATTAGACAATATAAAAATGTACAGCTGTCATGACCATACTAGGGTTCGAACATGTCGCCTTTTAATGGCAAGTGACATGTGGCCATTGTCCTGAAAACCCGAATTTATTGTTTGATGAAAACGCACTCCAATCCAGATTTAGTATTGCAGGAGAGTGATATTCTAATATCTGCTTCTTTTGCCTGTTATCCCACATTGGGATATATACCCTCAACCAACTGACTCCATGCCGTCCGTGGTTTGCTGGATTCTGAGCTTCGTTCATGTTCTCCCATATTATTGATCTCTGTCTTTAATTCCCTTCTCCGTGTGTTTTAGACCTCCCACTATTTCGTTCTTTTAATGTCTTACTGCCGGTCTTCGTGGCGAAGGGGTTACGGGCGCGGTTCGTAATCCCGCTTACCCGCGTTCGATACACAGCTGCGGGCGATTTGGCAGCAGACCGCGTTGCGCTGGGTTTTAACGAATTAGTATTATAGCTGGTCGGTCAGAAAGCAATGGCAAATTACTGGACGTAAATTTGCCAAGATATCAACAACAGCTGTGAAATGCTGGTGTTGACAACGATGTCCTCAAAAAGGATATGCAAAAAAAAAAAACGTCTTACTAGATGACAAAAGGCTTTGGGGTGAGGTGAATTTTATTTTCCTCGCCGAGAACTGTGATGAAACAAACTCCCCCCCCCCCCCCCATTTCCCCCCCCCCCCCCCCCCCCCCCCCAATCCCCCAGGATCATACACCGTGCACGTTACGTTTCCAGACAGAAATTGTGTCACAACAAGTGACCCCGATGTCGGTAGACATTCAGAACCCCAGCCTTGTACTGACGCTTCGAGACCAGAGACTCAGTCTCGAAATCATGCCCAGTCTCGAGACTGAAAGTGAGTTCCACCAATTCGCCAGGAAATTGGAAGACAGTCAGAACCCAAGCCTTGCACTCGCGCCTGGAGATCATAGACTCGTGATCGATATGATGCACTCTCAAGACTGACAGTTTGCGACAACAGATCCCTACGATGACAGTAAAGGTCAAACTTCAAGCCTTGTATTTACACTTCGAGAATGCAGGCACATGATCGAAATGGGCATGCTACTTAGTTAGTTATTTAGTTAGTCGCGGTTCCAACTTCACGGCAACGTGTCGTCCCCATTATGATCCGTTCCCATGCAAGCGAATATCACACGAAATGTTCCTCACTGCCATGTGTGAAAAGTGGATCGCGAAATGTCTCCTGCCAAGGTGGGTTTTCAGTGGATTTAGCCCCTAGCTATTTCCCGTAAAGCGGTGCATAGCTGGGTAGAAAAAGTTACGCGAGCGAGTCAATAAGTAAGTCACAGAGTTCTGTGGGATGGCCGGTAAATGAAACCAGAGCACGCAGTTCTATGCAGCCTGTTTTGGAGGACTCATAAAACGATGGGATAAGTGCATCAATGTTGGTGGAAATTATGTTGAGAAATAAAGGGACAATGTATGTATAAAAATAAACTGGTTTCAAGTTGTTATCATGTGCAGTTATTTTTCTACAGCCATTTGTGACTTACTTATTAACTTACCCTCGTAAAAACATTCCAAACGAAATTCACAGCTCACAGTGTCGCACCACGCACTTAGCTCAGTAGCAGGGCGACGGAACCGTGCACTACCAGTACAACATGAGGGAAATGCGACTGCACACCGTAGCCAGAAGCATAAACACTTCAGAGGCTTAACGGTTCAAATGCCTATCAGCCATATTGGGGACCGGAAGTCCGGGCATGCTACCTGCTTTCTGGGATGGTGATTGCCTCATCACTATTCCCCAAATAGGGAGCCGCATTAGCGTTGTGGCTAGACACTCGCTTGCTGACCTGGTGGTCGTGGGTTCGATCCGCTGCTGGGCGTATTCTAATTGCATTTGTAATTGGTCCGTCCCAGGTCTACCTAGCCTAAAACGGGTACCAAGAAATGCTTTGAGAAGCAAAGACCACATCACCCATGGAATGTTGATTGGTCTGTACACATATAGGTCTAACACCGTATGTCCGATGCGGCTTAAGGCCTGTAAAAAAAAGGTTTGTTACTGATTTGATTCCTAAAGTTCATTACGCCATATAAGATTGAACAACACAACTCGAATTAAAGCGTGCCTGCAAGAGAAACAACAACAATACAAATAATAACAACAACCGCATTGGAATTGTACAAATGACAACGTTTTTTCTAAAGGAATACCTCATCTTTTGAAGACATCCAAGATTCAATTCACAGGCCAAAGTCATGATATTATTTTGCTAATGAGATAGCATCATATTACATATTTTAATAAATATTTTCACCCTGAAGAAGCAGCTCTGAATTATGAACTGAATAAAATGGATGAAAAGAACTTGCAAGTAATTAAATGTTATCTTAACGCAAGTTTCAAAGGTTGGGCCGGACTAACAGGAGATCAAATGATCAATAGTAAAATCTGTAAAAGTATTGATTGACTTCAATGTGACACATTGTGAGGAATTGTTGTCTACAATATAAAAAAAAAACTGGATGGCTTACTTAACCTGACTGACTGGCACCTTGCCGTCTTGACAGACTAGTTTGTAAAATGGAGTTATACCTCTCAATAACATAAAGCCTGGGCTGAATTTAGAGACCATGTATTGCCCATGCAGCATGATCCCTCTCTCGGCCTGTCTAGTTTACTCCAGTCTGGAACACAAGCTGTCTCTCCACCTATCGGAGCTTCCATCCTAGACCAGTTGCTGACCAAGGCTTAGGGCCTGGTCTGCCCTGCCATGACATTTAGTCTTTAGGTTGTATTTCCTCGCACTTGGGTAAAGTTTGTACCCTCTCAATTGCACTCCTCCGCCCGAAGCCGTTGGCACAATGTGGTGTGTCGGTTTTGGTGAGCGCCACCTAACATTCGGCGCTAACAGAAAGCAGGTAGTACCGTCTACTGTCATACGGTAGCTCAGTCATATCTGACTAAGACCTGACTTGGAGGGCGTAAACCATGTTACAATAATATAAGGTCACACAGAAACATTAATCCCTGTACTTCACCATCATGCACAGTCACCCGAGTTCTTGTCTCTTTACAAATCTCGGTCCATGGCTTTATGGATCGATTATATTGATGACACAACTTGATGCCATAGTCTTAGACCGTTACACATTATGTCACTCCTTCTGCTTCTTCTACATCTGATCTGTCCAATGGTCAAGATGTTCTAGGCTGCCAGCCTTAGCATGATACAACCATATAAGATTGTGTATCTGTGTATCTCTATCTTATAATTATGTATAATGTTATAGTTCTTTAGTCTCTTCAATGTAATTGTTGTTAATTGACAGCCACAGATATTCGCAACATTCGTCTCAGAAACCACAACTTTGCTGTCGATAAGCTCTTCCTATTGCTGTATTATTTCACATTTCAAGATTCTCTATCATGTAGTCGAACAGCTTCGATATAACATGTCAGGACTCTCTTCCAGACATTCAATGGAAGTTGGTCATAATTTTATAATTACGTTACATACTGACATTCTTCGTCACATCACCACGAATGCAGAAACGATAACACACCAATTTCGAGGTTTATACATACCAAGACCTCTCTTGACCTCTGAATGGGACTTCCTGGATAGACACTAGTCGGGCGAACAAAGTGAGACCTGACAAAGATATCCGCTGTTATGAAGCCTGTCAAAGACTCAACTGCACATGTAACTAAGCTGTGCGATCAGTTATTCCCCGTTACGATGATAGATAATCAGTACCCACGACTTGCACTCCCGCTTGGAGAGCTAAAGATGCTCGCTAGGAATAATTATGTTGAAGTCATCACAAATGTTCAATGCATCAACTCTCACAACATTCTATATATGTATTCGACAGGATCCGACAACAGTATGTAGACAGTGTTAACGAGAACTACCATGACTATGAGCCAGTGTGACGTAATAGACAGTCTCCCACTTTATTTTTGCTTAAATTACAGTGCAGATCATATTTTTCATTATAAATATATCTAGGAAAACGATCTTTTCCCTATTTTCCCATGTTTGTAGATATCTATAAATATGCCTGTATTATTGGCGAGAATTTAATATATTTAATCTCCTGTAAACCTAGTGAATATTCTAGTGTTTTTAAAATATATATTATACAGTATATTATAGAACTATTAGTTATGCATGCCTTCTGCCCCAGCGCAAGTTTGGCTGAATAACATATTCAGTTTTAGCCTGCGACCCGGGTGGCAACACGAGAATCTGCCTGGCCAGTTGTCGTCAGCCGGCAGATCGTCCATTTGGTCGACTGACCCGAAGCGGTGTGGACACAGGCGCCGATACTAGCTGTAAAAAGCCATATTGCAACAAAATAATCCAGGCTCTAGTTAGCCGATATTTGGGAATAGCCAATTTCGAGCCAAATTGATACCAAAAAGTAATATTTACACTGCTAGTGGCACTGTTCCCCCGTGGAGAGGTTTAATCACCACAATTTGGAAGTTCTGCACCTTCTTTGGTGGTACCATGAGCCAGCAACTTGCAGCAACGCATACTTACCGGTCGTGAGCACCATGTCTATTGCCGGAGAGTGAATCCGCAACCTGAACTGGAACTTCACCCGAGTTGACAAGCCGGACCCAAGTCTTGAGCTGAGTGGCCAACCTCCTCGGCTGACACCTTTAGCCTGCCAACTTAGTCTAGGATTTGATTGCCTACACACTAGGGCAACAGACTTTTACATGCCACAGTTTTCATTAAATTAATAGTTATATGTGATACCAGAAACATACTTAGTCTGTTGCTGATATACTCTTAATTTAATATTAGGATACTGAGAGAGAGAGAAGGAATGCAAGTTGTAACTTTATATTTGTACTCTTCCTCCATGTTGTGAGAATGGATCAGTTAAAGGGGGCTCTTTAAATTTTGCAGGCATTCGTCGCCAGATTCAGTAAGCCTACTGTCTAGAATTATTCCTAGTATGGTTGTTCGCTTGACCTATCTGTGCCTGATCACTGTCTGAAGACCTGGTCATTCCTGGGACAGTTCCGAATCGTACTTCCTAGTTCGAGCCATTTCGGCCTCTTCTTCAACAGTGATTAGTCTTTCAGAATCCTGAAAGTCTATTGGTTGCTATTTCTGATCCTTGTCTATCGAAATGGTCAACATTACGCGACAATTGGTGGCCGCGTCCGGTCTAGAATTATCATTTATTACTGATTCCAGCCGAGTATCCAACCTCGTATTACAAGTTCAACTTTCAGTTTCTTCTCAATAGAGTATCCTGTTAGTAAAAGTGTGGCCTTACAATAGACTAGTATAGTAATAAATTATAATCAGTATATTAACCACTTATACAAACACAGTAACATTAGTACCTATAAGTTAGGACTAACAGTTAAGATAAACCAGGTGTCAGAGGGTGAGTTTTGTGTTGTATCGTTGCATTGCGCTAACTTACATAAGTTGTTCTGTAAAATATTGATTATGAATTTTCAGGACAAATATCTTATTGGTAAGTAAGTATACTTCAGGTACTTCAACTAAGATCTATCAAGCGCTTACATCATGTCTGTCGAAAATCAACCCACAACTCAGGAGTTTAAAGAGAAAGGGGCCTTGTTAGGATATGAAGGTGCAGAATTGAGGAAATATATTAGAGAGGCGGAAAAAGAATGGAGGCAAGAACAAAGGGAAGAAAGAATCCGAATGGCGGAAATAGAATCCGAGAAACAGATTAAACAGGCAGAACTGGAGAAGGACAAGGAATTGAAACTAGCAGAACAGGCGAGACAGCATGAGATAGAATTAAGAAGACTGGAATTACAACACCCGGATGCTTCAAGATTCAGTAGTGCTAGTTCTCCAACCCACACCAGTGACATTTCTGCCGGACCACACATCTCCAATGGATCAATGAGTTTTCCACTGCTTCCCTTCGACCCAAAAGAAGATCATATGGATAATTATCTTGACAAATTTGTTTTAATGTGTGAAGCCTACAATCTTCCCAGCGAAAAATACAATCTTAAGCTCTCCCAAGGGTTAAGAGGCGCGGCTTTCGACGTGTTTGCTAAACTTCCTCCAGGTCTCAAGAGGGATTTTCTTACTCTAAAATCCGCTTTGCTTAAAAGATTTGAATTGACATCAGGGGCTTACAGGCTGAAGTTCCGTTCGGCCAAGCGATCACAAGGAGAATCGTTCGCTCAGTTTGCCTCGCGATTACACACTTATTTTTCTAAGTGGGTCGAACTGAGCGATTTCGATGCTACTTATGATGGTCTTGAGGAAATGGTTCTTACAGAACAGCTTAAAGATACACTCCAAAAACCACTTCAAACTTTTATTGCTGAAAATGGTGGGAATAGGCTTCAGGAAATTATCTCTTTAGCTGAAAGGTACTTAACTGCCCATGGTGAGGGGGGTACCACTAAAACCACTCATACTAATGCTCAACAAAATCTTCCAGAACAAAATCAGAGTTATCAACAAAATAACTCCTTAGGTAATGACACTAGGGGGCACCCTGGCGGTCAACGCCAAAACCCGGGATTTCAGAAACCTATAGCTCAAAACACACCAGCACAGAATAGTGGATGGGGAAAGCCTTATTGTAAAAACTGTAAAACTAATGATCACCACACTAGTTCTTGCAGGAATAAACCCCCTACCCAGTATGTTGCGTGTATGACAACGGGGGCAAGTACCCGACAGAACTTAGATTCTGGAACTAACGGTAAACCACCCACAGTCGAGACTATTCTGGTAAATGGTAGCCCAGTGCAATGTCTCTATGACACGGGATTGACCTGTGAGGCAATCATAAGTAGACACTTAGTGAAACCATCCCAGTTGACTAAGCAAAGAGTTGCAGTAAAGGGTGCTACTAGGGGCTCCCAAACCATTTATGCTCAGATAGCTAAGGTGCATGTGACATCTAAGTATGTCACTGGAACTATTCCAGCTGCTGTGATTGAAGATCCCGTATATCCATTTATCCTCGGAAATAAACATGTATATTTAGGGGAACCCTCATCACCTATAATAATAGGCAAGGCAGACCCATAATAAGGGCACCGTTTTGAGTGACCCTGAATTTTCTATCAACCCACTATCTGGGAAGATTAGGGCTGCCCAAGCAGCATGTCCAAACTTACAATCTTGCTTTGGCAGCCTGCCAAAATCTAGACACCCACCCAGAGTTGGTGATTTCTATGTAAAAGATGAGTTGCTATTCCGTAGGGCAAGAACTATGGGGAAACGTCCATGAACAGCTGGTCATACCCAAAGTATATCGTGCACCTATATTAGAAATGGGACATTCACTCTCGGACAGTGGGCATATGGGGATAAAAGCTACAGTCCGAAGGCTTGCTTTCTCCTATTTCTGGCCGGGGATGACCAGGGATATTAAACAATATGTCAGGTCATGTAAGGAGTGTCACCAATTCCCACCCAAACATAGGGAAACTCAACTTACTTTAAGAGACAGAGTATTTGTATTATTACCCAAGAGGGATAATAGATTAGAACTTGGTTGGCAGGGTCCTTTTCCTATACTAGAGAAGGTGTCCCAGACTAAGTATAAAATTTATTTTAGGGGTAAACCCACAGTGTTTCATATCCACTTGCTAAAGAAGCAGGTTGGAGTAGAAGAGTCACCGGTGCATCTGATGGCATTCTCGGTGGTAACTGAGGTCAAAGGTGGAGATGACTCGTTAGTGGAGTATCCCCTAAAACCTCAGGAGACCAGGAATGATGTCTTCCTCAACCCTGACGCGGAGACGTCTGAGTCAGAGAAGAAGTAGACGAATTCCAGTGTCTCATGCACCAATGCGTACAGATAAGCCTGGTAAGACTAATATTGTCCAGGTCGATATGAATGTTAACACTAAGGACTCATCTCCACAAAAGCATTATCCTGTTCGTACGCGAACCGAAGAACCCTTATGCTTCCTAGAATAGATTATATTCTAGAAAGAATAATTTAGGGGCGGATGGCTTTAGTAGACAGCATCCACAGTGTAGATCTCTCTGGAACCAACACCAGGGGAGAAGGGCTCTTAGAAGAAGTCTTAAGAATGAAGAAACATGGTTGAGTAGACAGGGTTCTACTTAAGAGGGTGAGACTAGTCCAGATGACCCAAAAATGTAAGAGTGAGTGCTAACAATACTAAAGGGGAATCCTGCTGGAAGAAAAGTTTGTTTTCTCAAACTTTTCTTTCAACGGGGAGCATCTGTGACGTAATAGACAGTCTCCCACTTTATTTTTGCTTAAATTACATTGCAGATCATATTTTTCATTATAAATATATCTAGGAAAACGATCTTTTCCCTATTTTCCCATGTTTGTAGATATCTATAAATATGCCTGTATTATTGGCGAGAATTTAATATATTTAATCTCCTGTAAACCTAGTGAATATTCTAGTGTTTTTAAAATATATATTATACAGTATATTATAGAACTATTAGTTATGCATGCCTTCTGCCCCAGCGCAAGTTTGGCTGAATAACATATTCAGTTTTAGCCTGCGACCCGGGTGGCAACACGAGAATCTGCCTGGCCAGTTTTCGTCAGCCGGCAGATCGTCCATTTGGTCGACTGACCCGAAGCGGTGTGGACACAGGCGCCGATACTAGCTGTAAAAAGATATATTGCAACAAAATAATCCAGGCTCTAGTTAGCCGATATTTGGGAATAGCCAATTTCGAGCCAAATTGATACCAAAAAGTAATATTTACACTGCTAGTGGCACTGTTCCCCCGTGGAGATGTTTAATCACCACATATTGGAAGTTCTGCACCTTCTTTGGTGGTACCATGAGCCAGCAACTTGCAGCAACGCATACTTACCGGTCGTGAGCACCATGTCTATTGCCGGAGAGTGAATCCGCAACCTGAACTGGAACTTCACCCGAGTTGACAAGCCGGACCCAAGTCTTGAGCTGAGTGGCCAACCTCCTCGGCTGACACCTTTAGCCTGCCAACTTAGTCTAGGATTTGATTGCCTACACACTAGGGCAACAGACTTTTACATGCCACAGTTTTCATTAAATTAATAGTTATATGTGATACCAGAAACATACTTAGTCTGTTGCTGATATACTCTTAATTTAATATTAGGATACTGAGAGAGAGAGAGAGAGAGAGAGAGAGAGAGAGAGAGAGAGAGAGAAGGAATGCAAGTTGTAACTTTATATTTGTACTCTTCCTCCATGTTGTGAGAATGGATCAGTTAAAGGGGGCTCTTTAAATTTTGCAGGCATTCGTCGCCAGATTCAGTAAGCCTACTGTCTAGAATTATTCCTAGTATGGTTGTTCGCTTGACCTATCTGTGCCTGATCACTGTCTGAAGACCTGGTCATTCCTGGGACAGTTCCGAATCGTACTTCCTAGTTCGAGCCATTTCGGCCTCTTCTTCAACAGTGATTAGTCTTTCGGAATCCTGAAAGTCTATTGGTTGCTATTTCTGATCCTTGTCTATCGAAATGGTCAACATTACGCGACAGCCAGTGAAGTAAAATGAGCGCACGACTTCAACACAAAATCGTGTATTTTAATATATTGCAAACAATGTTTCCTCGTATAGAAATGAATAATAAAGACACAATGTAGAGGCAGGATAACTACATGATAAAAAATAACCAGGAGTCGCGACAGCATAGTGGCTAGACACTAGCCTGCTGCTCGGCGGTCATAAGTTTGATCCTCATTGTGCGGATTCTAGGTTTTTTAATTGACCGTGGCTCCTTGTTCTGCACAGCCCAAAATGTGTACAACCAAATATCTTGAGAAGTAAATGCGGCCGGTCCGGTACTGACCACATCACCGACCGTGTGTCGATTGGTCTATAAATATATGGGTCCAAAACCACATGCCCAATGCGACTTATGGCGGGTAAACTGGTACTCCTCTGTATTTTACTTACTAGAACACACCCCCAACTGGATAGACAGAATAATGCAAGAAGATTCAGGAAACCCAGTAAAGCAAACGGACAGAAAATTACAAGCTGTAACCATAGTATGCCACCAGCATGAAGGCCGTCAACCGATTGATAGAGACAATGCCTTTCGCGTGTTGTTTACAACACAAAATCAATGAATATAAAGACACACCGAAGTAGTTGCAATCCTGAAGTAAACAAATACACCTGATAGTCAATTAAAAATTACTTTGGTAAAAAGAGTAAATTGCTGTGGAAATTTTTTCTGAGGACAGACTGAAAGCCAAGTTAATCTTTTTTTTTTTTTTTAAATCTGCCTGGATTGGAACTCTAACACAAGGCCACCAGGTCAGCATGCAAACGTGGTAGACATTGTCCTCCCGCCACTCCCAAACAAATAGTTAAATGATTGAGTGCCCAAGGATAATATATCGTCACATGTGACTTCCATTTGGACAGAATGGCGACATATCGCCATACTAGGTTCATCTGTTTTTTGTTTTGTTTCGTAATATCTTCCGCAATGCCAATGCTCAGTGAGCGGAAATTTACATTATACAGTAATATTTATTCAGTTTATTGTGTATCATGTTTCGTCCTACCTACTTTTAGTATGGCACTGAGTCAGTTAAAAAGGTACCCGAATGTCCTTTCAGGACGTTGCAATCAACCGCAGCATTCATTGACTGTTTATTGTTTACTAGACAATGCTAATTCAGTAGTTCGCCCTTGTTTTTGGAACGACCGACGACACATAACATTGTACCGCAGCAATAATGAGTACCGCAGCAAATAGACTTCGCAGCAAGTATTTAGATTTTTCGGGTTTTCCAATCACGTACGTCTTGCTCAGACGGACGTTTAAGGCGCTGGATTAGCTGGGCGACTTTGTGGCCTCTGGGAGTGTCCCCAAAGGACAGTTCCTAAGACCATCTGTTAATGGAAGTTTGTAACTGCGACTCTTGATTATGTGCAGCTAGAACGTCCTCTTTGAGTTCTGACAAACTTTGAATTTTGATAATAACTGTCATTGCGGAATACTAGAGAAAACCGTCACGTGTATTATCCAGGGATGCGTTCATCAATCTTCACAAGAAACATGATGTTTTATAAAGAATTCGTGATAGTCTTTGAACTAATAGAGGGGCATGTAGAAAAACGATCTGATTACACCAACCACCGGGTGCCAACAGGTCTAAAAATATATCTATTACCATATGCCCAAAGTGTTTCTAAAGGTCATTTAAGGACAGTTACATGTATATCTTCTTCTTCTTTAGCGTTCCGAGCCATTGAGGTTCTTTGCTGCAGATACAATCCGTCTCCATTCGTCTCTCTGGTGGACCTTCGCTTGCCAGTCGTTGATTCCAAGTGCTTGTAGGTCTGTACATGTATTATCTCTCCACCGCCTTCTTGGTCTACCTCGGGGTCTACGGTCATTTATTTCCTGACTGTAAGCGAGTTTTGTTTCCCTATTATCTTCCATTCTTTCTATATGCCCCAGCCATTGTAGTCTATTAGCCTTCATGATACCAGTGATTAGTGGAGACTTAAACAGATCATAAATGTCTTTGTTACTTCTTCTTTTCCACTCTCCACTTTGTGTATCCCTAGTGGGTCCAAAGATGCGTCTTAAAATGTTGTTCTCAAAGGTTTGTAACAAGGCTTCGTCTCCTTTCGTTGTACTCCAGGTTTCAGAGCCATACAGCACAACTGGTCTGATCAGTGTTTTGTATATTGTGATTTTGGTGTTACGAGATAGCGCCTTTGATTTTAGTAGATGTTGTAGTGCATAGTATATCTTATTTCCAGAATTGATTCTAGTTTGTATTTCTTCCCTTATGATGTTGGAGCAGTTGAAGATTGTACCCAGGTATTTGTATGTTTCCGTTCTTTTAATGGTCATATTATCTATTTGTATGTGGCCAGAGTTTTTAGCCATTCCGTCTCTTGAAATTACCATAAATTCTGTCTTATCTTGGTTGATAACCAGCCCCATAATTTGGGCTTTTTCCTTTAAGTGAGTCAATATTTCCAATGTCTTTTGTTCATTTTCCCCTATAATATCTATATCATCTGCATAACCAAGCAGCTTGGATGTTCCTCCAATATCACATTTCCTCCTTTACCTTCCTTACAACTTTCTCTAGAGCCAGATTGAAGAGTAGCGGTGATAGTGCATCACCCTGTTTCAAGCCAGATGTTATTTGGAAGGGGTCTGATTTCCTGCCTTTATATGTTACTATATTATAAGTATCTTCCATGCATAGTCTGGTCATGTTGATTAACTTCCTTGGTATTCCAAATTCCTGCATAGCATTCCATAGACTATTCCTATGGACACTATCATAAGCCTTTTTAAAATCCACAAAAATGTTATGGAGATCTCTTTTATATTCCCAATGTTTCTCGGCTATTTGTCGTAAGATAAATATCTGATTTATTGTTGATCTGTTTTGTCTAAAACCCGCCTGATAGTCACCTAATATGTCTTCTGAATATGGTTTTAGTCTATTTAGTAATACTGCGGATAGTATCTTATAGCTTGTGGACAGTAGTGATATTCCTCTATAATTTCCACATTGGAACTTGTCTCCTTTCTTAAAGATAGGTATCAATAATGACTCTTTCCAGTCATGGGGTAATTCTTCTGTCCTCCAGATTTTTATTATTAGTTCGTATAGCTTTAGATGTAATGCATGGCCAACTGCCTTTATAAATTCAGCAGTGGTAGTATGAGTTACATGTATATGAAATGTTTAATTTCATTGCCAAGATGCCACACATTGTCCAGTATAACTACACTGAAATATTATATTCGTTCTTCTAACGTTTAGCTTTGATCAATGAAGTGAAAATTTGTCGTACAGTTCACAGTATTAAACAGTTCAGTTTATGTTAATTATTGGCCATGGTGGACCTTCTTCTTGCTCCTCACTGTCCCATGTGAAGAGTGAAACAGACAGGAGTCCCAACAAACCAACAGAACGCACAGGCATGCATGCATAAGGCCACCGCCAAAATGCCATCGCAACAGTACTACACAAAATTTACAGTTAATCGTCGATAGAAGCAGCGGTTACTAGAAAACCAGCAGTTGCACACCACATTATTGCATACGGCAAAACCAGCTAACACTGTTGTTTGTTAAACAACTATTACATTTGATATGGTCAAAGGATTTTACTTCCGACACACGAGATTATGTATTAGCCAGTTGTCTTCATTGTTCTCATTATGTACGTATAATTGTCCAGGGCACATATCGAATGTATTATTAATATTTAAATTCAAAATCTCGTTTTCGTCTTCGTTGCTTTTGAAATGGCCAATGATTTGCATCCCTAATTTGCGACATGAAAGATACATGTCCTCAATTATAGTTATTTGTTTATTGGTTTTATTCATTAATTCTTTACATTAGTTAACTTTTGCATTCCAATGTCAGGTCTCATTCGAACACTCTTACCAACCCTTCTTGTTGGTAATTATGGAGCGAAAACAATCAAAGTTGTTGACTTTGTTTTCAATTTCTTTATTGTTGATTATGATTTTTTCTTTGGCGTGTACTTTTGCCATCCGATGTTATTTTGTTTTGAATGTTCGGGATAGGTGTTGATTTTCACTGTGTCTGTTGACAGACAGACAGCATTAGCTTTTCTAATCACATGGCACTGTTTGATAGGAAAACTGTGCCACCTGCATATCTGAGTCTTGTAATAATATTCACATCAGTTAACAATAGAGAATACAGAGCACAATAGAAAAAACGTGAGGCGTAGTAGGCCTTCTTTTCAAGACTATAATTATGAAAATGAAAACGTTGAGCGACATCAGAAATCATAATAAAGATATGTGCTTTTCACTATTATTATTATTTTCTCGTGCTTATTGCACAGGGTTTGCGTAATATTATTGTGCTTTAATGTAGTTTTTATGTAGTTTTTTCAGTGGACTTATCTTCTTTCAAAACAATGATTCCCCGTAGTGAAGTTGAATAACGAAGACACAAACAATAGATTGTACGGCCTGGATAGACAGAATAATGCAAGAAGATTCAGGAAACCCAGTAAAGCAAACGGACAGAAAATTACAAGCTGTAACCATAGCATGCCACCAGCTTGAAGGCGTCAACCGATTGATAGAGACAATGCCTTTCGCGTGTTGTTTACCACACAAAATCAATGAATATAAAGACACACCGAAGTAGTTGCAATCCTGATGTAAACAAATACACCTGATAGTCAATGTAAAATTACCAAAATTATCTGTGGCTGAAGGGCTTGCGCGGTTTGTGAGCCCGTATACCCGGGTTCGAAACACGGCGGTGCTGGTTTTTTCGAAAAAGGTATAGGGGCCGGTCGTTCAGAAAGCAATGGCAAACTACTGAACCGAAGTAGTTGCAATCCTGATGTAAACAAATACACCTGATAGTCAATGTAAAATTACCAAAATTATTCGCTGCTATTTTATGTTGTATTATCTCTACAGCTTGTACCTGACAAGATGCAGCGAATTTTCTTTCTCTGTCTGTTGTTTGGGCTTTTGTTTCCCGAAGAACACTTGTTGTCGCAACACCCAATATTCCTTTCTGGTTTAATTACCATGTCCTTATAAAACTGGCATTTTACAATTGGTGTTCTGTCAGCTTATGCATTAGTTATTTTACTAGTTAGTACCTTTCTGACGGCATCTGTGGCTACGGGGCAAGGAATGCAGTTTAACAGTCCCGCATCCCGGGTTTGAAATCGGACGGAGGCGATTTGGAAGGGAGAGGGGGGTGGGGGCAACAACCTTGTGTCGATCTTCACCGTAGTATGAGAGTCGATCATTTACAAAACTACCGGAAGTAATATTACCTAGAATCACAAATAGCTTTGGTTGATTGCGACTTCATGTAAAAAAAGATGTAACTTTTTGCGTGCCTTTTCAATTGTGATTAAAGTCAGAAATGTATATAACTACTGTAATAAATCATACAATAGCATATTATTAAATACAACAGGTTTGTTTTATTTTCGCTTGCTATCTTTGAACTCAAACGTAGTCCATAAATACTACTTCTACTAGCAGTTGACTGTTTTTAAGTGTGGATTAGCTATCCCAATTACAAGTGACCCTCGCTATCAAGCGAAACCACTCTGGCTTCAGATGTACTTGTAATTTACGCCCCCAAATCAAGGATGAGAAGTCAATATTTTAGTCCAACTGACCGTTGTATGTGTTGAAACCTCTATCTCAGCATCAGCACACCGGATGTTTAAGAACGGGCGTTCTTATCCATTCGGCCATGCCGACCTCTATACAACACGTTTTATAACTCGACGTTTCTACAGAAGTACAATATAACCTAGTAAATAAAACAGCACCATAAATATTCTCATGGATAAAAACAAAATCACAGGGAATAAACCAAATAAACCAGGAAAAGAGGATTATAAATGAAACAAATGATACCGGTTGAAGAAGATTGAGGCAAATTAATTCTAAGGATTAGCATTAGATGTAGCTTTAACAGACAAACTGCAAAATAACACACGATGTATTACAGAGGAAAGGTCAAACAAGCAGCACTGAGATTACAGAGAGAGAGAGAGAGAGAGAGAGAGAGAGAGAGAGAGAGAGAGAGAGAGAGAGAGAGAGAGAGAGAGAGAGAGAGAGAGAATCATTTTTGTGTGTCTTTCTTCATAAGCTGGTAAGACTCTTGGCAAAATGTGCTGTTCTCTCTCTCTCTCTCTCTCTCTCTCTCTCTCTCTCTCTCTCTCTCTCTCTCTCTCTCTCTCTCTCTCTCTCTCTCTCTATCTATCTATCTATCTATATCTCTCTCTCTTTCTCTCTCTTTCTCTCTTTTTCTCTCTGTCTATCTATCTCTATGCATCCATCCATCCACCCACGCACCCACCAACCCAAGCCCAACCATCCACCCACCTATCTATCTATCTATCTATCTATCTATCTATCTATCTATCTATCTATCTATCTATCTATCTATCTATATTATCTATCTATCTATCTATCTATCTATGCACTAATCCATCCATCAGCCTTTCCGTTCATACTTCGGTCCACCTGCCAGCCCCTGGTCTGTGGCTTGTGAGTTAGTGACTGCAGTTTCACAATCCCAACCTATCTGGCTCGAAGTCAGCCGTGAATGGTTTCATAGCAGACCGCTCGGCTTCGATTTCCACGATGTTATATGTGTCGGCCGTCCAGAAAGCGATGGTAAGCTACTTACTGATCGTAAAATCGCAAACAGCCAATAAATCTTGGTGTTGATTGTGACGTTCTGTAATGGACACGCAATTAACTTTGCTGAGATAAAAGAATGAAAATAAAAATTGTTGCAAATAAAAAGAGTTACAGTTGCAGCTGCGTGAGACAAAAATATCCCACAAGAATTCTTTCAATTGCGCTCAAAAACAGTAGTTACGGGATGCCAAACTTCCAGTTTTACAAGCTGTGTGTGTGTTGTTACTTTTTTTAATTATTATGGTTATTATAAGTACAATATTATACAAGACATCACTCGTGGTTGTATAACAGTTGTACAAGACGTAAATTGTGTGATTGTATAATAGTGGTAGAAAATATAACTTGTGATTTTATAATAGTGGTTGTGTGTCTTATGGGAGAACTAACGTTACTGGTAATGGAAGAGCTGTAACTGCAGTAGTTATAGTAGTATTAGAAGCAACAGCATCATCAGTAGTGGTGGTTTTAGTATAGGTAGTATTAGTAGTAGTAGTAGTAGTAGTAGTAGTAGTAGTAGTAGTAGTAGTAGTAGTAGTAGTAGTAGTAGTAGTAGTAGTAGTTGTTGTAGTAGTAGTAGTAGTAGTAGTAGTAGTAGTAGTAGTAGTAGTAGTAGTAGTAGTAGTAGTAGTAGTAGTAGTGTAGTAGTAGTAGTAGTAGTAGTAGTAGTAGTAGTAGTAGTAGTAGTAGTAGTAGTAGTAGTAGTAGTAGTAGTAGTAGTAGTAATAGTAGTAGTAGTAATAGCAGCAGCAGCAGTAATAGTAGTAGTAATAGTAGTAGTAATAGTAGTAGTAATAGTAGTAGTAATAGTAGTAGTAATAGTAGTATAGTCTGTGTTTTTTGTGTGTCCCAATATAAACATCCATATCTCAGTAACCAACTGAGGGAAAATTATGAGATTTAGTATATAACCTTATCATTATGTCCACCCAACAAAAACATTTTTGTTCTGGAGATTTTACAGCAGATTTCAAAGTTTGTTTATATGCGGTATATAATTTACGGGTCTGAGATGAAATTCATAATTTTAAATGTATTACAGCGCAGCCAGATAATCAGCGCTCAATGTTGAATATTGTACGTGTTTTGAAGGGATTGGCCTTATGCCAACTCCCCGCGTTGTTCAAACTAGGACTGGTTCAGAGGTGTCTCAAAACGTGGGTTATTTCATGAAACCTGATTAATATGTTGTTGTTGTTTTTTTTAAATCTTACCACTTATCGCTAACATTGAAATGTGTGAATATTTTTCAATGGGATTTAATGCGAAATTGTACACTTCAAAGAATCGCTATGAAGTTGTACACATATTTTTGTCAAGAAGCTGATCGCAGGAAACTGTTTTATACTATTACAAATTCCGAAAAAAGAACAGTGCATGCATTGGGTTTGAGTAAACGGTAATTTCGTCGATGGGTGCAAGAATCTGGAATTAAACCACCACGCAATAACAAAACGGTAGGTAGAAAGATTATTGTAGACAGCTTTGACAAAGATGTCATAAGGCGAGCTATTATAAAAATGCTTTAAAAAGTCGCTTAAAATTCGACAGGGTCGACTTCATTGCACCGGGTTCTATCCCATATGGCTCTGTCTCTTTCCGCAGCGCGGAAAGCATCACACAAAGCACGAACTCCGCAGCTCTAGCGACGACCCACAGAAGTCTCCGAAAAATTTAACTCGTGAACCGAAGGATGCGGCCCGGAATCGAACCCTCGACCTTTGAAGCCCGAGTCAAAAGGCTTGACCATTTCGCCACGGAGCCTCCTAAAATTATAAAAATTTTTGATTTTATATCCAGGATTATCCAGCATTATAAAAATGCTGGATGCCAAAGAAACAGTGACTGTAAGAAAACTTAGGGTTTGGTTCAGAAAGAACAATAACATAGAGCTACCCAAAACAACTTTGTGGAAAGTTATAAGGACATTATCTTCACTATTTGAAAGTACAAGGGAGGTCGAAATAACCTTTGCGAGCAACCGCATTTAGGAGCCATGAGAAGCAGATACCTACGTGAAATAAGGGAAATGTGCAAAGAAAAGTATGGCATAGTGTGTTTGGATGAAATGTGGATCATAAGTGATAAGGAATGGCAATCAGTGGATGGACAGATAAAGCGATATGTGCCCAGTAGTACAGGACAGCTTTTGGTCATGGCCCATGCTGGTAATACGCATAATGGCTTACAACAGAATGCTGGGCTCGTGTTCGTATCAAAGCATACAGACAATATGGATTATCATAATAAGATGAATGGTAATGTATTTAGAGATTGGCTCGAGAATACTGTGCTTCCATCCCTAGATAGACCGTCGTGTCCAATTATGGACAATGCATGATATCAATGTTGTTGCCCAAGAAGACAAAATACCTACAGCATCGAGCACAAAGGGAGCAATAAAGATATGACTCCGAATGGAAAACATACCATTTCCAGAAACGTATTTCTAGCTAGAATTGTTGTCCCTTGTAAAACAGACGCCAAAAAGCAAGAAATATCAAATCGACAAGTTGATAGAAGAGCATCGTCATGGGTGCTTGAGACTTCCGCCGTACCATTCTCATTTTAACCCTATAGAACTTGTGTGGGCTAAAATTAAAGGACAGGTGGCAGCTGACAATACTATATTCAAATTGTCTGACGTCAGGATACTAATCCAGTCCGCGCTATTAAATATTGATAAAAGTTACTGGAAAAATGTGAGGACCATGTGTTGAAAGAGGAAGAGGATTATTGGAGAAAGGATGGATTGAATTTTATGCAACCGAGAGCAGTCATCAACCTACTGGAATCGTCCGACACAGATTAAGGTCTGAGCAGATCGCAGACCTTAATCCACGTGCACACCAACTTGGATATTTTGCTACAAATATTCAGAAGAATTGCAGGCCCTAAACATTACAGCATCAGCATAATGTCAATGGCAACAGTTTGTATTCCATAGTGATGAATTTTCAATTCCGCAAGCCCTCAGCCGTGACAAACAACTGTATTGAAAAAAAAAACAACACACACACACACACACACACACACACACACTAAACGCATTGAATACCAACAGAAGAGTAATATTGCGGTGGAAACTGACATATTGTGGCATAACAAGAAACGTGAGAGCAAACACGTTGTCAAATTAGGGGACAACACACGTGCATACGAATCAATCTATAAACTTCAATGAAAAGAGGACCAACATCTTGGTCGTTAAGAAGAAAGCCCACTACAGAGACACTGACAACTATTTTCATAGTGCAAAACAGGTAATCATGTTCCGTCTCTGAACGGTAAACAGCAGAGTAGACAATCTTTCACGAAGACTCAAAGCGGGTCTGTCACCCATGTGTACGTGTGAACAAACTACACAGACAGCTGAACAGATCCTTAAAAATGGAAACATGATGACTAAATTGCGGTATCATTTCTGGTCACTCCATACGCACATTAACGCACAGCTATTTGGAAGCTTTCACGAACTCAATATAAAAAGCTAACACGAATACTTGTGTACACATTATTAACCAGCAGCTGAAGAAACAAGAAGGAAATGAAAAATAAGGTAAGAAATATATTCCTTCTACTTTCCTGTCAATTTACAAATTATTTACCCCATGCCTCTGTAAATTCTCTGTCTTTACTAATATTACACATTGCACCCCTCTCGGGATTCTCCGTGGTGAAGTGGTCAAGCCGTCTGACTCGGGCTCCGAATGTTGTATGTTCGATTCCGGGCCGCGTCCTTCATTTCACGAGTGCATTTTTTCAGAGACTCCGAGGGTCGTCGCTGGAGGTACGTAGTTCGCGCTTTGTGCGACGCTTTCCGCGCTGCGGAAAGAAACTGAGCCATATGGGATAAAAACCCGGTGCAATGCAGCCGACCCTGTCGATTTTAAGCTACTTCTTTCATTGCACCCACTCCCATACGAATCCGGAAACGGATTCGTGTGTCATCTGAATTGGCGGGGCTTTCATTACTGTAAACATAAATTTGTTAGCGAGAAATCACAAGTTTTTCAGCAAAACATCAAAGAAATGTCGCCGCTTTCGATGATTTAAGTTGCTTTTAGACCTATCAAAGACATATTCCTTGGGTGGGGGTAAATATAAGACGGCTGGAAAAATTTCATAACGATGCAACAGACAGTTTTCAAAATAATTGATCGTGAATGAAGGCATTCTTTTCGGGACATACTATAGTAATAGTAGTAGTAGTAGTAGTAGTAGTAGTAGTAGTAGTAGTAGTAGTAGTAGTAGTAGTAGTAGTAGTAGTAGTAGTAGTAGTAGTAGTAGTAGTAGTAGTAGTAGTAGTAGTAGTAGTAGTAGTAGTAGTAGTAGTAGTAGTAGTAGTAGTAGTTGTTGTTGTTGTTTTTATTGTTGTTATTGCTGTTACATCCCAACATGCCACATCACAAAGATTTTGCTACGAATTATCATGCAAAGAGTGAGGAAGAAAATACAACCTGAAATAGGGGAAGAACAATGTGGGTTTGTAGAAGGAAAGGGTACAGTAAATGATGTGTATATGCTGCGAACAGTTATTGAACGTGCTATAGAAGTAAACAAGGATATACACCTTTGCTTTATTGACTATACAAAGGCTTTTGATAGAGTTAGACATGTCAACATTGTAGATATGCTTGCAGCTCTACAAATTGATGGGAAAGACATTAGACTTATAAAAAACATATATTGGAAACAACAAGCTGCCATAAGGATTGATAATGAAGTGGGACAATATCAACCTAATAAGAGAGGTATTAGGCAGGGATGTGTAATGTCTCCAGATTTTTTTTCCCTATACAGTGAAAATATTTTCAGGAATGTAGAAGAAATAAATGGAATCAGCATTGGAGGACGAAACATCAATAACATTAGATATGCAGATGATACAGTATTGATTGCAGACAATGCACAAGATCTACAACAATTAGTAGACGCAGTTGTTGTACACAGTGAGCAGCTGGGGTTGGAATTAAATTGTAAGAAGACATAGGTTATGGTCGTCACTAGGAAGAACGAAGTACCACAATGTAATATACAAGTAAATGGGAATATTCTTCAACAAGTGAATCGGTATAACTATCTCGGAACAGTCATAACATCTGATGGGAGATTCCTTGAAGAGATTAGAACAAGAATCGCCATGGCGAAAGTAGCCTTTAGCAAGATGAAAAACATTCTGACCAATAAAAAGATGTCAATTGAAACGAGAAAAAGCGTGTTGAGGGGATACATAGAGCCTGTTCTTTTGTATGGATGTGAAACTTGGACAATGAGCAGTCAAGGTGAAAAACATCTGATGGCTGCAGAAATGTGGTTTCTGAGGAAAATGCAAAGAATACCATGGACAGACAGAAAAACCAATGACCAAGTACTACAGGAGACAAATGAAAATCGTAAATTGATTAGAGAAATTAGACGTAGACAGTCAACATTTTTTGGACATGTTATGAGAAGAAATGGATTGGAGAACTTAGTGACAACTGGCAAGATCGAAGGGAACAGACCAAGAGGAAGACCGAGAGGAAAATACCTGGATGGTTTGGCCAAATGGCATGGACGAGAAGGAACACTGAGCTGATCCATGACGCTGGTGGTCGAGTCATGACCGCCCACGCTTTCCGGCATGGCACATAATTGATTGATTGCTGTCATTGTTGTTGTTTTAGCTATTGCCATTGTTGCGATGGTAATACACGAACAAGAAGACCACCAAAGAGATGCTGACAAAGGTCAATTTATGTCAAATTATAAATAATAACACGGGAGGGGCAAGAAGAAGACTAATAACAAAATCAACAACAAAAATGCAATCAATATCAATAAAGATAAGACAATTTTTAAAAATAACAAAGGAAAATACTTAGATCAAATAACACCGAACACGAATAGTAATCAACTCCCAAGAAGAAGAACGGCAGGAACAAGAATCTCTACTGCAATACATTAAAAGCTAGACAGTACTTGTGGAACCATTTATTGTATTTCCAAAATAACTTATTAGCAAATTATAAATTTGCGTGCGTAAATCCAAAAGAAAACAGTGTTCGGTTTTCACCATAATTACATTGCAAATCTATAAACGTTCACAACAGATGACCGTTGCCGTCTTTAGCACTTCAAAGAAACCTGATTAAATGGCGTCTGAGCGGATAAGACATTGAGAGCCCTCTAACTGCCGGCTAGGCGTCGTCCTGTGTATATCCTCACTGACATATCCAAATACTAATTTAAGGGGACATAACCCAGACTCCGGGTTCTACGCCCGACAATGAACATTGAAGATAATATCAATAAAAGAAAGCAACACACTTGGCTTGTAATAGTTTTATGTTATGTTTATAGACATACTCTTTGAAATAAAATGTATCATGATATTGGTAAATTGGGGGAAATGTATATAACAGTTACATTATGTGTAGCTCCCAGCTGTTTGGTTCTAGAAAGTGGCAGGCAACTGAGTTGAGTCAAGAACCCACATCACAGAGCAAGGGACATACTCGTACGAGATACGTCTCCAGTTTCAATGATCGGTGAGTTGAGTTGAGTTGAGTTGAGTTGAGTTGAGTTGAGTTGAGTTGAGTTGAGTTGAGTTGAGTTGAGTTGAGTCAAGAACCGACATCACTGAACTCAGGACATTCCCATACGTGCTCAGTCCTCTCGTTCAACAGCCAACGAAGAGTCATACTACTATTCCCGCCGCTATCTGATTAAATGTGAGGATCAGCGAGGAATTCCCAGTACTTTTTTTATGTTTGTGTTTGCTCGCTTTGAGCTCAAGCGTAGTCGGTACACGTGCTAATACTTTGTGTGCACTGGATTGATTTTTGCCTGTGGATTAGCGGTCCCTGTTACCAGTGTCCCTCGCCATCAGGCGAGCCCACACCGACTTCAGAGGTACTTTAATTTACGTCCCCAAGTCAAGGACGAGAAGTCGACATTTTAGTCCGGCTTAATGGTGTAGGGATTAAACCCTCAACCACGGCATCAGCATACCGGATGTTTCTTATCCATTCCGCCATGGTGACCTTCATCCGAATATTAATGGTATCAGCTGCAGTCGTGAGGCCTTTCTTCGTAGCCACCAAAATGGCACACAAGTCTAACCAGAAATACGACACGACCCTTCAGAAATGTAAACGGGGAGCTAGTTCCGGCACAGGCAGGAAAGTTCGTGGTAAATGGCGGGATAGGTGCGTGCGACCTCAACTAGCCTCAAGAATTGTAAGCATCAAAACTCTTTAGCAGCTCTAAGGGTCGTGGAGAACAGATGGACATTTACCAAGTGATAAGACGTGGATCGTGAGTGAAATAAGTTCTGACAAATTACCCTGCTAAGATGAATAATAGTTCTTACTTGTTTTCTGCCGGCTCCGTGGCGAAGAGATTACAGACCCAGTTCGTAATCCATCATACTGCATTCGAAACACAGCTGTGGGCGATTTGGCAGCTGATCGCCTTGCGTTGGTTTTAAATGAAATGGTATGGGTGCCGGTCGTTCAGAAAGCAATGGTAAACTACTGAACGTAAACTTACCCAGGAATCACGAACAACCATAAAATGCTGGGGTTAACTACTACGTCCTGTAAAGCAGTGCTTCCCAAAATGGTGATCCGCAGACCGGTGCCTGTCCGCGAGCCTTTCTTTGCCGGTCCGCAAAGTGAGTTGAAAAACGTAAGAAAAAAGTTAAATATCTTTTCCTTTGAGGATTGTTTAGAACTTTTTAAAAACAAGATTGTCCTTTTCTCAAAACATGACATCCGCACCGTTTTTGTGGTGATTTAATTTTAAATTAAATTGAGCCTGCAGCCATATAGCCCAAGGTGTATTTATTTTTAAGGAGAAGCGAATCATTGGTTCAATAGAAAAGTTAAAATTAGTAACCAGCTGAGACCGATACTAAAAGATCGACGACATTTGTTTGTTAACGACGTGCGTTTCTATTGTTACCTATGTGACGAAAAGTGAGAAAGATGCACATTATAATTTGCTGATTGTCATAAGACGCAGAACATATGTGACTTTCATTGTACGATTATAATGTGTTTTGCCATCGTCTGAGCGAGTGAAGGTGTTAGATATATCTGCAAAGAATTTTTCATTACATCTGAACGAAAGCACGGACGTTGCCAATAGCGATTCTGATGGCGTATGTGAGATATCGATACAAAGTTAACTTGAAAGAAGAGTATTTCTTTTTCGTCAATGAGCATTATTAAGACAAAATGCAGAAACAATATGGAAATTTGTTCCCCTTTGCAGGTAGCGCTGTCTACAAGCGAGCCACGATTTGATAAACTTGTAAATAATAAACAGGCCCACCCCTCGCATTAAATAGTTACTGTTAGCAGCTGATCATTACATCATTTTTATTGCAACATACTGTAATTTAGTCAGCTTGTTTAAAATCTAATTTGGTATCGTTTTCCAAGATATATTTTATTTTTATTTTATGTTTGTGTTCAGTATATACACCTTTACAAGAAGACCTAAATGTAGTTTTGACATTTGAAAAAAAAAATTTTTGATTTGCAAATCTCTATAATAAAATTTTTACTCGTGAAAATGGGACCACCATTAAATAAATCACCGTCATCCAATAATATTATGGAGCAGTATTTAAGGCACCGGGACACTCACAATAACGTTAAATCTTATATTTATATTATAATGCGGTCATATAAAATTTCAGATTACAAGGAGACATTTTTTTTAACGGCACCGATCCCTAGTGCAAAAGGAAAATTTTATGTCGGTCCGCGAAAATGAAAAGTTTGGGAAGCACTGCTGTAAAGGATATGCAACTAACTTTAACTAGTTATCTACAGTTTGTTTCAATGAAAGTCTCAGTGACATAGTACGCTTGCTGACCTCAAGACTAGTCCGTACTCACTTCCTACTAGATGCAGGATTATCGTGTGCTACTCCAGGGTCGACCCAACCTCATACAGATGGATACCAGAAGTGTTCAAAATTCTCTGTGAAGTGTCAGGGAAGGTAGGATATATATTACGGCATAATACTTGCCACCCTTGAACCAGTTTCTGATACGGAACTATTTTTACCGTTGCCGTGCTTCAAGTAACAGGGTTACTTTAAGGGTAAATTTGCATGGTTTAAAAGGTTAGGTGACCGACTTCACTGACCGGGTTTTATCCCATATGGCCTGGTCTCTTTCCACAGGGCGGCCTGGCGAAAGCGTGGCACAAAGCACGAACCCCGTAGTTCCATCGATGACTCCCAGTAGTCTCCACGAATATTCACGTAACACGTTTTACTACTTATACTATCTCTAGCTGCCCTCATTTGTGGGATAACAGACGTTCCTGGGCCAGAACGGGCTTCCATGCTGACCAGTCTTCTCTTCACTTTCACATGTGACGTCCTAGAAACACATTCTAGAATGTAAACAAGAAGATCGGCCAAGGTTTCTGTCAAGGACCTCACATTGTGCAAGCTGCGAGAGATAAAGAAAAAGCTACATACCAACACACTATTACTACAGGGACAGATAAAGAAAAGGCTACATACCAACACACTATTACTACACTGAGAGTTAAAGAAATGGCTACATACAAACACACTTTTACTACAGTGGGAGTTAAAGAAAAGGATATGTACCACTGACAGATAAAGAAAATGTTACATACCAATATACTTTTACTACAGTGAGAGATACAGAAAAAGCTACATACCAACACACTTTTACAACAGTGAGTGATAATAAAGGATACATATCAACACACTTTTACAACCGTGAGAGATAAAGAAAAGGATACATATCAACACACTTTTACAACCGTGAGAGATAAAGAAAAGGATACATATCAACACACTTTTACTACAGGAGAGATAAAGAATAGGCTACATACCAACGTACATTTACAACTGTGATAGATAAAGAGCAAGCTACCTACCAACACACATTTACAACTATGAGAGATAAAGAAAAGGCTACTTACCAACACATTTACAACTGTGATAGATAAAGAAAAGGCTACATACCAAAGCCCTTTTACTACAGTGAGAGATCAAGAAAAGCCTACATCCCAATAAACGTTTACTGCAGTGAGGAGTGACGTTATGTACGTCAGAAACATCACCATACTTACAAACGTTCACTTGATCCATTATTTTATATCGATGCTGATATTCTGATGATGTTTGATATTTACTAACCAAATGTTTGATATTCTCTAACTAAATGTTTGATATTCTTAAACAAATGTTTGATATTCTCTAATTAATTGTTTTAATTTCACTAACCAGATGTTTAATATTCACTGGGTGGAAGAGGGGTTGAGTCAGCTCGAGGTAAGGTGCCCGCCTTGAGGGCTACATTTGTCCTTACAGTCGGAAGTGGCTGTCAAAGGCAGAATTAAAAGACCACCACGTGGATGTGGAAGTCAACGAGAAACCACCACATTATCTTCCCAAGACGTCATGGCAAAACACATTTCAGAGGTGGTGAACGACGTTAATGGCTGTCTTCCGACATGAGAAGAACATAAAAAAAGATAAAAATGGACATTAGTGAATAACAATATAGATTTAGTGGAAGGAAAAGGGTACAAACAATCCAATATATACATTACGAACACTAATAGAAAGGTCAACAGAGACAAATAAAGAAATATATTTGTGCTTCATAGATTATACAATGGCATTTGATAAAGTAAAACATGATGAAATGATTAAAATGTTGGAAGATATCAACATTGATGGGAAAGATTTAAGAATTATAAACAATATTTACTGGAACCAAGTAGCAGCAATTAGTACGACAGAGGCGTGTCTTGTCAGCGGATCTCTTCTCCCTATATAGCAAAGTAATAATGAGAGATATCAAAGAGACGCCAGGAATACTAATCTGAGGTTATAATATAAATTTTATACGCTATGCAGATGATACAGTATTGGTGGCGGATAATGCAACAGACCTACAACAACTGTTGGACATTGTAGTAACAGAGAGTGCACAGAAAGGAGTCTCCTTGAATATCAAGAAAATAGTAACAATGGTTATATCAAAGAAAATGGTGACATCAAAATGTGACATAGAAATAGAAGGGGAAATTCTTAACCAAGTGGATAATTTTAAATACCTTGGGGCACTTATAACATCAGATGGCAGATGCACAACAGAGCTTAAGAGCAGAATAGGGCAAGCAAAAGCCACATTTCAGAAAATGAAGAGTATCCTATCTTATGCAATAGGTCATTATCACTGAATGTAAGAAAGAGAGTGCTGAAATGCTATATAGAACCAGTTTTGCAGAATGACAGTGAATCTTGGAATGTAAATGAACAAATTAAGAAGAAATTAGAAGCAACAGAGATGTGGTTCCTGAGGCGAATGTTGAGAATTCCTTGGACTGCCAGAGTAACTAACAACGATTGCTGAAACGGGGTAATGAAACTATAACATTATATACAACAATAGGAAAGAGACAAACAGCTTACTTTGATCACGTGATGAGAAGAGAAGCATTGGAGAAAATCGTGACAACTGGAAAGATCGAGGGGAAGGGAGGCAGGGGCAGACCAAGAGAAATTATGCTGGATGGATTGAGACGGTGGCATGGTGGAATATCAGCAGCAGAGTTGATCTAGAACACCAAAGACCGAGATCTGTGGAGAGCCATGAACGCCTACGCCAGCTGGCAGGGCACTTGATGATGATGATTCACTGAACAAATGTTTGATATTCACTAAATAAATGTTTGATTTTAGTAACCAAATGTTACAGAATCTACTAACTGAGTTTGCAGTGCTTTACAAGTATTTTCATGGAGGAAAGCGGGTAACAATAGTTGCAGAAATACAATTCATTAGCTCGCGGAAAATACAAACAAAGAGTCTAATATCATTTTTGAGATACATAAACCGACAATTGTGAATACAAAACGCAGTATATGAAGAAAAATAATGTGCAAGAGAATCAAAGAAAGTAAGAGAAAGACGTTTACAGAAATAAAATAGACTGCATTGCGCCTGATTTTACCCCATATGGCTGTGTCTCCTTCTGCAGGGTGGTCTGCCGAAAGCGCCGCATAAAGCACGTACTCCAGCCACGACCCCCTGCAGTCTCCAAGAAAATTGAACTCGTGAACCGAATGATAGATGCGGGAATCGAACCCATAACCTTCGAAGCATGTAGCAGACGTCTTAACTACTTCGCCACGCAGATCCCAAGAGCAAGCCGTGCGTTACTCAATAAAAGCAGTTCATCTCTTTCAGTGACAACTGCACAATGAAAGAGTACAGGACCCATTTTCATTAGTGTGATGTATCGGGGGTGATGGTGATAGCCTGGCATTTTATAGAGCAATCAGCACTCCATGGGTGATGTGGTCAATACTACGCCGGTAGTTTTCCCACCTACCCTGGGTGGGTACCGTCCAAAAAGAGAAACCTGGACCAATGCAGCAGTCTTTGCCCAGGATGTCTATGAAGGTTTCCACGCAGGCACTGAAACCGTTGCTGCAGCGATTGATCTTGAGGACGCATACAACAGAGTACCACTGGATTTTTTAATGTTTCAGCTTCTTGAACTAAACGTAAGTCCATTCCTCCTTAGTTGGATCGCTGCAGCCCTCTACCAACGGAAAGTAGTTTTTAGATGTGGCAGTTGGACTTCGGAACCAACAACAATATATCCTGGCCTACCACAGGGATCGCCATTATCTCCGGTACTGTTCAACGCCTACACAGTGAGAATCACCAGTGAGCAGATCACTGGACCTGGCAGGACATTGTCGTATGCCGATGATATTTTAGTGTATCGTCAGGGTAAGGATAGAGAGGAGGTTGCTGTGGAACTACAAACCGAACTCAATCGCATAAGTACTTGGTGTGATGAAGCTGGGGCAATGGTCAACCCAACAAAGGCAACAGTGACTTGGTTCTCTTTGAATAATCATATTGTCAACAATCCAACACCAACTGTAATGCTGTGTTCAGAGACGGTGGAAAGAACGCAGGCAATGAATTACCTGGGAATACGGTTTGATCGAAGCCTTGCTTATAATGTGCACATAGACCAGGTGATAACAAAGGCCAAGCGGGGTTTGGCAGCGATGCGGGTGATGGCGGCAGCAAACTGTGAGCAGCGCCATCTATGTCTTCTGTACGAGGGGCTGGTCATGTCTGTTTTGGAGTATGCAATGGCAATCCTGACTCTCAGCCATACGCAGATAGAAAGGATGGAAAGGATACAGAATGAAGCAATGCGCATTATTCTTGGATGTACAAGAGATACAGCATGCAGGGCGATGCGCTACCTTCTTGATTTTCCAACCATTGAAGAGAGAATACAAGTTTGCAGGGCACGCGCCTACCTCAGAATTAACGCAAACACACAACATCCACTGCATAGTGAAATTAGGACGGTGAAGGGCAGCAGGTTAAAAAGAGGACGGTCGTGGATGGGTCAAGCCGAAGACATTCTTCAACAGGTGTGTTCACTTGAGGACTTAGAACCTGGCGAGGAGTGGGTGCAAGTGCCAACAGACTTCTGCACATCCTTTTCAGTTTGCATCCAACTAGATAGAAAATGCAGACAAGAAAATCCGGCTGCTGTTGAGGCTGAAGTACAAGCGTTGATTTTCGAGAATTCGCTAGACGGTGACGCGGTCATCTACACAGATGGGTCGGTCGTCCGACATGTGAGAAGCTCATGGGCCTTTACAGCTCGGGCCGGAGGGAGAATTGTGAAGGAGGATTCTGGTGCTTTCACTGAAACCACAAGTAGCATGACCATGGAAGTCATGGCAGTAAGTAAAGCAATAACATGGCTCGAGACACAGACATTCACTAGGGCTTGTTTCCTTAGCGACTCAATGAACATGATCAAGAGGATAGAGGAGGGGTCGATCCGAAGAGAGTGGTTGCTGCCTCTGAAGCGGTCTAGGCTGGCAAAGATTAGTTTCATCTTCGTGCCAGGTCATGCGGGAGTACAAGGAAATGAGCGGGCTGACAAGCTCGCAGGTGAGGCTACTGTGGAGGGCGGACGCGCCATGGACCAGGCTGACATTCTGAATGCTCTACGAGAAGTGAGACTTTTGCGAGAACCAAGTGATGACTGGGAATCTACAACAATGGCCAGACTGCGGGAGCAGCAAATTAAAAGAGGGGTGGCCAAACAAGAACACTACGCAGGAAGCCAAAGAAGATTGATAAACCAACACAGAACTGGCGTCGTTAGCCGCTACACGCTGCGGGATTTGCTGAGGAGGGGATCCGAGCACTTATGGACTGAATGGTTCGATGTGCAACGAGGATGATCTGTCGACTAACTAACTAACTAACTAACGCCGGCCACTTGTGGATCCCAGAATATTTCTGGTATCGATCTTAGGCTAGGGCGACCTGGGGAATCAGGTCAACTTTAAAGAAAATCCCCGCAACTAAGAGGATTTGAACTTTGAACATGTGACCACAGGGTTGCCAGACAAAGCATGCTTGTCACTGCGCCACCTTGGTTCCCCATAAATAACAATTGTTCCACATTCGAACAATACCAGTGAATTTGCGTAGTAATTCTTCCAGCTTCAGTTATTGTTCATTCATTCACTCCACGTGATATAGAACTTTGTAGTATGTACCTGATCAGATATAACGAAATACACCAGGCAATAAATCGGGCAGCATATTGTTTGTGGCTTCACTGTTTAAATTCACTAAGGGAATGCATTGTTTTGAACTATACACAAACCATTCAATTTTGAGATTAACTGATAAGAGAATAAGCTGAACAGTGTGACAGGGGTAACTTTCCTGACACGGAATCAAACTCAACTTGATCAGCATCTACACAAGCGATTTCCCTTTCAGTGCTTGAGGTGGTTCTGGCACAGCTAGGTGGCAGTCAGCGGAAGAATGTGACAACGGTTGAATTGGGGACGGTATTGATTTTGATGACCAGGTCAAGTGGAAGACCAGCAGCGAAGGACAGGATGTAATGACGTAGGTAGCATCATGTGGGTGGGTGTGATTATATGTGGTATGTTTGTATCTGCATCTGGCCTATATGACTGGTAATAGATTAATATGTGATTTTGAATATTTAGTCTTCAGTCCTGGCTTCCGAATAATTGCACATGAACAAACTGATAAATACTAGTTGGCGCTCATGGAAGTATATGAAAGAAGTAGAGTCGAGAACACACTAGACAACATAACACTTGTATGTTATAGTAAAAATACGGGGTTCGAATCTGTCACATCCAAATGATACAGTTAGAGCTGGTTCTGACATGGCTAGGTGGCAGTCAGTGGAAGAACTGTAATTTACATCATTAATTCTGACCCTAGCTGCGGGTACTTCTACTTGATCTGGTCAGCGAAACCAATACCGTTGTCGATAGGTTGAGATGTGGGCGGTATTACTTTCGCTGACCAGATCAAGTAGAAGACCCGCATCTAGGGACAGAATTAATGACGTTAGTAACATTATGTGGGTGGGTATGATTGTATGTGGTATATATGTGCGTGTTGGGCGCACATTAGTCCGGATATGGCTATTATGTAAATACTGACGTTTAATAGTGTAATAAACGGCTTTGAATATTTTGTCGTCAGTCTTGGCTTGCGAATAACTGCACACGAACACATGACAAGTATCGCCAATAGCGCTCAAAAAAGATAGGAGAGAAAAAAGTAGAGATTAGGGGACACACCATACAACATAATAATTGAAAGCTGTAGTTGCCAAACAGGGATTCAAACCTGTTACATCCAAATGATGACCACGCCTCACTGTAGGAACGACGTGTTCATCAAAGCATGGCTAACTCAACACACCTAAACAGGTGTCATCGTTAGCCAGGTCTACTATCCATCTTTACGCACGACTATGGAATATGGACTGAATTCTTATCTAACCAAAGAAACAGCGTTATAATTCTCAGAAGTGTATATTAATGGGATGCACGTTAAACAACACAAACACACAAAAACGTCGGACAGAATGCAATGTTCAGCATATTATGAACATCTAAAGAAGACACATCATCGCGCGATTCCACAATTTAAACGTCAAACACAGAGGCTGTCAGCTTGCCGAATTGGTAACAGCGCTCGTTCTTAAATATTCGATGTGCTGCTGCCGAGGTACGGGGTTCAGTCCCGACACCAGTCAGTTGTACTAAAATGTTGACGTCTCCTCCTTGACTTGGGGACATAAATTACAAGCACCACTGAAGTCGAAGTGAGGTTGCCTGATAGTGAGGGACACTGGAAATAGGGAAAGCTAATCCACACGCAACATTCAGTCCAGTACTACTAGAAGTAGTGTGTAAGGGCTTCGCTTGAGTACAAAGCTAGCGAGCACCAAAAAAAAAAATAAAAATAAACTAAGTTTTTGAGGAAGCACTTCACCACCACCGCCCACCCCCCCCCCCCCCCCCACCCCCCCCCCCCCCCCCCCATTTATTTCCCCCTTCTTTTGTGCCGACTTAGTGATCTCAAAGGTCCCACTAAAAGTGGTACTCTCAAATAATCAGCGTGTTAGGTTTCCGTGGAATAAAGTTATATGCTTTCTCTCTATAAAATGTTCGAGCTTGTACACTTTTACGACTGGGCCATAGCTGATTGCAAGGAGGAAAAGAGAAACAGATTTTAAACATCATGGTGGTTTTTTGTTTTTTGTTGTTGTTTTTTTTTGCTCTGGCCAGCTATGAACTCAAGCGTACTGCATACACGCTACTTCTAGTAGCACTGGAATAAATTGTCCGTGTTGATTAGCTTTTCATATTACCAATGTTCCTCTCTCTCTCAGGCGAACCCACCCCGATTTCAGAGGTACTTGTAATTTACATGCCCAAGTCAAGGACGAGAAGTCAACATTTTAGTCCAAATGATATATGGGTGTAACTCGATACCTTTGTATCAGCACACCGGAAGCTCAAGAGCGAACGCCCTTATCTATTCAGCCATGCTGATATCCGTGGTGGTTATGAAAGGACAGTAATGGGAGGCATGGTTCAGGCAGAAGAGGCAGAGGTCGACCAAAGTGAAAGTGCACAGAGGACGTTATAGAGGCACGTCCATGTTCTATAGGTACAACGTATGTTATCTGGGTTCCGTAACAATATGAGACATTGTTGTTTGTCACTAAAAATACTTAAATGCAAGATTCAGGGCAAAAGACAAAGAGGTGTCCAAGGAACAACTGCATTATCAAATACAAGTAGGGTTGGGCACAGACTTATGCTGAGCTGAAGAAGGCTACATAGAATTTTTAGACATCCAAGGGATACGATCAGACGGCCTGAACACGACTCTTCGGATTGACTTACCTAATGATGATGATGATGATGATGATGATGATGATGATGATGATGATGATGATGATGATGATGATGATGGCGATGAAAAGTATGGTGATAATGATGTTGATAACCTTTTCCCACAATTGAAGGTTCTGATAGATAATAAAAGGGGTCAAATATGATACACACGCTCTGCCCATATATAATCTCACCCCACCACCCCCACCCTTGTTTTTTTTACCTCTTGCTTCATTGCGGGGTCTTGTCCTTTTATATAGACTATTTGAATCAAACCAATAGGTAGGAGTCCAGCATGGCCGAATGGATTAGAGCGTGAATTCTTAAACATCCGATGTGCTGATGCCGAGCTATCGGGATCAACCCCTGCACCGGTCAGTTGGACTAAAATGTTGACTTCTCATCCTTGACTTAGGGACGTAAATTACAAGTACTTCTAAGTTCAGAGGGGGTTCGCCTATTGGCGAGGGACACTTGTAATAGGGAAAGCTAATCAATCAATCAATCATGTGCCATGCCGGAAAGCGTGGACGGTCATGACTCGCCATTTCACTCGATCACCAGAGTCGTTGATCAGCTCAGTGTTCCTGTCTCGTCCATGCCATGTGGCCAAGCCATCCAGATATTTTCCTTTCGGTCTTCCTCTTGGTCTGTTCCCTTCGATCTTGCCAGTTGTCACTAAGTTCTCCGGTCCATTTCTTCTCATAACATGTCCAAAAAATTTAGACTGTCTACGTCTAATTTCTCTAATCAATCTAAGATTTTCATTTGTCTCCTGTAGTACTTGGTCATTGGTTTTTCTATCTGTCCATGGTATTCTTTGTATTTTCCTCAGAAACCACATTTCTACAGCCATCAGATGTTTTTCAGCCTGACTGCTCATTGTCCAAGTTTCACACACGCAAAAAATCAGCCCAGTGCAATAGAAGTAGTAGAACCCTTATTGATTACCCTTGAGTTCAAAGCGAGGGAACGCAATCACAAATATAAAAACATGGAGAAATCAAGTTGAAACTATGGTTGTGTTTATCACTTGTAAAACATGTTTCTGGAAAAATGTGATGTAGTTAACGACGTTAATGAGAGTGTCAATGGAAACACCGCGTCACGTAGGGAGATTTGTGTGCTAAAGGTGAAATCGGATCGATGCTGAACTAATGTAAATAACTGAAACTTCATGGATTGTCTGAACACTTATACAACATCTAAAGTTGGAAGACGTCAAGGTTAAATTGATACAATGAAGATACAAATTTCAGAAAATATGTAATTCTGATGGCTAGACAGATAGGTGTGTGTGGGTGGGTGGGTTGTGTGCGTGCGTGCGTGTGTGTGGGAGATGGGTATTTTGATAAATACAAAATTATTTACTCGACAAGGAAGAAATACGAGAGAGGGATTAATAATTTTGGACCAATAGTGGGCAAAAATAGTTACAGGATTTTAGATAATCCTAGACAGAGTGCTATTAATAAAACCCCACGGCAAACCTCTTGATATTAAAATAATACAGGCATGTGCGCCAACGTCATATGAGACAGAATAACATATACGTGCATTTTATAGTGAATTAGACGGGGCTCTGGGTCATGAAAACGGTTTCAAATAGAAGTGATACTCGGGTACTTCAATGTAAAAGTGAACATATCATAAATATTGTTTGTGGCTTATGTGTTTATATTCACTGGAGGAATTCAAATAAGGGCGTCAGACACGTATAGACAGGAATTTAATTTCAATAAGCAGTGAGCATTTAATGAGATCTATGCAAAGGACAACCTGAAATTATGCACCAACTATAGAACTGTTGCCCTGATCAGTCATGCAAGTAAACTTCTACTAAAAATCATAATGAGAAGACTTCGTAAGAAAATGGAAGAAGAAATTAACGTGGTTCAAGCTGGATTTAGACAAGGAAGAGGAACAAGCGATCACATTCTCAATTTGCGTTTAATAATAGAGAAGTGCAGAGAATTTAATGTAAACCTATTCTCATGTTTTGTGGATTATTCAAAGGCATTTGACTGTGTACAACATCAGAAACTTTGGGAAATCATGAGGAATATGGGCTTTCCACCACATGTAATACAACTCATAAGAATGCTCTATCTAGACCAACAAGCAGCGGTTAGAATAGATGACGAGACATCAGATTGGTTTGACATCAAGCAAGGAGTCCGTCAAGGATGTGTGCTGTCCCCCTATTTGTTCAACCTATACGCCGAAAATATAATGAGAAATGTAAGAGATGATATAAATAGGGAGCTATATGATGCCCTAAATATCGGTGGTCTTGACATACCAGAGATTCGGTATGCTGATGATACAGTATTGCTATCCACAACACAGACTGGTATAGAAAACCTAATAGCCTCAACCCAATTGAATAGTGAAAATCACAACTTGTATCTCAACATTGCAAAAACAAAGATAATGCATACAGATCTCCACTATGGAGAAAGAAATATATGTTAATGAGGAAAAATTGGAGGTGGTGGAAAATTGTAGATCATTGATTACCAACAACGGTGACACAATGAAATAAATTAAACGAGGACTATCAATTGCTCTTCAAAGACTAAAACAACTGAATAAATTATGGAATGGGACAGACAGAACTACAAAAATTAGATTTTTAAGAGCATGCATCTTTTCCGTTGCAACATACGCCTGTGAGACCTGGACACTTACTAAACAAGCTGAGCAGCGCATAAATGCCTTTGAATATAAATGTTATAGACGAGTTCTAAGAATATCTTGGGTAAAGAAAAGAACAAATGCATCAATAGTTAAAGAGCTGAATATTGAAGAAGGTTGGCTATTAAAAACGATAAAACAAAGAAAATTGAAATATTTTGGTCACTTGAAACGTCACGAAAGTTTGGAGAAAACAATAATGGAGGGGTATATGCCTGGTAAGAGAGTAAGAGGAAGGCCAAAGAGAAGATAGGTGCAGGATGTGGCAGATGATCTCCAGATGGGTGTATCGGACGCGGGACATCTTGCTTATGATCGAGAGGTTTTCAGTAGGGTTGTTATGGGAGCGAGGTTTTGCAAAGGACATGCTACTGAATTAATGATGCAAAATATGCCCAGGGATCGCAGCTAGTGATCATAATATAAACATCTTACGTTGTGGTGATGACACCGTGTCGATTGCAACAGGTCGGACAGAATTACAAATCAAGATAGATACAGTAGTTGTGGTTAGTGAAAAACATTGCCCTCAGCTTGAATAATTGAGAGACAGCAGAAATCTTAATATAGAATAAGCAGATCGTGCCTACATGTACAATTAAAGTCATCATCATCATCATCATCATCATCATCATCATCTTCCACTATTGCCGTAAAGCGTCGTAGGCATGAATAATTGACGTTTCAGCGTTAGATGGGTGGGACTAGACAGTGTTATTCGTTATCATTGTACAATGTCTTTGATTTCGTCAATCCCCTTACTTCGGGTGTCCTCTTGCACTCGTATCAGATCTTTGTTTAATGTAACGCCAGTGCTAGTAGTTGATGGTGTTTTATTCTAACGAGATGGCCGAACCATTTGATCTTCTGCCTTTCAACACATGTGACACAAGATGTTGATCCCACTGTCTGTATGATCACACAATTTCTGACTTGGTCTTAGATAGTAAATGCAATTAAGGTCATTGGCATTAATTTGGGTCAAGTACTGACATTCCTGGGAGCCGCAGTATCGTAGTCTTTAAACGCCCATCTGCTGACCGGTGGCCAAGGTTTCAATCCGCCGATTTGAGTTGTTCAAATCGACTTGGGCTCTCAGACTGACCCATAATAAACTGGGCACCAGAAAATGCGGCATGTGTGAAACTGACCACATCACCCGCCTAGTGCCGATTGGTCTTTACAAATGCGTGTTTAGTACAGCATGCCCAATACGCATTAAAGGGTGTAAATGTGCTCTTTACTAATTTTGTCAACATAAATTCAAGTATCTAGGTACAGGGATGATGTACAGCAGAGTTAAAGAAGATAATAGCACATGCAAAAACTGCATTTTATAAAACGAAGAATACCTTATGAATAAATCCCCGTTGTTTTCAACTATCTTACTATCTAGGAGAGCACGGTTACTTAGAGGGCTCGTGTAGATACGAACAGGACAGATGGCTAATGACGACTCGTACAACAGTGCGACTGCTCAAACTCTTTATTAACAATACAAACTGCACACAGTGCCTTATAAAAGTTCTGGCTTCTTTAGGGTGTGGCAACTACGTGTGAGCATTTACAAAGAGATCTCTATCGCTGCCCATCCCACAACCGTCTCACTTTCCATAGACATCTTGATCGCCATCCAACCCACAACCGGATCAATTTACATAGAAATCTTGATCGCCATCCACCCCACGGCAGACTAACTTCACAAAGAATTCTCGATAACCGCCCATCCCACAGCCTACACACTTTACAAAGAAATCTTGATCGCCACCCATGCCACTGTCGACTCACTTTACAAAGAAACCTCTATCGCCGCCCAATCTACGTCGACACACTTCACAAAGAATTCTTGATCGCCACCTATACCACAGCCGACTCACTTTGCAAAGAAATCTCGATCGCTGTGCATCCTACAGCCGACTCACTTCACAAAGAAATCTCGAATACCACCCACCTCACAGACAACTCACTTCACAAAGAAATATTGATCGCCGCCCATCCCACAGCCAACTGACTTTACAATGAAATCTCGATCGCCGCCCATCCCACAGCCGACTCACTATACAAAGAAATATCGACCGCCACCCATCCCACAGCCGACTCACTTTACAAAGTAATCTCGATTGCCACCCATCCCACAGCCAACTTACTTTACAAAGAATTTTCGATCGCCGCCCATCCCACAGCCGACTCATTGTACAAAGAAATCTCCCATCGCCGTCCATCTCACAGCCAACTCACTTCACAAAGAAATATCAATCGCCGTCAATCCCAAAGCCAACTCACTTCACAAACAAATCTCGATCGTCGTCCATCCCACCACGACCCATTTTACAAAGAAATTTCTATAGCCACGCACCCCACAGCCGACTCATTTTACAAAGAAGTCTCGATCGCCACCCATGCCACAGCCTACTCACTTTACAATGAAATCTCCATCGCCACCCAACCTACAGCCAACTTTCTTTGAGAAGAAATCTGTATCGCCGCCCATTCCACAGCCGACTCAGGCAGATCTCTCTAACACAGTTCTCTTTAATAAATGGCAGTCATCTCTGCACTTGCTCTTTGGTTATTCTAATGTAAATATTGAGCACAACCCACTACTGGCAACGCCGATCACATTCTGATATGAACCTAAGGCCTATCCACGTCAATATGGAAGCACTATACTCGAGATTCGCCCTCATTTGAGCTCGTCAGTAGTGCATATCCCTGACCGGATCCGGAAACAGTCCCGGATCACGCGTGTGAAGCGGGTGTGTAACCACGCGGCACACACTGGACACACCAAATTATCACAACAGAATATCACAACGCTACCCATCGTAGGCTATGCTCAAGATTGCCCAATCGCCGCGACCGACGTCCGTCAATCGATGGGACCCGAACGATCAGGACTTCTCACTGGCAAGGAACACCAGGCCTCCTAAATCCAGTGAGCAATAATCAATTGATTATGTGGTTGTTTCGGGATTTGAAATTTAAATATTGAGCACAACCCACTACTGGCAACGCCGATCACATTCTGATATGAACCTAAGGCCTATCCACGTCAATATGGAAGCACTATACTCGAGTTTCGCCCTCATTTGAGCTCGTCAGTAGTGCATATCCCTGACCGGATCCGGAAACAGTCCCGGATCACGCGTGTGAAGCGGGTGTGTAACCACGCGGCACACACTGGACACACGGGAGTCTTGATTTTGCTCCGAAGGTTGTGGGTTCAATCTGGCCTAAGTGGTTCTGTTCATGAGTGCGATTTTCTTGGAGATTCTTGGATGTCGACCCTGGACCTTCAAAGTTCGTGCTTTGTGCGACGCTTTCGGCACTCCGCCCTGCGGAAAGAGACCGAGCCATATGGTATAAAACCTGGTACAATGATGTCGATCATTGTACCTTTTAAACCTTTTTAAATCCTTACAGTCTAAATTACCATACCATGCCCATATCTTACAAACGTGATGACCAGCGTGGCATGTACACAACAACCCTTCTTCAATACACTTCACTCATTGAAAGGGGAAACAAGAACCTTGACATCGTTCGACCAGCTATCGCTGCCTTGGTTATAAATGAGGCCAGTCCTATTGTGCGGTTTTCTTTATTAGTTATTTCGCTTTCCAAATTGATTTGTCTCTCTGTTTCAGCAGGTTTATGGTTGTGTCACCAGCTGGAGGCTCGGCCAGTGCAGTTACATCTGTGTTATTTACTTGTGTTTCTTGTTTGTCAGTCATGGCTCATTGAGCGTCTGTTTTTAACGAATATACGAGTTCTCGACCGAAAGGATAAACGCGTTCACTCTTAAACTTCCGGAATGCCGATGGGGAGATAGACTGTTAAATTCCCACATTGGCATTAAGTTGGACTTAAACGTTGACTTTTCGATCAGAAAGCTATGGCAAACTACTGAACGTAAAATTCCCGAGAAAATCAACCCTGAGTTTATTGCAACGACCAATTACTATCGAAAAATAACTGTTTATTTGGTCTATTTTTATTTAAGATGTCTTGTTTAGTGTAAATAAGTTATATGGGGCTGTCACGCCTGTTATGGGAGAGCATAAAAAGAATTATTGCAAGTTAAATAGAACTAGCTTTAGCATATAACCGTTAATCCGCTTTAACAAACACAGCCTTGTTTATCCGGCCCCGACTGACTTGCATAAGATACATAAGCTCTGCATTTAATGGTGGCATCATCTCTTAAACCAACCTCCTGTGGCATGAAGGCGTCAATATCGAGAGGAATTTCTGAGTGATTGGTTCTCGCTGACTAGCACTGCGACAATTCTAATATCCGGTACGCACGCATGCCTTGCAAGCTGGTTAGGTTTGCTGCGTGTTTTTCTCTGTCAAGATCTCTTCTTCCTTTGTCTTTGGAATCTGAGGTGGATATAGATCGTCGCTATGGCAGGAATAGGGAAAAACACAACAGATGTTCCATTGAAGGTCCTTCAATCAGACGCTTGTCTTTGGAATCTGAGGTGGATATAGATCGTCGCTATGGCAGGAATAGGGAAAAACACAACAGATGTTCCATTGAAGGTCCTTCAATCAGACACTGCCCCCTGATTGCCGACCTGACTACCAAAGTTCGGGACTGCTACAGTGGCAGCCGGCTATGTGGCAAAGGGGTTACGGTCACAATTCGTAATCCCGCATACTGCGTTCAAAACACAGCTGCTGGCGATTTGACAGCAGATCGCTTTGCGTTGATTTTCATACAATGATAAGAGTGCCGTTCGTTCATAAAGCAATGGCGAGCTACTGAATGTAAACTTGCCAAGAAATCACAAACAGCCGAAACATGGTGAGTTGACTGCGACGTTCTGAAAAAGATGTACAACTAATTTTCTAAAAGCAGCAGCCATACTGCATATCAATCCATTGGATCACCTTAGGCTTAAGACCATTTAACCCATAGATGGATGTTTGCTTCTGGAGCCAGGCTGTGCTCCTCGGGGGTCAAGTCTCATTGGATATCTGGACGTTTCTATTCCACGATGGGGAATCATCGGGCTCATCTGATGGAGGACTTATTGTGTCTTAGGTTCATATTGGGCTATCTAATCTGTAGTCCAGAATTTTACCACAATAGAATCTTGGGTCTGCGTTGATGGCGCCAGACAGACGCTGTTCGATACAGTCGTGTTAATGGTTATACGAAGCAATGGATACAAAGACTCGACTGCTCGTGGGGGTAATGTTGACTTGGTTGCAGACACTCCTCATTATATAGATGAGACCGATAGCCAACCTTACTTCCCCGGTAGAAGAATATCTATACCAGGCTTACTATGACATATGCAGGTACTTTTTGGAGCTCATTCGTGAATACATAGAACATAATAGTACAAATTCAGCCTTCTAGACGATTCACAAGCGACAACAAAAACACAAATATGGACAAAAATTACAGTACCCTGGCAGATGCTGTCCTTGGGTTGTTAAGTGTGGCGACATCATATTAGAATGTCCCTCGAGTCAGGAATTTTTTCAAAGTTGACCTGCGCTCACAGGTCGTGCCAGCTTAAACTGGGTATCACATAATGTACTTGGGGGTAAAGGCGCCCAGTGGGATATCGACCACATCATCTTTTGAGTGCCGATTAGTCTCTAAAAATATGGGACTAAAATCATATACCCAATCACTCCTCAAGATGTGGAAAAGGATCATTTACAACTTACTTTACTAATTATATCACGTAAATGCAAATAAGGTCTCCGTGGCCAAGAGTTTGCGGACGCGATTCGTAAGCCCTCTTACCTGCGTTCGAAACATAGCTGCGACCGATTTGGCATCAGACCGTGTTGCGGTGGGTTTTAACGTGTTGGTATGGGAACCGGTCGTTCAGAAAGCAATGGCAAACTACTGAACGTAAAACTTGCCAAGACATCACCAACAGAAGTAAAATGCTGGTGTTGGCAGCGATGTCCTGTAAATAAGTTTTGCAACAAACAAACAAACAAGCGAACATACAAAACATGCATACAAGGAATAATTGTGATGGGGGAATGATAATGATGACGATTATAATTATGATATAACTGGTGACGAAGATGGTTGCAATAGGTGTGATTGTGGTTGTGGTGATGAGGATTATCATCATCATCATCATCATCATCATCCCTATAATGATTTTATAATAAGTGGATATGCTGCTGTTTCACTTTCCAATACTTTTCAAAAACATGAATTAAGACTTTATCTTTCGGTCTTACAATACGAACTGGCAAAGCAATAGCAGTGAAAAACATAAACCATGAAGCCAAACTTTCCAGACCGAAAAATCGCTACACTATCGTGGAGTTGCAATTTTATTTAAGTAGTTTCTCTTCCGGGTTGTGACTTGATTATTTAAACTGTGGTTACTGCTTGTTTATTACAAAAGTGGACATGAACACAGGCGGGGATACAAACCAACAATCAACAATCAATATTACGGACATTTACTATGTATTATCCCGGAAAGGACGTTTAGTCATAATAGCGTTTTATATCTTTCGTAGAGATCATGTGACTTTTCGAAACCATTGTTTTCCAGAAACAATTATATGGTAATAATTGGATGATGCCATAACTGAATCGAAAACACAACATGGGTTAATGAACAGTCTATGTAAATTCAGACAAGCAGTTGGGAATTTCTTGAAATAAATTAACAAATAAATGTGTATTTTAACATGAAATCAGATGACTGCAAAGTGGAGGAGGTAGTATTCCAAGTTCAAAGTTGGAACAAAAAAATAAGATATCCCTCAGCATGAACCTGCTGTGTGTCTATAAGGTGACAGGCCCATATATTTTGTAGGCCTCAATTCAGAGAGGAACACGTTGCAGCTCTCTTTCAACTACACTAACGCGCTTCTAAATTGAACACGGTAATATATATGTGTGTGTGTATGCAATATTACATGACCGTATGGTATATTTTACAGGAATGGGGTCTACATAGAACTCTCCAAGCAATGTTCTGGGCTTCAGAAATATCAGTTAACGACAAACTGTATAGAACAAGTGCTGCCCAGTGCGCTCAATACAAAATTTAAATTCACATCAGAAATTGGAATCTAGTATGAGAAATAAAGTAAGATACAAAAACAAGAAGAATAATAAGCAACAGAAGTGCACTACTGCTGGGGGAGGCCGCAGCAGCAGACGAAGAAGAAGAAGATGAGGAGGAGGAGGCGGAGGACGAGGAAAAATAAGAACCGCAATAATCAACCTGACCTGTGGTCAGTATCTGGCCTGTCATCTTGACTTCCCGGAGCATTTCCTGGCACCCATGTCTAGTTGGGTCGACCTACGTCATTTTCTTTATTAAATCTCCAGTCTTAAGGCTATTTTAATTTGTATTTAATGCACCAAGCAGGTATGCGAGCGTTGCAAAGATAAGCTTACTTTTTTTTATGTGTATATGACTTTAAATCCTTTTGTCCTACGTTATCCTAGTTGCGCTAACTCCTTTTTATAACAAACAGTTATTGCTTACCTCATTCTGACGCATTCACTACTTGAAATTATTCTGTTACAGAGAGATTTTACATTAACTCATTCCAACTACCGCATCTTGACAATTATAACTTGAGCTCCTTCTGACACCAAACTGTTCTTAACGTACCGATACTTATGTTAACGTATTCTGCAACAAATGTGTTTAAACATTTCATAATTTGGCACACTTTAGCACAGTATGAGACACATAGTTCTTACTTCAGTGCATTCTTATCATGATAATTCTTATTTTGCTTCATTCTAATGTAGACGGTTCTTATTTTAACATATCTCAATTAAAACAGTTCTTACTTTAAGACACTCTAAAGCTAACAGTTATTATTTTAACGCAGTATAACACAAACAGTGCTTATTAAAGTAAGCATACAGACACAAACAGTTCTAAATTCAACTCATTAGTAAACAAACAGTTCTTAATTTAATGCATTCTGATTCATGCAATTGTTTCTTTAATGTAATCAACATCGACAGTTCTTACTTTTACGCTTTAAAACAGTTATTACTTTAACGTGTTCTGGCATCAACAGTTCGTATTTTAAACTTTTTGGACATTTAAAACATTCTTACTTTTACGCTTTCTAACACAAATAATAATCTTTAACATATTCTGACGTAAACAGTTCTTACTTTAGCTTTTTCTGACACATAGTTATTCCTTTAACGTGTTCCCACATAAACAGTTCTCACTTTAATCGGCTCTGGCACAAACAGCTATTACTTTAATAAGTTCTGGCATAAACAGTTCTTACTTTAACGATTTCTGACACATGCAATTTTCACTTTAATGTACTCTGATATTAACAATTCTTACACTAACGCCTTCTGACACAAATTGCTCTTACTTTAACGTGTAATGAATGACACAAACATTTCTCATTTTAACGCTTTCTGACACAAACAGTTATCGCTCTAACATATCCTGAAACAGACAGTTCTTACTTTAACGCCCTCTGCTACAGACAGCACTAATTTTAAAACAATTCGAGCCAAATATGTTTTCATTTAAATAAAACCTTACTCGGGCAAAAATAGCTCACAGAAAATAGCTATAAGTTTAGGGCTCTATCTTTACACGCCTTAATGCATATTGAAAATGTGGTGCTCGACCAATATTTTACAAAATAATCGGCCCTAGGTGAGTGATAGGGTCAGTATCACGTCATCCGCGTTTTTTTCCCGAGATATTCCCTGATACCGATTTTAGGTTGGGTCCTCCTGGGAACCCAAGTCAATTTTACAAATATGAATCTGCCTTGATGCGATTCGAGCTCATAAGAACTTGCATTTGCAAGTGAGCATTTAGTCACTACCCTAACGAGGCTCAATAAAAAAAAAAATTTGTGTTATTTTCAGGGCCAGCTCTGTGTCGAAGGGGTAACTGACGCAGTTCGTAATCCCGCATGCCGCGTTTGAAACGCAGTTGCGGGCGATTTGGCAGCAGACCGCCTTACGCTGGTTTTATAAAATGGTATGAGTGTCGGTCGTTCTGAAAACAAAGGCAAACTACTGAACGTAAACTTGCCAAGAAATCACAAACAGCCAAAAAAAATATTGGTTTTGACTGCGACGTCCTATAACAGATACGCAAGTAACTATTTTCGCGGCATATTTACGTTGAAATTGATAAGGAACAGTAATCCAAACCATACACTGCCCCAGCGTGTGACGTGTTGATCAGTCGTCGATCAGGTCGCTTATATAGGCATCAATTTCGCTGTGAGGTGACCAGTTCTCTTCGTCAACTGCAAACATATTCACTACCTGTGGCTAAGGGCTTGCGAACGCGGTTTGTGAGCCTGTATACCCGGGTTCTGTGAAGGACTTGCAACTTATAAAAAAAAATACAGGAACTCTTTCACACTTGGTTTCCTTCCCGCTGCCTAGATCGCCTAACAAAGTAAACTAGGCCGATACAAGAGATTGGCTGGATAATCGGTACGCCCACAGTCAGTCAGCCTGTAAAGGATCTCTTTTCATTTCATGTGTCTTATGGGGCATATGGTGCTAACCTAATATTGTTAGACACATCGACACTTGATTGATTATGTGCTCAATATCGCGCCAGCCGCATTTCCTTCCCAAGAAACATCGTAGTACCCATGTTATGTCGAATCGGTCTGAGGGCCACATTCAATTTGTTTTTGTTTTTTCACATCTGCCTCGATGGAGATTTAAACACATGACTACCGGGTCAGTAGGCAAGGTGCTGGCCACGGCAATACCACCGCTGTCAGGGATTTAGTTTAGGTCACCGGGAACTATCGGAGGTTCAACAACACAATACCTATATGAATGGCTGCGGTCACACCATTCTTATCTTTGATTCTAGGTCACATTTCTTGAGAATAATTTAATCAAACAGAGTGCTCCATTACCATTTCTAGAAGTTCGTCGCTATCCCTAATTCGAGTAAATGCTCTTTATTGGATGACCCGGGTGGTATTTTCTGCCTTATCTATCAGGGGATGGGAAAACAGTGTTTACGCTGTTTGGTTGCGATTTGAAGTGAGCAGTGAGATTCTATATCGAACATATTCTGCTGTGTGGCAGTTAATCTTGGAATGTGAAGAAATTAGAGGCAGTGAAGATATGGTTTCTGTGCCGCATACCTTGGATGACATACACGCGCACACACACACACACACACATATATATATATATATATATATATATATATATATATATATATATTACTGCAGTGGAGTGTAGGATATGAATGACTGTGGGGATATGAATGATATACATGAACCAATGACAGCAGAAACAGAACCTGAACCCTCATTAGATGAAATTGCATCATGGGCAATAAAGAACCCGAAGAATGGTAAAGCACCCTGATGTGATGAGATACCAGCTGAACTAATTAAAGCGGGAGAAGAAGAAAGCATGCAAATATATCATGCATTGTGTAAAAAGATATAGTAATACGGTAAATGGCCAAAAGATTGGAAGAGAACTCTCTTCATTCCAATACCAAAAAAGGGCAACCTGAAATTATGCACCAACTATAGAACTGTTGCCCTGATCAGTCATGCAAGTAAAATTCTGGTAAAAATCATAATAAGAAGACTTCGTAAGAAAATGGAAAAAGAGATTAACGTGGTTCAAGCTGGATTTAGACAAGGAAGAGGAACAAGAGATCACATTCTCAACATGCGTTTAATAATAAAGAAGTGCAGAGAATTTAATGTAAACCTATTCTCCTGTTTTGTGGATTATTCAACGGCATTTGACTGTGTACAACATCAGAAACTTTGGGAAATAATGAGGAATAAGGGCTTTCCTTCACATGTAGTACTACTCATAAAAATGCTCTGTCTAAATCAACAAGCAGCGGTTAGAATAAATGGGGAGACATCAGATTGGTTTGACATCAAGAAAGGAGTCCGTCAGGGCTATGTGCTGTCCCCCTATTTGTTTAACCTGTAGCCCGAAAATATAATGAGAAATGTCAGAGATGATATAACCTGGGAGCAATGTGATGCCTTGAATATCGGTGGTCATGAAATAATACTAGAGATTCGAAATGCTGATGATACAGTATTACTATCCACATCACAGACTGGCATAGAAAACTTATTAACCTCAACCCAAGAAAAAGTTAAAATCACAAATTATATCTTACATTAGCAAAAACAAAGATAATGCATACAGATAAAACTACTATGGAGAAAAAAAAATACATGATAATGAGGAAAGATTGGAGGTGGTGGAAAAGTTTTGAATATCTTGGGTCATTGATTACCAACAGTGGTGACACAATTAAAGAAATTAAACGAGGACTATCAATTGCTCTTCAAAGACTAAAACAACTTAATAAATTATGGAGTGGGACAGATAGAACTACAAAAATTAGATTTTTAAGAGCATGCATCTTTCCCATTGCAACATACGCCTGTGAGACTTGGACATTAACTAAACAAGCTGAACAGCGCATACATGCTTGAATATGTGTGTATGTGGATGATGTGTAGGTGGGTGATGCGTGGGGTGCATTTTTGTGTGCCTGGGGGTGTGTGGGTGGGGGATGTGTGGGGATGTTTGGTGAGTGGGAGATGTGGGTGGGGAGAGATGTGTATAGGTGGGGTGTGTGTGGGTGGAGGAAGGGTGGGGGATGTATGTGTGTGTGTGGTTGGGTGGGGGTAGTTTGTGTGGGGGATTTGTGGGTGGATGGGGGATGTGTCTCATAACATTGTAATATGCATTGTTTATGTTTACAACATTCTTTTGACAATGATTTTTTCTTCCTGTGTGAATGTATTATGCACTATTGATGAACGAAAGATGAGTGATTGAAAGGGCCGAATGTAAGACCTGCCTGCGTGCCCAATTTGTTACCCATTGAAAATAAAGTCCGTTCGTTCGTTCGTTCGTTCGTTCTTTCCTTCGTTCGTTCGTTCGTTCGTTCTTCTTCTTCTTCTTCTTCTTCTTCTTCTTCTTCTTCTTCTTCTTCTTCTTCTTCTTCTTCTTCTTCTTCTTCTTCTTCTTCTTCTTCTTCTTCTTCTTCTGCGTTCATACGGAGAATTTTTTCGGACGTGAACAGCAGTGCTGCGTTCTTGCTCCGTTAGGCCGACACATCTAACTTCTCCGGGCATTTGTTGACCGAGTTAACCTTCCCGGGGAGTCGTGTCTCACTAGAGCTGACCGGTAGACACTCAGCGTAGCTATAATTTTCATTTGTTTTCTGTTGTCTATTGTTGCCTCTGATGTATCACTCTTTTCCCATTCTCCTGTGAGAACATATCAATATTTGTGAACGTACTTCATATTCTCGGTAGTATCATGTGTGATCTGCCCATTCGCGGTTCCTGTTTTACTGTGTCGTTCTCTGTTGCTTTGAGTCACTGAATGCAGTTTTATAATCCGACATACCAGCCTCATGGATATCGGAGCAGATCGCTTTGCGATGATTTTCAAAATGGTATGAGCGTCGGTCTTTCAAAAAGCAATAGTAACATATTGAACATAACGCTGCCTAGACAATCACAAGCAACCAATACAACTGGCCTGCCCTACTTAAGTAAAAGTCGTAAAAGAGACTGTTACACTCTTTACGAGGTCGTGCTAGTCCAGTGTGCGTATACATCAATTGGCACTCGATGCGTAAGTCAATATTTATATCTCCGGACATTTCATGGCTTCCATTTGAGGCTGGGTCGCTTAATCAGAACATCTTCCTTGATGAAAATTCGAAAACATAACCACCGTGCCATCAGGCAAACGACCTGTCCACTGCTATACCGCAACATTCAACGATCATAATTACCTATCTTCAAACAAGTTTAGTTAGTTTCATATCCTATACAGGATATCACAGCCACCCTCATCGTTGGAGAGGGGGGAGGGGTGATTTCTTGACTAGTTAACACTCAGTAGTTTGCCATTGCTTTCTGAACGCCCGGCAGTACTACCATTGTTTTCCCTTAGCGAATTTGGATAACGAAGACACAAACAATAGATTGTATGATTTATTGCCTGGCATATTTCGCTGCATCTCGTCAGGTACATACTGCAGAAATCACACAACATAAAGTAACATAACTAGATAAATCCTTCAATCTGAAATATACACATATTCGCACAGTAATGTCAATTGTCTACCACGGTAATTTATTACCGTGTAAGGTCGGTTAGTAATAAATGAATAATAAAACATTGTACCAACCGGTAATAAATTACCGTGGCAGACAATTGACATTACTGTGCGAATATGTGTATATTTCAGATTGAAGGATTTATCTAGTTATGTTACTTTATGTTGTGTGATTTCTGCAGTATATACCTGACGAGATGCAGCGAAATATGCCAGCCATAAATCGTGCAATCTATTGTTTGTGTCTTCGTTATTCAAACTACTACCATGGTGTGAACAATACAGCGCAAAGCGGTTTGCTACCAAATCTCCCGCAGCTGTGTTTCGAATACTGTATGTAATATTGCGAATTGCGTTCGTAACCTCTTCACCACTAAGCCGGCTCCAAACAAGATTTCATCGATATATCAACCCGCAACACTAACCGACCTTACTTGTCAAGTTCATGTATGCATAATGATATCGGACATGTCTGCAATCTGAGCGTTGCTGTAACATCTAGCATCTGCAGCTTACATTTACTCAGAGAAACGTAGCTTTTATGGGCTTTCCGTGACTGCTAGGATTTCGATTCTTACACAGAAGAGACCATGACGTAATGACAGTTATGGTTATAATGACAGTGAATACTGGGCAGTTGGTGAAATAATGACAGTTGTGTTCAAAACGACTGAATGCTGGACAATTGAATTGGTGAAATAATAACATATGTGTTTATAATGACTGTGAATGCTGAATAATTGGTGAAATAATGACAGATGTGTTTATAATGACATTGAATGCTGGAAAGTTGGTTAAATTATGACAGTTATGTTCAAAATGACAGTGAATGCTGGAAAACTGGAGAAAAAATGACAGTTAAGTTTATAATGACTGTGAATACAGTTGATGAAATAATGACAGTTGTGTTCAAAATGACAGTGAATGCTGGAAAGTTGGTGAAATAATTACAGTTATGTTTATAATGACAGTGAATGCTGGTCAACTAGTGAAATGATGACAGTTATGTTTATACTGACTGTGAATGCTGGACAGTTAGTAAAATAATGACAGTTCTGATTATAATGACAGTGAATACAACTGGACAAATAATGACAATTATATTTATAATGATTGTGAATGCTGGATAATTGGTGAATTTTTTTTGCGCTCTCTCGCTTTGAAATCAAGCGTAGTCCATACACACTATTTATATTAGTGATGGACTGCATTTTGCGTGTGGATTAGCTTTCTTTATTAACAGTGTCCCTCGCCATTAGGCGAGCCCACTCCGACTTCAGAGGTATTGGTGAAATAATGACAGTTATGTTTAAAATGGCAGTGAATGTTGGAAAGTTAGTTAAATAATGACAGTTGTGTTTATAATGACAGCGAATGCTTGACAGTTGGTGAAATACTGACAGTTGTGTTTATAATGACAGCGAATGCCTGGCAGTTGGTGAAATAATGACAGTTGTGTTTATAATGACAGCGAATGCTTGACAGTTGGTGAAATACTGACAGTTGTGTTTATAATGACAGCGAATGCTTGACAGTTGGTGAAATACTGACAGTTGTGTTTATAATGACAGCGAATGCTTGACAGTTGGTGAAATACTGACAGTTGTGTTTATAATGACAGCGAATGCTTGGCAGTTGGTGAAATACTCACAGTTGTGTTTATAATGACAGCGAATGCTTGACAGTTGGTGAAATACTGACAGTTGTGTTTATAATGACAGCGAATGCTTGACAGTTGGTGAAATACTGACAGTTGTGTTTATAATGACAATGAATGCTTAACTGTTGGTGAAATAATGGCAGTTATATTTGTAATGACAGTGAATGCTGGATAACTGGTGAAATTAAGACAATTATGTTTATGACTGTGAATGCAGGACATTTAGTAAAATAAGACAGTTATGTTTATAATGACATTGAATGCCAGACAGTTGGTGAAATAATGACAGTTATGTTTATAACGACAGTGAATACTAGGCAATTGGTGAAATAAACACGGTTATGTTTATCATGATTGTGAATGCTGAATAACTGGTAACCAAGCAAGTTAAGTCATGTGAAACTACACAACTGTAGTCTTACGGGGAAAAAGTCAACAGTCAAAAGACTCTTTCGCACGCCTTGGAGAGTAGTTAAGATATGACGCTAACACTTATTTTTCACGACCAATGCAAGAATTAAAAACAGTCTACCTTTACTTCCCAACAAGTTTCCGAGTATCCATTGTAGGATTGGTCGACCTGGGCGTTCAGGCCAGTTTTTTTTTTTTAATCAACTCGACGAGGATACGAATACACACCCATCGATCGGGCCAGCAATCAAGCGTGCTAGCTAGCCACTGCGGTACCACGGCCCCGTAGTAGCATATGGAACATTTGATAAACAGTTGAAATTAATCATTTGCAGTGTATTGAATGACATCATGACACAGGGGAAGCCTACAACAGACATCCGAATTCAACTGAGCATATGGGGACCACTTGATGAGGAGGTGGCAACTGGTATATAGTGTAACAACTGGACAGATGATTGAACAATGAGAAGAAGGTGAATGGAGACATTGAACAAGTAGGCATGATAATGTAGAAAAATATCAGCACCTGGATTGAAATATGGTGCTATGATGATAGATGTTGTAAAGAATTATGATCTACAGATCTATTCCTACTGTTGATGCAGATGATGACGTCGAAGCTGATCGTGGTGGTGGTGATTGTCTGATGATGACAACAACAATTAATATTAGATATACTCACCTCTAAATATGGTTTCGTTTGCGAATTTCTTCTACAAATTAACGCCAGGATGCGCCTATATACTGTGTATCTTAGATCAAAACATAAACCTATTAACAAAAACTCACTGAAACATGCTATAAATAGTTACAAAGCTGAAGTTACTTTCCACATACGGTGTTGCACGAGTCTGTGTTCGATATTTACAAATAAATAATCACAAGGTATATAAAAGAGACTCGGCATTAGAGACACGTGTTAGAGACACGGCGATTCTTGTCCCTACTAACACAGAAAACTAGTCTTGTGAGAGCAGTTCGCGAACGTGGGTGTGTCTCCTTGGCAAGTTATACGAATTGTGGGTGAGATAGACGGGAGACGGGTGCTAGAGAAAGGAGGAGAGGGGGAGTGGATTTGGTGGAGATGTGTGCATGTAAATACGGCTGTTTATCATTCCTGATTCATTTCATCATCATGTGCCATGCCAATAAGAGTTGGCGGTCATGTTTCGCCATCTCCCGCAATCACCAGAGCTGTGGATCAGCTCTGTTTTCTTGTCTCAATCATTCCATGTGGCCTAGCCATCCAGGTATTTACTTCTCTGTACTTCTCTTCACTATTCGATTCCCTTCGATCTTGCCAGTTGTCACCAAGTTCTCCTATTTATTTCGTGTAATAACGTGGCCAAAGAGTTGTGACTGTCTACCTATAATTTCTCTACTCAGTTTACGGTTTTCAGGTGTTTCTTGTATGATTTGGTCATTGATTCATTTAGCACATACCGAAACCCTAGACAGCAGAAACAAGAAGTGAACTAATCAAAGAATTAGCAGAACCGAAATGGACATGCACTAGGCAATGGTAGCTTGTGGCAATGTCTCAAATAGCTGAAATATGTGGTAGATATTAAATAAACTAGTTTTTCTTAAACAAGAAAAGTCAAACGAGGAAATGCGACTCAACAAGAAGGTAACTGATACACGTTCAATCAAGATAAAATAAAGAAGCTCTTATCTTTGCGGTAAGCTGCTGTCGCCTTCATCGGGCGCTCTCTCTCTCTCTCTCTCTCTCTCTCTCTCTCTCTCTCTCTCTCTCTCTCTCTCTCTCTTTCTCTCTCTCTCTCTCCCTCTCTCTCTTACACTATCTATCTATCTATCTATCTATCTATCTATCTATCTATCTATCTATCTATCTATCTATCTATCTACCTATCTATCTATCTATCCGTCCGTCCGTCCGTCCGTCCGTATATCTATCTATCTATCTATCTATCTATCTATCTATTTATCTATCTATTTATCTATCTATCTATCTATCTTCTTCTTCTTCTTGGTGTCTGAGGATGTGTGCGTGGGTGGGGAAATGTGTGTGGGTGGGGGATTAGTGGGTGAGTGACGGCATGTATGTTTGCCTGGTTCTGTGTGAGTGCGTGGAGGTATGTGTGGGTGGGGGAGGTTTGGTGGGTGGGGGATGTGTTGGTGGCTGCGGAATATGAGGGTAGATGGGGGATGTGTCTCACAACATTGCAATATGCACTGTTTATGTTTACAACTTTCATTTGATGTTTTTTTTTTTTTCTCATGTGAATGTATCATGCGTAATATGCATTGTTTATGCTTACAAAATCCATTTGACAATGTTTTTTTTTTTCCTATGTTAATGTAACATGCACATTTGATGAATGAAAGATGAGTGATTGAAAGGGCCGAATGTAAGACGGGCCTGCGTGCCCAATTTGTTAACCTTTTAAAATAAAGTTTGTTCGTTCGTTCCTTCTATCTATCTATCTATCTATCTATCTATCTATCTATCTATCTGTCTGTCTGTCTGTCTGTCTGTCTGTCTGTCTGTCTGTCTGTCTGTCTGTCTGTCTGTCTGTCTAAATCTCCTTCTTTCTCATTTATTTTTTCACTTTCCCTCTCTCTCCTTCTCGCTATCTCCCTGTCCATCCCTCTCACCATCTCTCTCTCTCTCCTTCTCTCTCCTCTCTCGTTCGCCATCCCTCTACCATTCTATGTCTCTCTACATATACAAACACATCGAAACGCAAAAAAAAATCAGTGACTGCAGCATAGTCAGAACAAACTAACTTAATAGGTAAATGGAATAACATACATGTCATTGATCGTGGACCATAAATAAGTTAGTTAGTTAGTCTGAGTTCCAACTTCACGGCAACGGGTTGTCCCCATTATGCTCCGTTCCTGTGTCAGTGAATATCACACAAAATGCTCCCCACTGTCCAATGTGAAAAGTGGAACAGACAAGAGTCACGGCAAGCCAACAGCCCGCACAGGTACACTGAGCACAATGTCGCCGCTAGAATGCTAACATAAAAGTCGTCCACGAAAGATACAGATCATCGTCGATAGAATCGGCAGTCAGCAGAAAGACTTCATTGACCCGGGTTTTATCCCGTATGGCTCGGTCTCTTTCCGCAGGGCGACCCGCCGAAAGCGCCGTACAAAGCACGAACTCCGTAGCTCCAACGACGACTCTCAGGAGACTCCTGAAAAATGCACTCGTGAACCGAAAAAAACAAAAAAACAAATCAGCCAATTCAGCAACAATCGTCGCCATCGTTCCGAACATGCAGTTCACGCTACAAACAACAGTGGACAGATGTAAAAGCATTCCACGCGAAATTCACAGCTCACAGTGTCACGTCACGCACTCACTCAGTAGCAGAGCGACAGAACCATGCACTGCCAGTCAACATGAGGAAAATGCGAAATGCAAACCGTAGCCACAAGCGTAAACACTCCAGAGGCCTTAACGGTTCAAATGCCTAATCGCAATGTTGGGGACCGGAAGTCGGAACACAAATAAATACAAATACAATGCAATATTTGGATATAACAATATCGTCTGGCGGACAAGACACAAAACACCAGCTTACAGCTGATACAAATAATATGGAATCCGAGGATGAAAACGTAATGTACAATTATCGCAATAATTGTGTAAGTATGATAATAAAAACTAACATAAAATGATGTCAATTTACAAAACAGGCAAATGTATTTCCATAGATGAAACTGACTGTGGGATGCGAAGTGTTCACTATATATGATAGGCCGCGACATATGAAATAGGATAGTCACCTCCCTTCCTCATCGCCTGCCTAAGTTTAGCTTCATAAATGATGTATGAATTAAATACTGCATGGGAGCAGAGAAAAGAAGGACAGAATGTCAGACGGGCCAGCTTGCCTATTTGTAAACCCTTCGAAAGTAGAGTTCGTTTGTTCCTTCCTTCCTTCCTTCCTTCCTTCCTTCCTAGACAATTGGCAGGTGCCCATGTATAGGGTATATTTTTTTATGATTCTGCAGTGTTTGAAAATATTGCCGGTTCAAGTTTTGTATTCACCCTCTGTAAAGTTCATGCAACATAATAGGTAAATACAAAACATGGACCTGCAATATTATCAAACATTGCACAGTCATTAAAAATACACCCTGTATATAAGACTGGGTCGACCCAGGAGCAGTGCTGGATGGAAACAATAATCCTACCTCTGCTTGGAGATTGAACCCGGAAGAATGTTTTAACTAGCAACGCCGCTCCATATCAGTGTACATAACGTACAAATACACACATGTATTGTATAGGAAATTTAAATCAACGTAGAACAAACGGAACAGGGGTGGAATGGTGAACAAAAGACAATATTAATACGTTAAGAAATAATGAAGGAAAACGGGAAATATGATGAAAATATGCACCGATGTATATACAATAATACATTACATTGAGAGAATATGAAATTAATCATAATAATGATCATCGTTACCATCAATTTTATGGCTGACTGGCTAGGGCGATCATGCTTCTCCGCCTCTTATCTCTAGCCGTCTTCTTCTACCTTTCTTTCCATAGATCTTTCCGGTTCTCACAATATATTCTAGTTTGTATCTTCTCACAATGTGGCCAACACATTATGACTGCCTCCGTCCGATGTTTGTGATAAGCTGCATTTGTGTTTTAGCCTCTGTCCAACAGTTTAGACCACTTATTTTGACTGTCCGATGAATTTACAACATTCTTCTGAAAAACCGCATCTCTGAAACTTCTATGGATTTGTTTGCTTGTTTACAAATTGACCAGGATTCACAGACGTGTGTTAATACTAGTTCTATGTAACGTGCAATAATTCCATTTCTAACTTCCAAGGAGAAAGATAAATACAACCAAGCTTAAGTAATGCGGGTCTCCTGATCCACTAAATATACAGATAAATAGCACACCTCTGAAACAAGTAACAGAATGTATATATCTAGGCGGTATGAACACGGGAGATGACGGAACAGACAGAGAAATCAAAATCAGATGACTAATAGCAAGTGCGCTTATATATCAACTATCAACCAAAAAGAAATATTCTTACTTACCTATATCCTCTAAACAACAAATAATATATAGCACATTCACAACTACCCTACTCTACCAATGACAAACTTGGACATTATCCAAATCACATCCACGCAAAATCAAAACCTGCGAGGTGAAATGCTTGAGAAGAGCTGCCTACATACCTATCCGAGACCAGTTAAGAAATGACATTATCAGACAGACATTGGGATCAACACTTATATTGAAAAGCAGAAGATTAAATTATTGATGGCTATGGCAGCAACCGGGATAGATCAGAGGATGCTGTACAGGCTCTTTCAGCAGTTAATAATTTCTGTCACTGAGTATGGTTTGGAGCTGCTGACAGTATCAAAGAGCCAGCTTGAAGAGTTGGAGCGCATACAGAATGCTGCCATAGGCCTGGATGGCACAGGCAGAACTTTCTATAGTCAGGTGTGTGATCTAGAGACCATCAATCGTGAAAGAGAGTTGGATGAAGTTCCGGAAGACATGACGGACTGGCACAATGTTATAATAACACTGGGTCGTGAGTACAGAGAATGGGCAGCGGGACGCACTGAGTTTGAAGTGCAACAGCTGATCCAGAGCTACACACATCAAGGTGACATAGTCATTTACACCGATGGGTCAGTGGTGAGAAACAGACGTAGTGGCTGGGGCTTTATTGCAAAGGCTAATGGACGAGTCTTGAAAAAGGAGAGTCTGGCATATGAGACTACGACCTCCAGCACGAGAATGGAGGTGGAGGCAGTAACAGCGGCATTCCGGTGGCTAGAAGAGACCACTGCAATACACGTTGTATTCATTACGGATTCAAAGAGTATGCTTAGTAAGGTGGAGAAAGGAATGTTTGGTGTGGAATGGCTCTCGTCGCTTCAGAGGTCACAGATTGTGAGAATTGTATGGATATTTTGTCCTGGCCATGCGAGGGTACGGGGGAATGAACAGGCTGATAGGCTAGCAGGGAATGCACCTCTTGGTGGTAGTTTGCCTATGGACAAAGGGTAGGTGGTCATGCGCTTGTGGGACCAGGCGGAAAAGGCGGAGGAACAGACTGAGAACCCATATGTGGAAAGAATGAGATTGCGGGGGATCGGCGAGGTTCTGGAAGAATCTCAAAACTGAGAGGGAAGACCAGGAGAACTTTTTAATCAGATAGCGGTGGGAACGATTAGTAGTATGACTCTTCGCTGGCTGTTGAACGAGGGGACGGAGCACGTATGGGAATGTCCTGAGTGCAGTGATGTCGGTTCTTAACTCAACTCAACTCAACTCAGCAGATTAAATGATTCTGTCATCTCGTTAGAATTCAACACCATCAACTACCAGCACTGGCCCTACATCAATGCACATCTGATACGAGAGCGAGAGGACACCCTAGAAGAAAATGGATTGACAACATCAAAGACATTGTACAATTCTTCGTTTCTGATCTTATCTCTTCTTGATACGTTGAGTATTCTTCTCAGGAACCTCATTTCTGTTGTTGTGATTTTTCTTTTCTCTTTTTCTGTCATTGTCCAGGTTTGGCATTGGTAGCGTAGAGTTGGTAGGAAGATTGTGTTGTAAAGTGCTTTCTTAGTAGTTATTGATACATGTTTGTTCTTTAGTATTGGTGCCATTTGTCCAATGAGTTGATTTGTCTTATTTCACCTATTTTCGATCTCGTCTTCTGATCTGCCATTTGATGATATTATACTTCCTAGGTACTTGAAACTCTTTACTTGTTTCAAGGGATGTTCGTTTAGGTGAATTGTTGTTGTTTGTTCTTCTTTAGTTATAGTCATTACCTCTGTTTTGCTTGTGCTAATTTTCATTTTATGTTTCCTACACATTTCGTTTAGACTATTCATGTGGTCTTGTAATTCAGATTCTGATTTTGCTATTAGCGCTTGGTCGTCCGCAAACAGGAGTTCTCTAATGGTTAGATTTGCAGATGGTTCTTCTTCTGTGTTCTCGTCATGCGGTATTCTTGCTGTCTCTGCTTGGCTGGTTTCTTTACATATGTTGTCTATATATGTTATGAACAAGAGAGGGGACAGGACACAAGCACAACCTTGTCGTACTCCAGATCCAATGCCACCAAAGAAGCGCTGGAACGTTATCTATTCCTCCTCACGACGCTTGGCGACAAAAGTGGTGGAAGATGATGATAACGATAATTATGAATTGGAAGGATTTATTACATAAAGTGTGTGTTTTTTTGTCTTCTAAGAAATAATTACCGGTTTAAATACTGTCTGCCGTCCGCCACAAGATAATACCTGTATTTTAGGTTGTCTCTGTTTAATTACTGCTACCCTTAATGGCAAATTGTCGTCTTGACAGATGATAGTTTGTTACACTGTGTTTCACATAAGGCACACTAACTACAACCCATGGCGGGGACCAGAGATGGAGTCATACCTCTCCATAATCACAGAGCCTGGGTTGCCCATACAGCATGATCCCTCTCTCGGCCTGGCTAGTTTTACTCCAAAGGAAAGATAACACCATTTCGTCTGGAACAAGAAAGCTGCAGAAGCTGCCAGATCATTACGTGGGTACTGGACCATTTTCATTGGTCTTCTCGCTTCCTAGCGTAGTTGATAGGGATCTGTGTTGATAAAATCGTGTGCGGGTTCATACGAGGGATGGACGCCAGTAGCCGTCGTCTGGTTAAGTGAGAGAAACTCAGGCCACCTATTCCTTCGCTCATTCAGGTATACAAATGTGATGGCCTTATCACATCACAAACACATAGCAAGAAATTGTTTCTGGACAATGTTTGGTTAATCTCGCCTCATTATGCCGTGGCCTAGATGATGTGAAGGCCTCACACTTCACACCCACAAGAGCAGAAACTACGGTTCTACATTTTGCTAATAGCACTCTTTATTTACCTTAAAATTATCACATGTAGATAAAATTTGCGTACTTCCTGCACTGTTTCATTGCCAAAAGGGTAATAAATGGCAAAATGCGACCTCCCATTTGGACAGAAGGGCGATATATTGCCATACTAGGGTCATCGTCTCATTTGTTTTGTTTCGTGGTATCTGCCGTAATTTCAATGCTCGGTTAACGGAAATTTACATTATAATAAATGTTTATTTGATTGTGCACCATGTTTAGTGCAAATGTACTTTTTGTTTGGCACTGAATCAGTTAAAATTATCACATACAGATAAATTATGTGTAGTACCTTAACAAAATTGACATATTTTAGAAAAGCAATATGCTTGTAGACATAACAATCTCCACATTCTGCATATGGCCTCATCATAATTTTTTTTTTGCAGGACATCGCTGTCAGTACCATCATTTTACTGCTGTTGTTGATGTCTTGGCAAGTTTACGTTCAGTAGTTTGCCATTACTTTCTGAACGATCGGCTCCCATGCAAATTCGTTAAAACCCAGCGCAACGTGGTCTGCTGCCAAATCGTGCGCAGCGGTATTACGAACGCGAGTAAGCGGGATTACGAATTACTTCCATAACCTCTTCGCCAAGAAGGACGGCTGTCGTGAAATACTGAAGAGTTAACGATTCCCAGATGGACGACTGTATACCCCGACTAACCAGGTAGGAGAAGGGTTAACCAACAAAGGAGTGACCAGGCGCATGTGCTTCTAGGTCAAGACCCAGAAGGAGGCCAACAGTACAGGTAAACTGTCGCGTGGAAAAATTGGTTTGCGACAAAGGCAGACAGCATTATTGGATAGCATATTGCGGTCTGAATGTATGAAGAATGGAAACGGTTCAGAGCTGTAATTTTCCACTAACAATGATAATGCAGTCTGGATGTGAGGTGTCCAGCAATGTCAAGGACTATGCGGCAAAAATGACCGATATAAAGAGTGGCTACGTCTTTGTGTCGAGAGAGTGTGTTTCTTAGGTTTCGGGAGAGAAGGATTATGGAAAGGGATGTGCGGCGTTCCGAAGAACGTTTGTGTATTTATGGTGCATTAGTACTCCCAATTCAGTAAAGGATGTTTATAAGGTATTAATTTAGTATAGTATAGTTGTAGCATAGGAATATAGATGTGCGTGTATTGCCTTTATCATTACCTTCTATTAGTGGATGGTTTAGACTGGGGTAAATTCTTGTGTCTTATGCGGATGTTCACTTCGGAAGCCTTGTCATTATGGCTGGAGAAGGACACTTGCATAAGTAGGAGTAAGGGGCGGATGCTTATCACGGTATTTGTTATCCTTCCACACAGGTTCCACTCTCCTAGTGAAATCAGAGAAGAGATGAAGAATACTCCAATTGAACAACTAAAGTACTTACTTGGAACCAAACAAAACATGGACATGTTTTAAGATGAAGAAATGATAAGTAAGTAAAATACAGAACACGGTATGCTCAACCGAATATACCACTAAGGCCCTGAAAGGGAAGAGAGGTTAACCTGTGGCAAGCAGGGATACTTAAAACTACAGACAGCTTATAGGTATAATGAATAAAGAATAGACAAGTAAGAACAGTGCTATTACTAAAAGACTATAAGAAGAACTGTGACGATGTGGTGGTTTTTCGATGATGGATACTTACAGTCATGAAACAGATTCAGGTGCATTCATAAACTTACGGGACTTTTATTACGGTACCTTGACTCAGTGGTGAACGGTTTTTGTTTTTGCATTCAATCACGGATTTACCATCAGATTCAAGCATACGGATCATCCCGGGTGAGCTCTGTCCTGTTTGATGTGCTGTCCTGTGATCTTGAAGAATGAATGGCGAGAAGTAACCAAGCTGATAGACATTCAGAGTTCATTCTGGCACCAACAATAGAATACACTATCAACTACATAGACAATCTCCATACCTACACCAGACATAGTTTTTTTTTAATTAATAAATCTTTTATCTTATCGTTGAAAGGAACTGTTGTCGGAGTATGTGTTGAGGGAATAATAGAGAGAGTGAAAGAAATAGATATATGGAAGGAAAGACAGAAGAGAGGAGTGTAGACCAAAGTCAGTCAATAATCCCAACAGATAATAAGTTTAAAGATGTGCTTGTTGAGTCCAGTCTTCTCTCGGGAATTTAACAGGACATAATTGGTGGAGCGAGCGGGATACGTACATACAGAATACCCATATGACCGGAAGGCATAACATGGCATATGAATAAAGGGGTACTTGCATATTGGCACAGGCATAGCGGAGTACCTGCATGTTGGGACATACTGATTGGAATAAAAAGAAGTATACATTGATGACTTTTAATGGAAGGACGTCCATTCGATATATGGTGCCATTACATTTATGGTAGAAACATTTGATTAATGCTGGTGACTTTGCAGTGAGAAAGTTCCAGACAGAGTGAATGTGGATAGGTGGTAAGACACATTACATACCTAATCACACGGTCACACGTCTACATAAGTTTTTATCCTATATCTCCTCTTGTGGATGAGAGAGTGGTTGGGATGTACTGTGTGGTGTTGTAGATTAATAATATTTAATAGACATAGATAAATGATATAGGTTCTAGGTAGAATATAAGTTTATAGTGAGTACTCTTGACTGCTTTGAGGTGTCTTTACTCAACGTGCTGACTTATCTGCTGTAACTATGGCAACTCCTAAAGTAACTACAGCCGAACTGAGGGCCAACGGGGAGGCAATTGGTTTAGCCGGTTCCGAGCTAACTGATTATATACAAGAAAGAGAGCGAGAGGTTCGTCAAGCGGAAAGGGAGGAGCGGAAGACCCAGTTGGAAGCAGAAGAAGCCCACAAGATAAGGGAACATGAATACCGCATGCGAGAACTGGAGCTCAAGACACAAACTAAGGGAGAAATAGATGGAGTGGAAGGAAATTCTTCTTCACCTGGTGCAACCCACATGAGTGGACATGGTTACCATGCCATGAAGTTTCCCTTAGCTGTCTACGATCCGTCTAAGGAACGCTTTGACCAGTATGCATCTCGTTTCGAAGCAATGTCAGTCGCTATGGGGCTGGATCGGAGCAGATGGGCTCTTAAACTATCCCAGGGATTAATCGGTTCGGGATTCGACGTGTACACACGCTTACCACCAGGACAGGAAAATAATTACCAGGAATTAAAAGCCGCTTTGATGAAACATTTTGACATCACCGCACAAACGTATAGGAAGAAGTTTAGATCGTCTAGACGAGAGCCGGGAGAACTATTCGCCGCCTACAGTCTGAGGCTGAAATCCTATCTCCAGAAATGGATGGACTTGGCAGAATTCAAGAGGGATTATGAGAGTCTCGAAGAGATGATGGTGGTAGACCAAATGCGAAAGCAAATGTCGAAACCTCTCAGAACCTTCTTAGGAGAACAAGGGGCGGAACGGATTGATGTTGTGAATAAGCTGGCGGAACGATTCGTGGGAAGTACATGGTGAAACTGAGGAACTAAGTACACAAACCAAAGGTCAGGAGAAACCAGAGAAAAAGAAACCTAAAAACTGGGAAGGAGAAAAAGGGGAACCTTATATAAAGCACACAGAGGAGAATTCAGAGAAGGTGAAGGTAGGAAACCAGAGCACCTCGAATTCTCAAGCGAAACGACAGTGGTCTGAAAAGTGGTGTTCATTTTGTAAGGCGGCCTCCCACAACACCAAAGACTGCAGATCGAAACCTAAAAGTTCTTACTTCGCAGCATGCAAAGTGATTCCTACATCGGTGATCACAGACAACGCTGAGGTCGGCGAAGGAGAAAGGAACAAAAAGGACACACGGAAACCTAGGAAGGGAACAGAGTGCACACACTGCCAGTCGACAACACATAATACTGTGGACTGCAGATGCAAGGCCAAACACGCCAATTGCATAACCAACCTCGAGGAATCAAAAGAGGAAGGCAAGGAAACGGTCAAGAAGATGAAAGACACTCAGGACCAAGAGAGACCACCTGTGGTTGAACTTATTGAAGTCAATGGCCAGCAGGTTGTTTGTCTCTACGATACCGGTTTGGATGGGGAAGCGGTGGTGGACGCCAGCTTGGTAAGCCCAGACCAACTTACAGGGGAGACCATAGAAATACAGCCGGCAATGAGGAGTGCTGTTACCATGACGCTGCCAATCGCCAAGGTGGAGATTAAATCCAGGTACGTCACGGGCATTATTCCAGCTGCTGTATTATCTGACTCCTTATTTCCCATGATCATTGGCACGAAATATGTCTTTTTGGGGATGCCCAAACAGCCAGCTCAAAAGGGAACAGTAGTCAGTGGATCTCAAGGGAAGGAAAAAGAGGCAGAGACACTATGCGACAACTCAGGGAGAGGAGAATTGCATACTGCCCAGAGGAAGGATACTACGTTGCATCCTTGCTACAGGAAGCTGCAAAGAAGTGCTGAGCCACCAGAACGGGGACAGTACTTTCTGAAGAATCAACTACTCTATCGGAGAGCTGGGAGGGGAGATAACCTGCACGAGCAGTCGGTGGTTCCAGAGACCCACCGTCCTCACATTCTTCAGAGTGGACACATCATAGGCGAGAATCGACATATGGGTGTGAGAGAGACCTTGCAGCAAATTTCCGGCCATTATTGCTGGCCAGGAATGACCGGAGATGTACGCCGGTGGGTGAAGTCTTGTTCGGAGTGCCAGAAAGCACCACCCAACAAGCGAATTAAGAGGAAACTAGCTCTTAAAGTGGAAGACAAAGTGGAAGTGTGGAGTCCAGCAGAGACCAATATACTCCAAGTAGGATGGAAAGGACCTTATCCTGTGGAAAAGGTGGTGTCCAAGAACATCTACAAAATACGGATCGGGGAAGAGAAGAAAAATCTCCCTAGACATCTCATTAGGAAATATGAAGAGAGATCCGGGAGCAAAGCTTCGCACTTTATGGTGATGGCAGCCATTGGGACAAAGGTTACCAGTCCAGACGAAGACCAGAGATCGCCAGTACAACATAGGAGGGCCTATGGGACAGGTGATAGGTCAGATTTACCCAACGACAGGAGGAGGGAAATCACAAGTCAGGGAAAGGACAAGAGTGAAAGTTTCACCGGTAACCAAGTTCAGAAGGGGTGGGTAACGTCGGGAAAAGCGAGAATTACCCAGGACTCCAACCAAAGATTGGCTGACCAGATACAATATCGCCCAAGATGGTCCTGGAAGCAAAAGTCCAGGAGATTTGGGAAAGACGACTCGGTCCATCGAGGACGAGGTGGAACATCCCCAGAGGCAAAGCCGGGGGAAACCAAGAGGACATGGAAGCAGTGTTACAATCAGGATGGGACAATCCGTCTGTATTGTGAGCCGTCGCTGACGCAAGTCGAAAGTAGGTCGACCGGACGTACAGGAGCGAGGAGCCAACACTAGTTTCAGTCGTTAGTAGTATAGTAGGGTGTCAATTAGAGCGCCTACTGGATAATGAAGGGAGCCATGGGAGGATCCAATCATATCATCAACACGTGATGTTAATAGCTACTTCGCAGAAGCTCAACGCACGGTGGATGTGATGGACGTTGTTGCTGCAACTGGACTTCACAATGGAATACATCCTTGGTAAGGAGAATGTAGGAGCAGATTTGTTATCCAGACATCCAGCTCCGGAGGAAGAAGACTAGGGTTGTGGATCATGGGAATCAAACCTACAGTGAGAAAGATTCGACGCGGTCTAATCTCTTAAGAGGGGGCCTATGTCGTGAAATACTGAAGAGTTAACGATTCCCAGATGGACGACTGTATACCCCGACTAACCAGGTAGGAGAAGGGTTAACCAACAAAGGAGTGACCAGGCGCATGTGCTTCTAGGTCAAGACCCAGAAGGAGGCCAACAGTACAGGTAAACTGTCGCGTGGAAAAATTGGTTTGCGACAAAGGCAGACAGCATTATTGGATAGCATATTGCGGTCTGAATGTATGAAGAATGGAAACGGTTCAGAGCTGTAATTTTCCACTAACAATGATAATGCAGTCTGGATGTGAGGTGTCCAGCAATGTCAAGGACTATGCGGCAAAAATGACCGATATAAAGAGTGGCTACGTCTTTGTGTCGAGAGAGTGTGTTTCTTAGGTTTCGGGAGAGAAGGATTATGGAAAGGGATGTGCGGCGTTCCGAAGAACGTTTGTGTATTTATGGTGCATTAGTACTCCCAATTCAGTAAAGGATGTTTATAAGGTATTAATTTAGTATAGTATAGTTGTAGCATAGGAATATAGATGTGCGTGTATTGCCTTTATCATTACCTTCTATTAGTGGATGGTTTAGACTGGGGTAAATTCTTGTGTCTTATGCGGATGTTCACTTCGGAAGCCTTGTCATTATGGCTGGAGAAGGACACTTGCATAAGTAGTAGTAAGGGGCGGATGCTTATCACGGTATTTGTTATCCTTCCACACAGGTTCCACTCTCCTAGTGAAATCAGAGAAGAGATGAAGAATACTCCACTTGAACAACTAAAGTACTTACTTAGAACCAAACAAAACATGGACATGTTTTAAGATGAAGAAATGATAAAGTAAGTAAAATACAGAACACGGTATGCTCAACCGAATATACCACTAAGGCCCTGAAAGGGAAGAGAGGTTAACCTGTGGCAAGCAGGGATACTTAAAACTACAGACAGCTTATATGTATAATGAAGAAAGAATAGACAAGTAAGAACAGTGCTATTACTAAAAGACTATAAGAAGAACTGTGACGATGTGGTGGTTTTTCGATGATGGATACTTACAGTCATGAAACAGATTCAGGTGCATTCATAAACTTACGGGACTTTTATTACGGTACCTTGACTCAGTGGTGAACGGTTTTTGTTTTTGCATTCAATCACGGATTTACCATCAGATTCAAGCATACGGATCATCCCGGGTGAGCTCTGTCCTGTTTGATGTGCTGTCCTGTGATCTTGAAGAATGAATGGCGAGAAGTAACAAAGCTGATAGACATTCAGAGTTCATTCTGGCACCAACAATAGAATACACTATCAACTACATAGACAATCTCCATACCTACACCAGACATAGTTTTTTTTTAATTAATAAATCTTTTATCTTATCGTTGAAAGGAACTGTTGTCGGAGTATGTGTTGAGGGAATAATAGAGAGAGTGAAAGAAATAGATATATGGAAGGAAAGACAGAAGAGAGGAGTGTAGACAAAAGTCAGTCAATAATCCCAACAGATAATAAGTTTAAAGATGTGCTTGTTGAGTCCAGTCTTCTCTCGGGAATTTAACAGGACAACGGCTCATCATCATTAATAAATATATATAGAAGTCGACATGGCCGAAAGGTTTAACGCTTTCTGTATTATACTTCCTCTTGTGATTGTGGTAGGGAATTCGTTCAGCACATCGATCATTTGGACATAAATGTTGACTTCTCGCTCTTGACTCCGGGACGTATATTACATGTAGCTTAAAAAAATCGGCGTGGGTTCATCTGATGGCGCGATACACGGGACATATGGAAAGCTAGTCCACACGCAAATATATGTCCAATGCAATCCTTAGTAGTGGTGGTGGTGGTGGTGGTGGTGGTGGTGGTGGTGGTGGTGGTGGTGGTGGTGGTGGTGGTGGTGGTGGTGGTGGTAGTGGTAGTGGTGGTGGTGGTGGTGGTAGTGGTGGTGGTGGTGGTGGTGGTGGTGGTAGTGGTGGTGGTGGTGGTGGTGGTGGTAGTGGTGGTGGTGGTGGTGGTGGTGGTAGTGGTGGTGGTGGTGGTGGTGGTGGTGGTGGTAGTGGTGGTGGTGGTGGTGGTGGTGGTGGTGGTGGTGGTGGTGGTGGTGGTGGTGGTGGTGGTGGTGGTGGTGGTGGTGGTGGTGGTGGTGGTGGTAGCAGCAGCGGCAGCACGTGTTGGGAATAGACTCGAGTTGATAGCGAACTATATATATGGATGTTCACTAAGTTCACACAGTATTAACAAAAAAGGGCATACGAAATATCTGTTATGTATGCCACCAACATGGCTCTAGTGACTTCATTCACACAACTTGAAAAGTGCAAACAACTACGTGAAAGCTAAACTTGTATGAGCACTGGATGATTCCTGTTATTAGTGGTGGGAGTCTGATTATCGTAGACTGGAATGTTCTACAAGCCACTATTACCGTAGACTTTAATGTTCTACAAATCACTGGTTATCGTAGACTTTAATGTTCTACAAATCACTGGTTACCGTAGACTTTAATGTTCTACAAATCACTCGTTACCGTAGACTTTAATGTTCTACAAATCACTGGTTACCGTAGACTTTAATGTTCTACAAATCACTGGTTACCGTAGACTTTAATGTTCTACAAATCACTGGTTACACTACCATAACCCCACTGCTAGCATAACACGTCGGAACTGTTCGAATATGAAGCAAATGAAATCAATAAGGCTTTATGACAGCGATACTGTTGAATTTAGCTCAGAGTACAGAAGAAGTGCAAACACAATGAGATTACTTGGCTGTGTTGTGAGTTTATCGGCTGCTGCTCGCCCAACTGGCAGGAAGGATATGGACGCCATGAGAGTTGGTGGAAGCTGGGAAACCAGAGCTGCCAGAGAAAGTTAAAACTGTGAGCTTAAACAAAAAGGAAATGAGAGATCAAGGTGCGGTGTTTGCAGACGGAAAATAAACATAGGAGAAACATTAAAATAATAACTGTATCGAATGTGAGGAAGCATAACAGTTAGATGAATGCTGGAACTGTGCAATCGAAAACTTTTCATTATTACTCTCGTAGCAAGAAATGAATTAATTTTCCGAAGGCCAAGAAAATGTGTAGTATAGCCGGAAATTAACAATATGACACTGTTTTATAGAAAATTATTTAGACTAATTTTGTCTACGTGGCAGAAACGATAAGAGCGTTTAAACTTCCTATGCGCTGTTGGAGGGTAGCGGAATCAATCCCTATACTAGTCATTTGGACATCAAACTCACTTCTCGTTCAGAAAGCAATGGCAAGCTAGTTATCGTAAAATTGCCTAGAAAATCAGCCGTAGTGCTGGGGTTGATCGCAAAGCACTGGAGAGGACCTGCAAATCAGTAGTTTAATAAAAAATAATAATATTGCTGCATTACAGAAAGCTCACACAAATAATTCTTACCATACAGAATATTAGATCTCTGATGTTATTATTACATAGTATTATTTAACATCTGTGATATGTTTTTGTGCTTTAACATTATTTTTCATGCAAACACAGCTTTGTTTACCGAGCAAACATAACATTGTTTTATAGGTAGACATGGCATTGTTTTACAAGTAAACATACCATTGTTTTACAAGCAGACTTAACATTGTTTTATACGCAGAAATAACATTGTTTTACACGCAGAAATAACATTGTTTTACACGCAGAAATAACATTGTTTTACACGCAGAAATAACATTGTTTTACACGCAGAAATAACATTGTTTTACACGCAGAAATAACATTGTTTTACACGCAGAAATAACACTGTTTTACACGCAGAAATAACATTGTTTTACACGCAGAAATAACATTGTTTTACACGCATAAATAACATTGTTTTACACGCAGAAATAACATTGTTTTACACGCAGAAATAACATTGTTTTACACGCAGAAATAACATTGTTTTACACCCAGACATTATATTGTTTTATACGCAGATATAACATTGTTTTACATGCAGATATAACATTGTTTTACACCCAGATGTAACATTGATTTATACGTAAACATAACATTGTTTTACACGCAGATATAACATTGTTTTACACTCAGATAGTACATTGTTTTACACCCAGATATAACATTGTTTTACACCCAGATATAACATTGTTTTACACCCAGATATAACATTGTTTTACAAGCAAACATAACAATGTTTTAGACGCAAACATAACATTGTTTTACAAGCAGACTTAACTTGTTTTACAAGCAGACATAATATTGATTTACACGCAGATATAACATTGTTTTACACGCAAACATAACATTGTTTTACAAGCAGACTTAACATTGTTTTTCAGGCAGACATAACATTGTTTTACACGCAGACATAACATTGTTTTACATGCAGATATAACATTGTTTTACAGGCAGACATAACATTGTTTTACACGCAGATATAACATTGTTTTACATGCAGATATAACATTGTTTTACAGGCAGACATAACATTGTTTTACAGGCAGACATAACATTGTTTTACACGCAGACATAACATTGTTTTACATGCAGATATAACATTGTTTTACAAGCAGACTTAACATTGTTTTTCAGGCAGATATAACATTGTTTTACACGCAGACATAACATTACTTTACAAGCAGATGTAACATTGTTTTACACGCAGACAAAACATTGTTTGTCATGCAAACATAACATTGTTTTACGCGCAGATATAACATTTTTTACACGCAGATATAACATTGTTTCATACCCAGATAACATTGTTTTACAAGCAAACATGCCATTGTTTTACAAGCAAACATAACATTGTTTTACAAGCAAACATAACATTGTTTTACAAGCACATATAACATTGTTTTACAAGCAGGCGTAACATTGTTTTACACGCAAACATAACATTGTTTTACAAGCAAACATAACATTGTTTTACAAGCAAACATAACATTGTTTCATAAGCAAACATAATATTCTTTTACTCGAAAACATAATATTGTTTCGCATGCAGACAAAACACTGTTGTAACTCAAACATAACATTGTTTCACACGCAAACACTTAACCTATACCTCTTTATTTTTAAGGATTAACATTTATTCAGTATTTCTAAGTAGTGCGGCGGGTGACAGAAAGTTCTGAAATTTTTAAATATTGAGCACAACCCACTACTGGCAACGCTGATCGCACTCTGGTATGAACCTAAGGCCTATCCACGTCAATGTGAAAGCACTAGACTCGAGTTTCGCTCTCGTTTGAGCCCTTCAGTAGTGCATATCCTTGACCGGACCCGGAAACCAACCCCGGATCACTGGCGTGTGAAGCGGGTGTGTAAACACTAGACCACGTGGCACGCGCTGGACACGGCCAAATTATCGCAACAGAATACCACAACGTCACCCATCGTAGGCTGTAGCTCAAAATTTGCCCGATCGCCGCGATCCGTCAATCGATGTGGACCCGAACGATCAGGTCTTTTCACTGGCAAGGCACACCAGGCCGCCTAAATCTGAAATCACTGAAGTGTGCAAGGAATGTACTGAAACTGTACATCTTCTTCTTCTACAGCCCTTTATTCCTATTGGGGCTCAGGTCCTCAACCAAACCACGCCAAACCGTTCTATCTTTTACTATCTCCTGCGACTGCCTCCATGTCTTCTCATCATTATTAATCTCTGCATGTAATTCATCTCTCCGAGTGCTTTAGTCCCTCTCTACCTCGTTTGGCTTGTGGATTCCAGACAAGAGAGTGTTTAGTTATAGTATCCGCAGATTTTCTAGTATAATGAGTCACATCACAAAGATTTTGCTAAGAATTATCATGCAAAGAATGAGGAAGAAGATACAACCTGAAATAGGGGAAGAACAATGCGGGTTTGTAGAAAGAAAGGGTACAGTAAATGCTGTGTATATGCTGCGAACAGTTATTGAACGTGCTATAGAAGTAAACAAGGATATACATCTTTGCTTTATTGACTATACAAAGGCTTTTGATAGCGTTAGACATGTCAGCATGGTGGATATGCTTGCAGATCTACAAATTGATGGGAAAGACATTAGACTTATAAAAAACATATATTGGAAACAACAAGCTGCAATAAGGATTGATAATGAAGTGGGACAGTATCAGCCAATTAAGAGAGGTGTTAGGCAGGGATGTGTGATGTCTCCAGATCTTTTTTCCCTGTACAGTGAAAATATTTTCATAAATGTAGAGGATATAAATGGAATCAGCATTGAAGGACGAAACATCAATAACATTAGATATGCAGATGATACAGTATTAATTGCAGACAATGAGCAGGACCTGCAACAATTAGTAGATGCGGTTGTTGTACACAGTGAGCAACTGGGGTTAGAATTAAATTGTAAAAAGACTCAGGTTATGGTCGTCAGTAGGAAGGAAGAAGTGCCACAATGTAATATACGAGTAAATGGAAATATTCTTCAACAAGTGAATCGGTACAATTATCTTGGAACAGTTATAACATCTGATGGGAGATGCCTTGAAGAGATTAGAACAAGAATCGCCATGGCGAAAGTAGCCTTTAGCAAGATGAAAAACATTCTGACCAATAAGAAGATGTCAATCGAAACGAGAAAAAGAGTGTTGAGGGGATACATAGAGCCTGTTCTTTTGTATGGATGTGAAACTTGGACAATGAGCAGTCAAGCTGAAAAGCATCTGATGGCTGCAGAAATGTGGTTTCTGAGGAAAATGCAAAGAATACCATGGACAGACAGAAAAACCAATGACCAAGTACTACAGGAGACAAATGAACATCGTAAACTGATTAGAGAAATTAGACGTAGACAGTCAAAATTTGTTGGACATGTTATGAGAAGAAATGGATTGGAGAACTTAGTGACAACTGGCAAGATCGAGGGGAACAGACCAAGAGGAAGACCGAGAGGAAAATACCTGGATGGCTTGGCCACATGGCATGGACGAGACAGGAACACTGAGCTGATCCACGACACTTGTGATCGAGTGAAATGGCGAGTCATGACCGCCCACGCTTTCCGGCATGGCACATGATTGATTGATTGATTTCTCAGTGTGTGTCCTATCTTGTGGGTTCCAGACAAGAGAGTGTTTAATTATATTATCCTCAGGTTTTCTCAGTGTGTGTCCTATCTTGTGGGTACCAGACAAGAGAGTTTTTAGTATTATCCTCAGGTTTTCTTAGTGTGTGTCCTATCTTGTGGGTACCAGACAAGAGAGTTTTTAGTTATATTATCCTCAGGTTTTCTCAGTGTGTGTCCTATCTTGTGGGTACCAGACAAGAGAGTTTTTAGTTATATTATATCAGGTTATCTCAGTGTGTGTCCTATCTTGTGGGTACCAGACAAGAGAGTTTTTAGTTATATTATCCTCAGTTTTTCTCAGTGTGTGTCCTATCTTGAGGGTTCCAGACAAGAGAGTTTTTAGTTATATTATCCTCAGGTTTTCTCAGTGTGTGTCCTATCTTGTGGGTACCAGACAAGAGAGTTTTTAGTTATATTATCCTCAGGTTTTCTCAGTGTGTGTCCTATCTTGTGGGTACCAGACAAGAGAGTGTTTAGTTATATTATCCGCAGGTTTTCTCAGTGTGTGTCCTATCTTGTGGGTTCCAGACAAGAGAGTGTTTGGTTATATTATCCGCAGGTTTTCTCAGTGTGTGTCCTATCTTGTGGGTTCCAGACAAGAGAGTTTTTAGTTATATTATCCGCAGGTTATCTCAGTGTGTGTCCTATCCAGTGCCAGTGTCTTTTCCCTCAACTCTTGGTTCATTGGATTGTGTTTAGTTCTCTCCATGAGCTCTACATTGGTGATTCTTTAATATCATTTTCTTCTAAACATTCTGAGCAGATACCAATTAGTAAACGTTTGTAGTTTATTAGTAATTCCTTCAGTTGTTCTCCGTGTTCTGACCCATGCAGTCGTACTGTTTTACATAAGAGTTAATTGGCAAACAAGAGAAGGGTGTAGGCAACTTAGTTTTGTTGAGTTTAGTCGATGGATCAACATCACGGCACACGGGTGTAACCCATAAGTGCTCCGTTCTCCTCCAAACTCAAACATGAGTTTGGAGAAACTCAGCTCAGTGCACGAACTCTGTAGCACCGGCGAGGATCCTGAAATACTTTGGGTAGGTTTTTAACTCGAAATTTTGCCCGGGCAGCGCCGCTAGGCTACAGTTTTTAGATTTTCAACTGCCAAGGGCTTTTTTACGTGCGCAACAATACACACGGCCGTCCGATCTCACTACCCAGAGACCAGGGGAAATTTTATTACTAGAATTCCATGTGAAATAAATCCCGGTCCTCACCGGGGCAAATTATCATTCAGCACAGCACATTTGGATTGAACTGGAAGTAGGCATTGATTGAATATGTTAACCTCCATAGGTAACATTCAATTATCAACAGACCAACCCAATAGCCAGGGGTAATCACAGGAGATTATACCATCCTTTTCTTGCCGTAAATCGAATTTTGTGTGGCTTTGGTGACCATGTCTGTCCACTGCCTTCTGTCTCGTGTACTGCCAATCATTTCTGATATTGATGGTCCAGTATGCCACGATGCCAAACTGTCCAGCATGTTCTATCTTGGTCGTCTCCTGTCTCCCTCCCCTCCAGCTTTCATGTGACGACTAACTCCAGTTTCCCTTTCCCATGACATGCCCAGAGTACACGCATTGTCTTCTTTTGATGTGAGTAACTAGTTCTCTTTGTGAGTTAACTTGTTTAAAGATAGCTTCATTACTATTTCTGTCTGTCCATGGTATTCGCATCATTTTTCTATAAAACCACATCTCCGCAGCTTCTACATAATTCCTCACTAGTCTGCTAATTGTCCATTATTCGCCTCCGTACACATGAATAGGCTCAATAAAGAACTCTTTTCATAACCTCCTCTTTGACAAAATTAAAATGCAGAGAATGTTCATCTTGTGAATTACTTCCTTCTGCTTGGACTATACAATATTTAACCTCCTTAAAACATCTTCCATTTGCTGTTTTTATTGTACCCAAATACTTAAATATATTGACATGTTTCAGTGTGGTACCATTCATTTTAATTTTGCATTAAATAGTTTGTTTTGACTTTCATTGCAAGTATATATATTATTTCTTTTAACTTCCCTCGTTTAAACATGTAAATTATAATATTATTTTGTGTTTTCTGATAAACTGACTGCTGCTATAAATCAGCATTCACTCTGTTTTTATCAATATTTACCTTCAAAGTTAGTCTGCATTAATGTATGGAGTACAATTACGGCTCCTCCACACTGGCCACAGCATTACCAATCCCCCTACAGTTGTCTCCTGTCTGTTGATAAATACGAATAGTTACAATATTAATACAGCCTGCAGATTGAAATTCTTTATTACTTGTATTGGCTTAATGGTTATGTATTTGGTTTTCATGGACACAGAAAATAACATATCCATAAATTCTTGCTTTGGGATTCTTTTCAATTTAATATGACGACTCCATATTTCCACGTTCCAGTTCATTCTTTACAATTCCACAGCCATGTATCAATTTATCATTCGGACTGTCTATCTTATCTGTCGATGTTACATATAATTAATTAATATGTTTTTGATAACATTTACAGGAAGGACACGATTATCATTGGAAATAATCTGTAAACACTGTAAGGTCATTAAAATAACAAAGAAAAAGAATTCTATCGCCTCGTTTTTTTGCGTCTTCGCTGATGTTGCTAGGTTTTTGAAAGAGCTGAGAAAGGTATGATGCTGCTAGAATGTTTTTGTAATAGTTGAAAAGGTATGATGCTGCTAGAAGTAATGTGAAAGAGTTTAGAAAGTTGTGATGCTGCTAGACGGATGTTGAAAGAGCTGAGAAATTTGTGATGCTGTCAGGAGGAATTTGAAAGAGCTGAGAAAGATGTGATGCTCTAGAAGGAATTTGAAAGAGATAAAAAAGTGTGATGCTGCTAGAAGGAATTTGAAAGAGCTGAGAAAGGTATAATGCTGCCAAGAGGAATTTGAAAGAGTTGAGATAGGTGTGATGTTGCTAGAAGGAATTTGAAAGAGCTGAGAAAGGTCTGATGCTGCCAAGAGGAATTTGAAAGAGTTGAGAAAGGTGTGATGCTGCTAGAAGAAATTTGAAAGAGCTGAGATAGGTGTTGCTGCTAGAAGAAATTTGAAAGAGCTGAGATAGGTGTTGCTGCTAGAAGGAATTTGAATGAGCTGAGATAGGTGTGATGTTGCCAAGAGAAATTTGAAAGAGCTGAGATAGGTGTGATGCTGCTAGAAGGAATTTGAAAGAGCTGAGATAGGTGTTACTGCTAGAAGGAATTTGAAAGAGCTGAGATAGGTGTGATGCTACCTGGAGGAAGTTGAAAAAGTTGGGAAAGGTGTCAAGGCCCACATACCTAGAGCAATGTACAAGTCACGATATTTATTTCATTTATCAATATTGAAATAATCATCATCATCAGCATGTGCCCTGCCAATTGGCTTAGGCGTTCGTGTCTCTCCACGGATCTCGATCTCTGGTGTTCTGGATCAACCCAGTTGATTGTATTCCTCAAAGCCACCATTTCCGTCCATCCAGCACCATTTCTTTCGGTTTACCTCCGCTGTTTTGCCCTCTGATCTTTCCCGTCGCCATTATGTTTTCCAGTGTTTCCCTTCTCCTGACATGACCACAAAATGCTGTTTGTCTCTTTCTTATACCAGTGTGCGTGTGTGTGTGTGTATGTGTGTGTGTGGTTGTGTGTGTGTGGTTGTGTGTGTGTGTGTGTGTGTGTGTGTGTGTGTATGTGTGTGTGTGTGTGTGTGTGTGTGTGTGTGTGTGTGTGTGTGTGTGTGTGTGTGTGTGTGTGTGTGTGTGTGTGTGTGTGTGTGTGTGTGTGTGTGTGTGTGTGTGTGTGTGTGTGTGTGTGTGTGTGTGTGTGTGTGTGTGTGTGTGTGTGTGTGTGTGTGTGTGTGTGTGTGTGTGTGTGTGTGTGTGTGTGTGTGTGTGTGTGTGTGTGTGTGTGTGTGTGTGTGTGTGTGTGTGTGTGTGTGTGTGTGTGTGTGTGTGTGTGTGTGTGTGTGTGTGTGTGTGTGTGTGTGTGTGTGTGTGTGTGTGTGTGTGTGTGTGTGTGTGTGTGTGTGTGTGTGTGTGTGTGTGTGTGTGTGTGTGTGTGTGTGTGTGTGTGTGTGTGTGTGTGTGTGTGTGTGTGTGTGTGTGTGTGTGTGTGTGTGTGTGTGTGTGTGTGTGTGTGTGTGTGTGTGTGTGTGTGTGTGTGTGTGTGTGTGTGTGTGTGTGTGTGTGTGTGTGTGTGTGTGTGTGTGTGTGTGTGTGTGTGTGTGTGTGTGTGTGTGTGTGTGTGTGTGTGTGTGTGTGTGTGTGTGTGTGTGTGTGTGTGTGTGTGTGTGTGTGTGTGTGTGTGTGTGTGTGTGTGTGAGTGTGTGTGTGATTTTCTACTTCCTGTCGCCTCTTCCCTGCAATCTTTGTTAGTTACTCTGGCATTCTAAGGCATTCAGAAAATTCGTACCAGGAACAAAATTTCATCCTCTTCTTTACTTGTTCAATCATGTTGCCTGAAATATCATGGGCAATAAATTTACAGCACTCATGGAAGCAAAGGTACCAAGTAGCATAGCGACCGTCTTTATTTCCCAAAGACATTTCCTGATACCTATTTTAGGCTGGTTCGACATGGGAGCCCATATCAATTATAATTGTCATCCCCGATTCGGATTCGAATACACGACCGCCTGGTCTCACCGTAGATCTAAAGAAAAGATATGCGCAGTCGAGGGCCAGCATGGTCGAATGGATAAAAGCACGCCCTGTTAAACATTCAGTGTGCTGATGCCTTGGTAGCGGGTTAAACTCCTACACCGGTCATTTTGACTAAAATGTACTTCTCGTCCTTGACTTGGGGAGGTAAATTAGAAGTAGCTCTTAGGTTGCAGTGGGTTCGCCTGATGACGAGGGACACTGATAATAAGGAAATCTAATCCATACGCAATAATCGGCCCGGTGCAGACGTAGTAGTAGACTACGTGTATAGACTACCCTTGAGTGTAAAGCGAGCGAAAGCACACGCACACACAAATACTCACAATATATGCGCACTCCTCTACATTTAAACGTGTATAACATAACAATATCATTTCTAATGAATTGGCTATTGATGTATTTAATCTTTGTAGGTGAATCTTCAACTTCAAAGCCGAATGAGCAATAATGTATGTATATACTACAATTACGGCTGCTCCACAGTGTTGCCACGGCATAGCCAGCGGTTATCCTGTCTGTTGATAAATATGAATCGTTACAATATTAATGAAGCCGGAAGCTTTACAAGCATTGTTACTTGTAATGGTTTAATGGTTATGTTTGTGGTTTTAATGGACACAGAAAATAACATGTCCATAAATTGTTACTATCTGTTCTTCTTCACTTCAGTATCATTACTCTAAATGTCTACATTCCAACTCATTCTTGACAATTCCACAGTTATTTATCCATTTGTCATCCCGACTACCTTATCTGTCGATGTTACAAATCATAAATTGACACGTTTTCGGTAACGCATATAGAAGAGACATGAACATCATTGGCAATAATCTGTAACAACCTTAAAGCTATTAGAATAACAACAAAATATAAAGCTATCGCTACGGTATTTGCGTCTTTGCTGATGATGCCAGGAGGAATTTGCAAGTTTGAGAGTGGTTAAGAGCCTATACACCTAAAGCAGTTGTCCAGGCAATGTACTGTCTTTGATTTACATTTCATTTGTTAAGATTACAATATAATTGGAAGTATATTTGCAGGCATTGATCGACTGTCGTGGAAGCAAAGGTGTGAAGTTGAGATTAAAGAACACTAGACCTGGAAACATTGAATGCTAAAAGTTCATAGGGATTAGAATCTAAATAGTAGGTCAGCTTGGCCGAATGGATAAGAACGCGTGTTCTTAAACATCCTACACAGGACAATTGGACCTAAAATGTTGACCTATCGTCCTTGACTTGGGGACGTAAATTACAAGTACCTCTTAAGTCTGGTTGTGAGGGACACTGTTAATAGGGAAAGCTAATCCACACGCAAAATTCAGTCCAGCAAGCGAGCGCAGTAAAGGAACACGCCTCGAGACGTCAAGGCGTATTGGACATAGGGTTAAAAGTTAGTTGCTTTTACGATACATGACGTAGCAGTCAACCCCAGCATTGTTTGGCTGTTTGTGCTTGCTTGCTTGCTTGTATTCACTGGCTGTGATCTCCAGCGCGAAGTCCTGTATGTCGGATGAAGACATCCTGTTGTCCAACATCAATGTGATGTCATACATGACCTGATGTTTGCGTGAGTATCTGTTTGCGTGAGTGGCTGTTTGTGATTCCTGAGTAAGTTTACGTTCAGTAGTTTGCCATTGCTTTCTGAACGACCGGTGCCCATATCATTTCATAAAATACCAACGCAAGGCGGTCAGCTGCCAAATCGCCCACAGCTGTTTCAAACGCGGTATGCGGGATTAAGAACTGCGTCAGTGAACCCTTCGTCACGGAACCGGCTGGGCATACGGTGCTAGACTTATATTAGATTATACACCAATGAACACTCCAGGGACGATGAGGTAAATATCACGTAGGCTGCCTGTATGCCACAAGACATGTGATAGGCATCTTACTGTCTTGACAGACGATAGTTTATAAAATGGAGTTATACTCCCCCATAGCACAAAGCCTGAGCTGATTTTGAAGACCATGACTTGCCCGTGCAGCATGATCCCTCTCTCGACCTGCCTAGTTTACTCTAGAGCAGGGGTGGGGAAAATATGGCCCTTGGGCCGCATGAGGCCCGGCAACTGATATTATGCGGCCCTCGAGGGCATTTAGAAATAAAACTTTTTCCTTCGTTTGTAACTTATTTAGTTGACATTTACAGAATTTCATGTACCGTTATGATTGTGTTAACATTTTTGATAACATTTATTTCTAATGTTCTATTTTATAAACCTTTATCATTGACTGGATCAGCATACATTTGCAAACAAGCATTTTCTTGCTTGAAGATCAACAAATCTAAGAGTAGGTCTTTATTGTCGGACTGCACTTTGCCTGCTGTCATGCGAATTTCAACAAGTAAACTTGCTCCAGATTTGAAAAATACTGTCAACAATTGCAAGCAGTTACATACCTCTCATTAAAAATCAACAATTGTATTGACAATGTAGTCGGGTTGTGTCTACATTGAAGCCATTGATAGATAATATTTTAAAAAATTATTGTAATAACAAATTGTAAAAACTCGTTGACAAATTAGTAAAAGATTTTGTCCATATTGTAAAATATAAGTCTATAAGTAAAATAAAATTTGCAATAAAGTTATTTATACTGTTTAATAACCTATAAATAATTCATAATTACTTATTGTGATAGGTTGATGTAAACAAAGTGGACATAATGTATATGCGGCCCCCCAATAGCTTTATATTTGTCAATGTGGCCCTACGCACAAAACGCTTGCCCACCCCTGCTCTAGAGAAAAGGTAACACCACTACGTATGGAACAAGACAAGCTGCAGAAGCCGTCGGATCAGCAAAGCAATGCTCTGACTATCCGCCTGTCGGAACTTCCCCCCTAGAACAGTTGTCGTCCAAGGCTTAGGATCTGATCAGCCCTGCCATGACATTTAGTCATTAAGTTGCATTTCCTCGCACTAGAGCAAGGCTCGCACACCCCCTATTGCGCTCCTCCTCCCGAAGCCGTTGGCACAATGTGGGATGTCGGGTTTGCTGAGTGCTAACAGAAGCAGGTAGTACAGTCTACTGTCATACGGCAAGACATTTACTTCTGTCGTACGGCAAGACATTTACTTTAACGCTAAGTCGACATGGGAGCTTAGGTCAAGTTTCAACATCCACTTCGATGGGATTTCGAACTTATGACCACCAGGCCGACAGGCTAGAATTCGGCCACTATGCTGCGGCAGCTCCCGGTCCAAGAATAAGCCGGCGTGGCCTCGGAGATTAATACACTTGCGTTTAAACTTCCGGTGCCGCGGTAGGGGCAGTTGGACTTAAACGGTGACTTCTAGTTCAGAAAGCAAAGGCAGACTATTGAACGTTAAATTGCCTGGAACATCAGCCTGGGGTTGATCAGGACGTTCTGCAAAAGACGTGCAACGTTTAAAATGACGTGGTTGGCCTTTAAGAGAAGGTTTCTCTTCAGGGAGGCCTTGTAGACATTTGGAGACTGCCGGCTATATTTTTTTATATTTTCAAGCAGAAGTTAGTAGGGTCGAATGGATACGAACGCTCGTTCTTAAACATCCGGTGTGCTTATGTCGAGGTAGCTGGTTCAACCCCTACAGTTGGACTAAAATGTTGACTTTTCGTCCTTCACTTGGGGACGTAAATTTCAAGCACTTCAGAGTGGGTTCGCTTGGTGGCGAGGGGCACTGGTAATAGGGAAAGCTAATCTACGCGTAAAAATCAGTCCAGTGCACTAGAAGTATTAGTACGTGAAAGGACTACGTTAGAGTTCAAAGAAAAAAAACGAGAAAACAAAACATATTGTCTAGTGCAGTGGTTCTCAACCTTTTTTGGCCCATGCCCCCCTTCACCATATTTTCAGAACGTCATCCCCCCCCCTCCTTTCATATTTCCTACCTAAAAATCCCCCACCCCTACACAGTATACGTAAAAATGGAAGGTAAAGATGTTAAAACAGGTCTAGACATCCACATAAAACATGATTTGTGGGTCTACTTACTTTATAAAATGAATTTTAGAAGGATGAGACGTGCATAACTGTAAAGTATGAAAGGAAAAGCAATATCAAGTAATCGGTTCTTGTATTAACGCGATCTTGAAACGGTCTCCACCCCCCCCCCCCCCCGGAAACTCTAAAATTCCCCACCAGTTGAGAACCACTGGTCTAATGTCTCCGTTGACTACCTGCTTTGTTTTGCCTCAGTGATGATTAACAAGCGTGAGTTTTTTTTTTTTTTTTTTAAAGAAACCATAAACAGAGTGTTGGATACAATTTTGCCTGGTTGTTGTCTCTGCATCACATCAGTCGCGTACTGCTGAGGTATATATATCACATGAAGTAAAATTGTGAATTATATTTTGGTTGAAATATACAACACACAGTCTCTGATACTGTTGAAATATGAGGTATTTGTTGTCATCGCACATTCATTGTAAGCTCTGTACAACACTGGTTTTACACATATAACGGTTAAGGCTTCGGCATATTTGCGAAGTCGTGAATGTGTTGTTCACTTCTTTGGTCACAAGTAGACAGTGGTCGATATATGGAAAAAAAAGTGGATATAAACTGCACACAGAGAGAGAGAGAGAGAGAGAGAGAGAGAGAGAGAGAGAGAGAGAGAGAGAGAGAGAGAGAATGAGAGAGAGAGAGAGAGAGAGAGAGAGAGAGAGAGAGAGAGAGAGAGAGAGAGAGAGAGAGAGAGAGAGAGAGAGAGAGAGAGATGCATCTAACTCAACCGTTCAGAAATTGTTTCCGCTTTCCCTTGTCCTCTAATCTACTTCATTAGTACTTCCAAAACACACCTACACACACACACACACACACACACACACACACACACACACACACACACACTCACACACTCACAACTCTTACTTTATCAATCGCCGGTTTACCATTTGAAGTCATTGAAATAGGGCGAGAAATAAATATAAAAGTAGTCGCTGGCAGTTATATAAACATCAACAACAACACTTATCATACAACAGATCCCTTGCAGAACATCGCGATCATCACTACTAGCCAGGAAAAATATCGAGCCTTTGCCAATCTTTCTTTTGTCTCGTGCGTTTCACGCCTAGTGTGTTTTCAAGGTGAGGTGTCTATCTTACTGCTGAGCGGTACCACTGCGATCTTAAATACAGCCAACGTATTTCAGTTTTCCCATCCAGATACTAATTATGAGTCACTTGAATACACACACACAGCAACATAAGAATGAAAAGCTATGTGGGGAACGAGATTTGAACTTGGCACTTCAATCAACGACAGCGAATTGCTTAACTGATTCAGAAGGACGATATATCGCCATATTACAGTCATTGTGTTATTTGTTTCATTTCGTAGCATCTTTCTCAATGTCAATTCTCAGTGAATGGAAATTTACCTTATACGTGTTCATTTCGCTGTGCACAATGTTTGATACAAACGTACTTTTTGTTGGCGCCGAATCAGTTAAAGGACAATTATACTTGGACATACGACCAGTGCATCATAAGGTAGCAAGTCTTTTGCAGAACGATCACGGCCTTTACGAAAAGTGTCTCCATCTCTTGCTGTTTTTCTCTCTTCGTGCACTCTCAAGCCCACGGTGCCTACAATGCCATCTGTCCATTTGTAAGAACCCCTGCCTGTTCTATCATGAACCATGTCTTCAATAACTGTTCTCTCCAAGCTATTGTGACGCTTAACATGGCCAAAGTAAATTAGTTTCCGAGACAGGATACGTTTACTAGCCAGATTTCTTCGATGATCAAACTTTAGTTAGTTAGTTAGTTAGTCGACAGATCATCCTCATTGCACATCGAACCATTCAGTCCATAAGTGCTCGGATCCCCTCCTCAGCAAATCTCGCAACGTGTAGCGGCTAACGACGCCAGTTCTGTGCTGGTTTATCAATCTTCTTTGGCTTCCTGAGTAGTGTTCTTGTTTGGCCACCCCTCTTTTAATTTGCTGCTCTAGCAGTCTGGCCATTGTTGTAGATTCACAGTCATCACTTGGTTCTCGCAAAAGTCTTACTTCTCGTAGAGCATTCAGAATGTCAGCCTGGTCCATGGCGCGTCCGCCCTCCACAGTAGCCTCACCTGCGAGCTTGTCAGCCCGCTCATTTCCTTGTACTCCCGCATGCCCTGGCACGAAGATGAAATTAATCTTTGCCAGCCGAGACCGATCCAGAGGCAGCAACCATTCTCTTCGGATCGACCCCTCCTCTATCCTCTTGATCATGTTCATTGAGTCGCTAAGGAAACAAGCCCTAGTGAATGTCTGTGTCTCGAGCCATGTTATTGCTTTACTTACTGCCATGACTTCCATGGTCAGGCTACTTGTTGTTTCAGTGAAAACACCAGAGTCCTCCTTCACAATTCTCCCTCCGGCCCGAGCTGTAAAGGCCCATGAGCTTCTCACATGTCGGACGACCGACCCATCTGTGTAGATGACCGCGTCACTGTCTAGCGAATTCTCGAAAATCAACGCTTGTACTTCAGCCTCTACAGCAGCCGGATTTTCTTGTCTGCATTTCCTATCTAGTTGGATGCAAATTGAAAAGGATACAAACTGAAAAGGCCTACCTCAGAGTTAACGCAAACACACAACATCCACTGCATAGTGAAATTAGGAAGGTGAAGGGCAGCAGGTTAAAAAGAGGACGGTCGTGGATGGGTTAAGCCGAAGACATTTTTCAACAGGTGTGTTCACTTGAGGACTTAGAACCTGGCGAGGAGTGGGTGCAAGTGCCAACAGACTTCTGCGCATCCTTTTCAGTTTTATCAAATTTTGTATAATTTCAGTCATTTTCATCTACTTGGCACACGATATTCTAAGAATTTATTTGTAACATTTAAGACCAGAAACCCCAGTTTTCTTCTTTAGTGAATGAGAAATAGTCCATGACTCATATCCATATATCGCCAAGGAAAGGTGCGTGTTCTCAAACATTTTACTTTAGCTTGTTTTCTGGTGTCTTGTCATATGTTTTTAAAACTGTTTAACGTGCGTCTGATTACAATTAAAGTCACAATTCTTGATGAATATGGAGCCAATATATTCAAAGTACGACCAACTACAGACCGATAAAACAGAAATTAGTCTTCACTAACCTGAACCCGTAACTGTGGAATATTAGCTTCGTACACAATTATGTCCCTTCACTGAGTAGCTAGCGCAAGTGACTAAGAACCGTTGGAATCTGGATGCGCACAAAGCTTTCTGTTTTTCTTTTGCCCACTTTGTTATAAATATTCTACTTCTTTCCTGTATTTTCTGAAGCTGCTGATCAATATCCTCAAATAAAATCTTCCTGCTTTTTATTCATTTTTTTACTGAAATTACAAACCTTGAGAATACCAAGGATCTCTCCTCTCCAGAGTGGCAGTACTGCACACTTAAGGGATCATTTCTCTAACCGATCAGAGGCGCGTAGCTATAGGCTCAGTTTTCTTACAATGACCGGACCATGTTTTCCATGCCTCATTAATTCGGTAAACATATCGTTGCCAGGAGACTATTGTATCAATATTTTCTACTTGGTCTTCTCTATAGCCACCATTTTATTTGTTTGATTGGCTCTGACTTTCTCGTGCTGTGTGCGTGGTGCCGTGTTCTGTAATTGACTGCAGACTATTGATATAACATAGTGCTGTGTATACCTTTTACCTCCACATTCAGGGATGCGTCTTACGCAGTTATGCACTTCTCTATAGTAGATGTAAGTCTGTCCGACTTCGGTATTCATGAGTGAATGGTTTACCTCATCCAGAAAGATTCCATCTAAGGTAGCGGTCTTTATATACCCCATTTTTTGTCATAACAGTTTACCAGGGCAGCGAAAACATGGCCGACCACGTAAACGATAGACGGAGGAAATGGCAGATTCCATGAGAATATCGATATATAAAGCCCTTAAGCGGGCACTCTCCCGCTGTTTATACTTCACCTCGACACCGCAATGTACAAGAGGAGCATGATGAGATGAGATGAGGTGAGCGAAAGCATGGCCTACTTTATGTGATCTTTAAATTTTTATCATCATCATCATCAAGTGCCCTGCCAGCTGACTTAGGTGTTCTTGGCTCTCCACAGATCTCGGTCTTTGGTGTTCTGGATCAACTCTCCTGATGGTATTCCTCTATGCCACCGTCTCAATCCATCCAGCATAATTTCTCTTGGTCTGCACCAATGCCTCTCTTCTCATCACATGACTGACGAAAGCTGTTTGTCTCTTTCTTATTGTTGTATATAATGTTCTAGTTTCATTAGCCTGTCTCAGGCAGTCGTTGTTAGTCACTCTGGCAGTCCAAGGAATTCGCAACATTCGTCTCAGGAACCACATCTCTGTTGCTTCTAATTTCTTCTGAATTTGTTCATTTATACATCCAAGATTCACTGTCATACAGCAAAACTTGTTCTATGTAGCACTTCAGCACTCTCTTTCTTACATTCAGTGACAGTGACTTATTGCATAAGCTACATCTCATTTTCCGAAATGCAGTTTTTGCTTGCCCTATTCTGCTCTTAATCTCTGTTGTACATCTTCCATCTGATGTTATAAATTCCCCCAGGTATTTAAAATTATCCACTTGGTTAATAATTTTCCCTCCTATTTCTATTTCACATTTTGGTGTCACTATTTTCTTGATATCACCTTTGTTACTGTTTTCTTTATATTCAAGGAGAGTCCTTTCCTAGCACTCTCTGTTACTACAATGCCCAGCAATTGTTGTAGGTCTGTTGAATTATCTGCCACCAACACTGTATCATCTGCATAGCGTATATTATTTATATTATAACCTCCAAGTAGTATTCCTTGCGTCTCTTTGATCTCTCTCATTATTACTTCTCTAATGAGAGAGATCAAGGGATCATTTCTCTAACCGATCAGTATAGTCTGCAGTCAATTTCAGATCACGGCACCCCGCACATGGTACGAAAAAATAAGAGCCAATCAGACAAATGAACAATTAACTCACTGGACTTTCTATCTTTCTCCCTAATCAGAGAAAATAATGTAATCCAACTTAACACCCAAGATATCAAGGGAAGGTCTGGAACCTATTTATAACAAACGTTGTAACAATGTCCAGCTCTATCACATGAACTTGATAGCAAATTTCACTGTAAGCAGACAGGAAAACCCTCTCAGCCACGCTGCTTCCGACCCCACCTACATGTTAACATACATATATTATTTAATAAGTAATATATTAATTATATATAATACATGTACACCTTTATCGTGACTTGAAATAATCAAAATACAGAATTACAAATTACTATTAGAAACCATGACCTGAAATTTACACGTGTAAATCGACTTGTGATCAACAAATTAAGTAGAACTTTGAAGCAACGGAGATGTGGTTCCAGAGACGAATGTTGCGAATTCATTGGACTGCCAGAGTAACTAACAACGATTACGTGAAAGAGGCTAATGAAACTAGAACTTTATATGCAAAAATATGAAGGCGACAAACAGCTTTCTTTTGGTCATGTGATGAGAAGAGAGTCATTGGAAAACATCTTGACAACTGGAAAGATCAAGGGTAAGAGAGAGGCAGAAAAAGAGGAATGATGCTGGGTATACTCCGACGGTGGTAGGGAGGAATAGTATCAGCAGAGTTTGTCAGCAAGGTCGAATGGATAAGAGCGCTCGCTCTAAAACTTCCGGTGAGCTGATGCCGAGATAGCGATTTTAACCCCTACACGGATCAGTTGGACTAAAATGTTGACGTCTCGTCCTTGATTTGTGAACGTAAATTACAAAAACCTCAGACGTTGGAGTGGGTAGGCCTGATTGCGAGAGACATGGGTAATAGGGAAAGCTAATCCACACGCAAAGATCAGACCAGTGCACTAGAAGTATTAAGTGTAAGGACTGCGCTTGAGTTCAAAGAGGGAAAGCATTTTTTTTAAATCAATAGAGTTAATAAAAAACACGAAAGACCGAGATTTGTGGAGAGACATTAACGCCCACGCCAGCTGGCAAGGCATTTAATGATGATGAGATTGGCTTGTACAAAGGAGGTTACTAAGCGCGTAACCTTACAGCTCGATGCCGTGACAATCTAGCCACTTGTGGTGCGGTGTTTCCCTGTCTTCAGTTTGTGATTTAGTTTTAAAGTTTCGAATTAGATCAATGTTTTTGTCCCCAATTAGGCCATTTTGCCGAGCCACCCATGCATTATCTTTTTGTATTCTCTTGTTCTTTCACCATCAAGTTTGCCAATTGCCACTAATTTGTCAGATTATTTTTCCTCAGAACATTATCTCAAAATCTTGACGGCGGGGCATTCCAACAATATCAATGACTATGTATTTAGTATTTCAGCTAAAGTATCATGTGTGTATTCACTGCATATGATATATAACTCTGAAGTACGCACTCGAAGAGATACAGTGAAATATGACAAGCAATAAATCGTGCAACGTAGTATAACAGTGTGAAGGACTAAGAAAGACTGTTGGTTTCATATAAATAAGGTTTATTTTACTTTGATGACAAGTTCTATCAACATGGCGTCCTTCCAGTTCCAGGCCCTGATCTTGACTGCCCCCTGACAACCCACTACGTCACGACTTGAGCATCTCTCCTCTCATTCTCCCCCGATGCTCAATCGTGCTGTAGCCTTTTCCCACCAAACTCTAATACCCTACTTCTGTTACACCTCCCTCTGTTTACTAAAGAATTTTTCCTATAAAGGAAAAAATCTTTACTCCTAATCCCCTTACTCTATTCCCTCTTTTTCCTTACCTCTCACAGTTCCTCTAATCTTCCCCAAACCAACTCCAACTTAAGTAAATATTCTATTTCTTTAACTCTTTCCCCTGCTATATAGTCAACCCACTTCTTCTTCGTTTCTGGCCCTTCAAACAAACATAACATATTTACATATCCTTAATAACATTTAAATCTCAACTTTATACAATACATCATAACACATCTTCTTAAATACTTCTTTTCCACTTCATAAGCAATCCGCTTACCACTTTCAAACGCTGATACCAACTCCTTATTCTTATCACCAACACTACTAATTCCCCACTTTCAACTAACCTGAAATCACTTTCACACGATAGGAAGACAAAGAATCGGTGGCCACCGGTATTTAAAAGAAGCAGTAGAACTCTTCCACACAAAGACCACACTCAGCTAAATTCCACACCCCCTTTACCAAACCATACTCCTTTACCCTCCTATGTCATTTGAGACTTTATGTAATAAAGTCTAAAATAATTATATCTCCTACAGTACCACTCATTATGGTAAACGTTTACGCTGCTATCTACAGCATCAAATACCACCCATCAAAAATTATTATTCACTCTCAAGTGTCTATATATTACAGACACTACTACTTTTATGTCTCTGAACCTTACTTCAACCTCTCATTGTAATGTCAACCACAAAACATATCCCGAGGACACAATTAAAAAGGTCTATTATCCCTTAAGACCTCCTCCAACATTATACACATCCCCTCACATAACTTCTATACCTCACTCAGAATTCTCTCGCCAAAAATTTTAGCGACCCCTTACTGTCCATTTATTATGGGCATATCTATTAAAACCTCCACTTATGCCGTCATCAACAGCAACAATAAACTACCCCCAACTCCTGTCTGTGACTGTTTGCAATCAACTTTATCTCAGTCCATATCTCACGGACCCTCTAAAAACCCCATGTCATTATGTCTCCACTATGTTCATTTCTCACACTTACAACCTTTTACTATTGTACTGCTATCCACAGTGTCTACTCAAACATGGATTCAATTCATGTTTACTCTGTCTGGGGTAATCTTCTTATTCTCCCAGCAATCTCGTGTATATCATGGCTCTTTTGACCCCACGGAAACTATGTTCAAAACTTTTCTCACATTTACCCCACTGCTATATTCATTAATCTTTTCTTCTCCCATATGGCTTCCAATCCCACACTTTTTTCCAATGCTGACTTTAGTGTAACTCTAAACTTTCCCATAACCATCCCCGGTTTCCACTACTTCATAACCATATCAACCTCATTATGCTGATTATCACAGCAACAAAATACCCATGAACTTATTCTTCACAAAGAGAATGTGTCTCTCTCTTAGCTCTCAGTAGTTTTATTAACTCTTTTCTGAACGAAGGTCTCAATTAAATCCCACATATTGTTTTTATTCCAGACAAAACTATGTAAACTAAACATAACTTAATTAACTACGTACAAAACAGCGAAATAAAATCACAACAGGATATCATACCCCCCCCCCCCCCCCCAAATTTTTATAACATCATTTATGTTTCCCCTCATATCAATTAAAGATATGATGATGATGGTGATGATGATGGTGATGACGATGGTGATGATGATTAAAATAATACTACATACATCCTAATCTATTGTTACCTAATACTACTGGTCTCTTTTACGGACCAGTAGTTTGTATGCACAATTCTAAGAACACAATAATCCTATTCTAAAATAATAACAATCATTTTACAGGACCAAATCAAGCAAAAAAAAACATTATACATGAGGCAATAAAACAATTGTCTTCTCGCTAAAGAGAAGGTTTTCAAAAAAAAAATATATTCCCTTCAAATTAACTACGTACAGTGGCCCATCAACATTGGCCTCCTATATGAGCTATTCATTCCACTATTTCTATAACCTGAGAAAACAAAACACTTCACCGCCAAGTATGTATATCTGTTAACTACAGACCATCATAACGCGGAACAATACTTGTTCCCCTCAACCAAAATCACTACTTAACAACTGACCGTTCCTTTTTCTGGAAGTCAAACATTGATTATCTCCCCTCACAACATTTTACAAAACTAACTCTTAACACATCACCATATCTAGAATATCATCTTAAGTATACACTGTAACTACAGGTCAACTCATTTTATCTATTACTAATGTGGCGATTATTCCAATGTCATCTCAATGTACCAGCCGTCATCTATCTACTCACTAACCTGTGGCTCGGCACACCAATTGTTTCCCTTGGATTTATACCAAACATCACTACAACTTCTTAATCATTATTACCGTTATCTACGGTATCTCCACCCTCCTACGTCCAACAAAACTTTGTCTATTTACTATAGACCTCCCACCAACACATCTACTTACTGTACCAATAACTAATTCTACTTTTAAGTTTCTCGTCTATCCGACGCAATTACTTAACGTATCATTACTTTCTAACATCTCACCACGACTACTCTAAGCTATCCTCAAGTCTTTCCTAGCACTCTTGCATCGTGACGATAATCAAACCGGTCACCCTCTTCGGAACACGTTCTCCAACATTCATTTAACTAACCTTGTTTACCTCCGTATCTTTCACTCTTCTTCTTTCAGAACTGCAACCCACGCCACTTATAACTGACAGCAGACCTCACTTTTCTCGTTTCTCAGTATTAGGCATTCCTGCTTCGACCTGTCCCTGTCAAGAATACTAAACATGTTTTATGAAACAGTCATTCAGAATGTTAACTCTCTTTCCATCAACCTGTCATACAACTTCCATAATTTCCTTCCAAGATCACCCATTCCAACCAAAGGACATCACAATTCTCTAATCACGTTCTTTCTATCTCTCAATTTTCGCATACTCTATGTTCCACGTTTTATCAACGTCACTTATCAACCACTCTTCGCATATTCACACGGACAGTGACACACAACCTCGCTCTCACCTCACGACTATTCTCGCATCGCGGCAACCTAACGTGTCTATACTCTTACTTCACAACAACAATTTAAACATCAATTCAACATTCTAGCAATCACTCACCACAATCTAAGCGTATCGACTTCCTCTACACACATTGACACAAGATATATCAGCTTCACTCTTACATTTTATCTATGTATTTCACTTAGGCGACATCATCACAGCTCAATCCAACTTCACTCATCGCGACGAACAACGCATAACCAGACGAATTACTCCACAGGACTTTCACAATTCACTACTTTCTTATTTCTACTTTACTCAACCACTCACTCCTATACGAAGGTCAGACCCTATACATTACCTCTCGCAACTTATATCGCTTTCACAGCACTATATACTATCTCTTCAAAACGAACCTCATTCCTCTGAAGCACTAACCTCGTAACTATCATTCTACACTTCTCCACACAACAACTTTCTCAGACTTAATCCGCTCTTCTTTCTCCACAAGCACGACGTAACTCGTATTTTTCAAGCATCCACTTCTACAGTCTTTTACTCCTAATATTCTCACATTCAACTGGCTATTTTACACACAGGATACTCAATTCCTCCTCAATCTATATCTCCTCACCAGACACTCTCGGTTCACCTGTCAACCATACTATATTTTCTTCTCAAACCAACAAGCAAAACTATCTCAGACATCGCGTCATAGCTCTGAGTCAAAGCATTTCTAGTACTTAGTTTATCTCTCACCCTCTACTAATTCTGTGCTGAATCTACTCTATTTTAATCACATCAGTTATACATCAGTCAATCTGATTAACTCTCTGTATCTATCCATTCCGGACAAACTTATTTTATCTAGTTTACTCTCCCTACACCGGACTCAAAAACCAGATATCCTGTATTACGTATCCACGTAAAATATCATTTTTCGTAACTCTCTATCCTCAACAACGCTATCGCCTACCCTGTACCATGTGATGCCACACCAAAAAATTTCATCTGCCTATTTTAGACAGCTCATATATCTATATGCTCAAACCGCAATTCTTCTCACAAGCCAAAACTATTCCATTTGCCTTCCTCACCCAAGGAATTTTAACAGTTATATAGTGTATCCAAGTTAAATATTTCATTGTCTCTCAATACATTAGTCCGTCTTTCTCTAATTATGTCATCTTCACTATCTGTTGTCAACCTGTTAAAGTACTCAGGTCTTAAGGTCATAAGGTCTTCTATTTTTCCTAAGTCACTTTCTGTCGTTGAGTAAACTTCCCGCTATCTGTCTACTATTATTCTTCTTCTTAAATGATTTCTTTCTATTTCCTTTATTTGCGTCGGTCTGCTCACTGTTTCCTATATACCTTACGTAACGTTTGTACTTCCCCATCTCGTCTTCAGATGACACACTGACAATAGTTCCTTCATCAGACCCATAGCCTACTGCAAACACGTCGACCCTATTCCCATAGTCATCTTTAGAACGTCTGACTTTCTTTCTCTTTCTCGGTCTTCGTCCCTTAGCCTTCCCTACTTTCTTGTCATATAAACTGGTATCTATTTCTAAAGAGTCATTAACCAAAACTCTGTCCGTCTGTCTACCAGTAACTACACCGTATGAGGGAACATCACGCTTCGATTCAGGATCTGCTCGTAGTGCAACTCTCTCATTCTCCGAATCATCAGTATTAATATCTGTTTCAGCATCACTATAATATGCGGCGGTAGGAATATCTTCTCCGTAACCTGAACTCTGACAGCTAATATTCCTACACCATTTGGGAATTAGTTTCATGTCTATACCTGAGGAACTTGACACGGCAGTACCTCTATTTACTATCATACTACTATTCCTTTCTTCAATACTTTTTTCCTCTTTGGCTTTCTTTCGTCCTTAGTTCTCGTCTGTCTATCTTTCTTAATTTCAACCTTGTCTCCCTTAGTCAAATGAGTTGATTTCGACTGAGTTTCTATTAAGTCAGTTTGACTTCCCTTTGTTATCTTGCTGGCTGGTTGTACCTGGACCTTTTTCTCTATTGTATCTACCTGAGTCTGCGTACTATTTTCTATCGTATTACCTGCCTGCGTCTGTGTCTCTCGGTTTATTTTCTTTACTAATACCGTCGTCTTCTTTTCCTGTCTAACAGTCATATTGGCAATCACCTTGGGAATAGTTGAATTTTCACTTACGTTTTCCACTTTGTTCTTTGACCCTGACTTCAAATACTGTCTCCGTCTTTGTTCAAACCAGTCGTCACGTCTTTTTCTAGCGGTTGCACTGTGAGAGGGCCAGCCCCATGATTTCCTTGAAAGGTTTCTCTCACACCCATTTTTGTATTTATTACAGCTATACCAGTCCGACCTTTCACTATTACGTCTGTTCTTCTCACCGTCTTTTACTCTATATACATCAGGCCTTGGTTCGTCATAACCATATTGTCTTCTGTCTTTATTAAGCAATGGCTGTCTCCTGTTATTCTTTCCTACTCTATTGTAATCTACCTCAAATCTATAAGGGTCTTGTCTAGTCGTTCTGTTCTTCAATGTTTCTATAAAATTCTCTACTTCAGTAATTGACACCTTTAATTCCCCCAACCATGTACTAATACGTTGTAATTCCACATACAAGTAATTCATATTAACTTCCTTTGAAATTTCTATCAACTGAAATAATATTTCTACTTCTTCTTCTGCATATTCTTTGGTACCTGGAGAAAAAACTCGAAGTCTTGAACTCAGCCGAAATTATGCCTGATTCTCCACTGTGCTGTGATGGGTCTGCTATGCTGAAATATTCCTAATAGACCAAGCAAACAACTTCATATTTGTAATTTACTAATTTAAGAAATACAAATCACTTATACCGTAAGAACAGTTCAATCAGTTAATAGGTTTACAAATTACCCTACTCTTGTTTCCCGATCCAAGCAAGACGTATTTTCCTAGGATCGCCGTCAGGTCAAATTCCACGCTGTATTAGTTGAAACCAATCGCGCACTTCAGGTAGTTCGTTCCTTCTTCTAAGGTAGGTTCTCTTCTTGGGATGCCTCAGTACAGTACTTCAACCCTTGGTTGGGTCCCTTCTGAGATGGAGTACATCAAATCGACGTCTTGAGAACGACTCATACGTAACAGAGCCCAAAAGTATTAGCGAGCGGCTCTCATTTGTAGTAGAGCCCTGAGATAGTCTGACACGTCAACAAAACATTGGTGCAATCCATGAAGTAATGAGGTATTTATTTGCTGTCTCGATTGTCTTTTACCAACGTTCTTTTTTTTATGACCCAGTTGTTAGCGCTCAGAAGCAAAACCTATTAACATTGAGGCTGAACTTGATTGTCTTATTGAAAAGTTCTTGCTCACCTGAACCAACGATCAGACTGGATTGCCCTTTAGCCAAACTCTTGCTCGCTCAAGACACGATTCAAACTGGGCCGACTTTCAGCACACTCCTGCTCGCTCGAGATATCGATTTACTGACTTGAGCTTCAGCACACTCCTGACACGTTCGCTAGAGTAATGGACAAGAGGAGTCGTTAGGATGGTGTTTACAGTTGATGCTCGCCGGTTTGATGACAATCGCAGGCGCTGCAACCTGTTATGGCAAGTTGGTCTTCAACCTTTTCTTGACGCCAATTAAATTTTAATATCAAGTCTTGAAAAAGACTTACAGACAACCACCCCTGGCCGGGCTTTTGGTTGCTGTACTTTTCACAGTTAACTTATTGGCCATTTTTCCAACTGCGCTTTGTTATGTTCAATACTTGTTTAGAACCGTGCCGAAATTCTGTTTCTGGCGATCGACACAAACGGACCAAGGATCTTGAGCTACTTCGATGTATTATATAGTAGACATCGTTTTTAGACTCCGCGATCTTATTCAGTAGACAGCATTTTGAGACTCCGCGTTGTTACTCAGTAGACAGCATCTTGATACTTCGCGTTGTTACTCAGTAGACAGCATTTTGAGACTTCGCATTGTACCAGGCTCGAATCCTGTGTCGTGGGCTCCAAAATTCGTAGTATAACAGTGTGAAGGACTAAGAAAGACTGTTGGTTTCATATAAATAAGGTTTATTTTACTTTGATGACAAGTTCTATCAACATGGCGTCCTTCCAGTTCCAGGCCCTGATCTTGACTGCCCCCTGACAATCCACTACGTCACGACTTGAGGATCTCTCCTCTCATTCTCCCCCGATGCTCAATCGTGCTGTAGCCTTTTCCCACCAAACTCTAATACCCTACTTCTGTTACACTTGTTATTTGCTGTTTCTCTGTTTAATTTCACTAATATTTCGTATTTCATATTCTTTTAAGTCACTGATCAGCTGTGATGTCTGGGCCTCGGGTTTTGTATGATTTCATATGGCTAAGGACATTATAAACTTCCATCTTCAATTGTTATTCAAAATATCCAATTGTTGATTGCGCGAATTGTGATCATTACCAGTCAGGAAATCTACCTTCCGTCATGAGCGCTTGAAAATAACAGCCCGGATACTGGCCTTCGGTACTTTGACAGATACAGGGTGTATTTTTAATGACTGTGGGTTGTTTGAAAATATTGCAGTTCCAGGTTTTGTATTTACCTTTTATGTTGCATGACCTCAACAGATGGTGAATACAAAACTTGGAACGACAATATTTTCAAAAACCCTACAGTCATTGAAAATACACCCTATGCTTAATTAACATGTGTTTCAACAATATTCTAAGCGGTGGCGTTATAATCAAACAAAGTCACGGCAGAATTTAACACGATGGAAAATATTTTGTGCATCACATATTGTCGTTTGATATGAGAATTGGAATTGTGAAAGTTATTTAGAACGATTTCTGGTGTATAGGAGTGAATCATATATGATTAACATATTTGTCAGCCAACACAAATATGGGCACTATTAGCAGCTGATGCATCCCTTTGGGAGAGGGTGATCTGAGCATCTATGGACATGTCCGGAGTGCAAGTATGACACCCCAATGGATAACTAACTAACATATTTGTACAAATTACATAGAAGTTACAGACAATATTCTTTAGAAAACAACTGAGGACACCTTGGACAGATAGGTAATGATGTTACTGGTCTTGCTGTTACAATCAAAAAGAATAAACTGTTGCTAATAACGGATTACATTTGCTTAAGTCGGCACCGTCTGACCGTATGTAATGTATTCTAATGTACCATCATCATCATCGCATCATGTAGGGAGATTTTTGCAGAACACCTCGCTGGAAAGTCCTCTCGATCTCTGGCCATTTCTCCTGCTGTATACATCCCTATGAGGATCGGCTGGCCGACTGGCTAGAACGCTAGCTCACTTTGAACTCAATCGTAGTCCACACACACTATTTACAGTAGTGATGGACTGAATTTTGTGTGTGGATTAGCTTTTCCTATTAACAGTGTCCCTCGCCATCAGGCGGACCCACTCCGACTTCAGAGGTACTTGTAATTTACGTCCCCAAGTCAAGGACGACAGGTTAACATTTTAGTCCAACTGTCAGGTGTAGGGGTTGAATCGCGTACCTCGGCATCAGCACAACTGATGTTTAAGAAGACGCGTTCTTACCCATTCGGCCATGCTGACCTGCAGGTTTAATATGACGAGTGTATTTTAGTTTCCGAGATTCGATACTGTTTATAAACTAGTTTTCTTCGATGTTCAGATCTTGTAGAATTTCAATATTTTTATATTTCGTGGTCCACAATATTCTAATAAATTTTCTTAGCATTTGCACATATAATATTGAGTAGGCTATATAATATACGTCGACCCGATCCATGCGCTATGTCGCAAGTGTATGCTTTCCATGAAGAATACAATCTTTCAATTTACTGTGTAGTCCTGCGTGACAAGAGAGTAAATCCGTGTAATCTTGAGAAGATTTCAAACTCTTTGTTATGCCTTCACTATCGTGCAACGTGCCTCTTTGATTACGATAATGTACGGAAATCTGAACAGCACGAGATGGGCGATCTTATTGTGTGCTTCCATTAGTCTAAACCAGGCTAATTTATACACAGTGTGCTAATTTGATTCTTTCTGAATGTTTTCACCAAAATTATAAAACATATAAGACTGAAATGGAAAAAATAAAGGACAGCGTGGGCAATCAAGCATTTGGCCAGCTAAATCTGATGTTGTTTTTGTGGCATTATTTCTAGGTAAATAGAGATTTCTTCTGCAGCTTCTTTGTTTAGCTTGTCACGCGTCTCAAGATTTTACTGTTCAGTGAAATGAGTTCCGTTACTTCGGGCGTGGGATCCCATGTGAAGAATATTGCTGGTGTCATAGATCTAATTTCTTCTTCTTCTTCTTCTTCTTCTTCTTCTTCTTCTTCTTCTTCTTCTTCTTCTTCTTCTTCTTCTTCTTCTTCTTCTTCTTCTTCTTCTTCTTCTTCTTCTTCTTCTTCTTCTTCTTCTTCTTCTTCATCTTCTAGGGAGGAGTGACGAGGGGATCTGGCCGACGCTCGACGCTCAGAGGAAAGGTGAGACGGACATATAATCAGATTGCTACTGGTACTATTGGTGTTGGAACTCTTAGCTGGCTGCTGAGGATGGGGGCTGAGCGCTTATGGGAATGCCCCGAATGCTGTGATGTCGGTTCCTAAATCAATCAATTAATCAATTCTTCTTCTTCTTCTTCTTCTTCTTCTTCTTCTTCTTCTTCTTATTATTATTATTATTATTATTATTATTAATATTATTATTGTTATTATTATTATTATTATTATTGTAGTCCATGCCGTGTGGCGTTGGTGATCATGTCTGTCCACAGTTCTTTGTCTCGTGTTCTGTCAATGATTTCTAACAATGACGTTCCTTCGTGATATGATGTCAAACTGTCTATCTTCTTCTCTCTTGGTCTCCATCTGCCTCTCTCCCCCTCCACCTTTCCCGTTGTGACGACATACTCCAGTTTTCTCCTTCTCGTGTCAAGCATATCGAAAAGGAACTGTTTTATTCTGATGCGAGCAATCAATTCTCCTCGTGGGCTAACTTCTTTCAGGATACAGTCATTGCTCTTTCTATCCTGCCACGGTATTTTCACCATTCTTGCATACAACCACACTCCCGCAACATCCACATAGTTCATCACTGGTCTGCTAATTGTCTATAATTCGCTTCCGTAGATCAGAATTGGCTCAATATAGCTCTTAAGAACAATTTTACTCACTTTTATTGACATAGATAAATTGAAGAAAATATTCATCATCTTGTGAAATGCTGCTATTGCATGGAATTTTCTACATTTAATTTTCTTAACACATCTTCTAATCTGATTGATTGCCAGGGGATGATTAATCGTGTTAAGTGACTTCCCGTATGTGTCACGGGATTGTATATCCCTGAAATGTTGTCACTGCGTTATAATACAACATGTCTGCTATCATATTAACAACTTTTAAGTCATAACGGTGACACACCCCTACTTCCCATTTTCCGCAGTCCATTGTTATTTGGTCCAAACCTACCTTTTTGTTTGGCATTGAATCTGTTAATAATAGTGGTGTAAGTAAATACAACAAATGCTCTACGTTCAGTAGCCTCTAAACCAAGAAAATGCCCAGTGTCAGACGACATAACAACCACAAATATCCCAAAGCCAGACGATATAACCACCATAAATTGCAATGCCAAATGGCATAAAAACCACCAAAAACCAAATCAAAATTACAACCACTAAAATCATGTTGTCAGGCTGCATAAAACGCACAAATAACCCATTGACATCTGACATAATAACCACTAAGAACCCATTGACATCTGACATAACAATCACTAAACACCCATTAACATCTCACACAAGTAAACCATTGATATCCAATGACATCTAACATAACGACCACTGAAAACCGAAGGCATGGCGACATAATTACCACTGAAAACACAATGCCAGACCACATAACCACTGAAAACCCAATGCTAGACATAATCAAAACAACATCAATCACAGTTCCAAATGACAACCACTAAAATCCAAATCTCAGATTACATATAAATCACTAAAAACCTAATGACATCTGTCATAACAACCCCAATAAAACCCAATATCAGGCGACATAACAACCACTAAAAGAAATGAAAGATCTAATCTGACATGGTTTTGAAAACAACAACAACAACAAAGCAAAAGCCAATAGTTCTATATCGGTTTACGTTCAATAATTGCTATCAAAATGTAATCACTAGAGAAACGGAAGTGGAAAAGACCAACGCTCAGGTGGACGTAACCTCAATTACCGTTAGAAGCATAAGGTTATGAAGTGATGCATTTATCAAACATTACCAGAACATGACATCAACAGTTATGATAAGCGTTTACATAATTAATATGAAATGGAAACAAATAGGTATTTTAAATTCCTGCGAGAAAAAACGAACTAAACATTAACAAACGTTGCACATACCTTACAAGGAGATCCACGTGTCGCGAAATGCAGGTGAAAATCCTAAATCAGAAGCACTCAATAAATATAAAAAAATGAATAATAAAATAAGATAAAATACACACGAACGTATACAATACGACACACAGACGTTTCGATTCTAAGAATCTTTGTCAATGACAACACAGATAGCTGACGACAAAAACACAAACACACGACCTATCACTTATAGTGCACAACCTGATAAGGTTGTTATTGTTGATAAGGTTGATAAGGTCATTATCAGGTTGTGCACTATAAGTGATAGGTCGTGTGTTTGTGTTTTTGTCGTCGTCAGCTATCTGTGTTGTCATTGACAAAGATTCTTAGAATCGAAACGTCTGTGTGTCGTATTGTATACGTTCGTGTGTATTTTATCTTATTTTATTATTCATTTTTTTATATTTATTGAGTGCTTCTGATTTCGGATTTTCACCTGTATTTCGCGACACGTGGATCTCCTTGTAAGGTATGTGCAACGTTTGTTAATGTTTAGTTCGTTTTTTCTCGCAGGAATTTAAAATACCTATTTGTTTCCATTTCATATTGTTATATCCTGCTGCAGCCGCTGCTTTTTCTCTCTATTCCATTACATAATTAAACTGCGATAAACCAGCAGTTCATTACTTTTGCATAATACGCATGATTGCTTCATGCAATGCACATGAATATTTGAAGGAAACATAGACTGACAGATCGTAGAGATATATCTGCCGTGGTTTTCTAAAGGGGAATCATAAATATATTTTGGACTCATTTTGAAATAAGTGAATAATTCATAACGAAGATGTAATCTCATTTTTTGGAGTGCATTAACTCTCAGAAATTGTTTACTGCCAGACGAAATATTTTGAGCAAGTTCTGGGGAAAGTCGGCAACTGTGGCAAAGGTGTTAGTAACGCGCAGTTTCACAAGTCCCCGCTATAACGAGTAGAGGGTTCGAAGTCAGCCGCGGGCGATATGGAAGCTCATCGCTTTGCGTTGATTTCACTGGTACGAAGTATTGCCGTTTAGAAAGCAAGGCAAGACCACTGAATGTAAACTTTCCTGGTAAATCTCAAACAGCCAATAAATGTCGGGGTTGATTGCTAGACCTGTAAAGGGCATGCAATTAACATGTTTTTTTTCTTTCTTTTTTTTTTTTGTTTTGTTAATGGGAATAGACGAACTTGAAAAAGCCGCGGATACTTTAATAATTAAAGTGAGCCAAGACATAACGAAAACAAAGAGATAATTACCTGCATGGCTAGGAAAAATGAAGACAGGCCGGATTCGAAACTTCTGAAATTGTGAGATACAGAACCATGATCGTCTATGCCTGTTGAAATGCCTCTTCAGATGCCGGCAATAAAACAGTGAGTAAATCGACGCTTAAGAGAAGTGGATTTGGTCAGCTTCACAAAGCTCATCATAATCATCATAATCATCATAATCATCATCATCATAATCATCATCATAATCATCATCATCATCCTCAAGTGCCATGACAGTTGGCGTAGGCGTTCATGTCTCTCCACAAATCTCAGTCTCTGATCCTCTGGATCAACTCTGCTGATGATATTCCTCTAAGCCACCGTCTCAATCCACCAGTATCATTTCTCTTAGTTGGCTCTGTCTCTCTTCCCCTCGATCTGTCCAGTGGTCACGGTGTTCTTCAATGCATCTCTTCTCATCACATGACAAAAGAAAGCTGTTTGCCTCTTTCTTATTGTTGTACATGATTATCCAGTTTCATTAGCCTCTTTCTTCACAAGAACACAATCAACATGGTTACCGCTAGAACCTTCGTCAGCACACAGAAAACAGACACTGATGCAACACAGCAAGACGGCCATCATGACTCATGACTCAAGGAAGCGAAATACACAGCTCTATCTCCACAAGCAGAAAAAGAAACACAATAAGGCCCCAAATATAACCAATCGAAAGTTCGACGGTTGAACGGAACCGGACAATATTTTGTCAAAGATTGGAATCGACTCATCACTCTCCAGTACCCGGAAATGACAGAGCTGATCAATTGGCTAAGGAAGGAGCCAAAGAAGAACAGCCTGATATGCCCGTTACATACCGCCAAAAGAAAAGAATGATCAAATCAGTCAGAAAGCCACCAAAACCGGCTCAAGATGACTACCACATTATGGAAGACCAGAACAAGTCATTATTCTGCGCCTCATAACAGGACACAATAGATTACGCAACCACATGTATACAAAATTCAAGATTGGTGAAACATCCATGTGCACATGTGGATTGGCGTCGCAGACAGCAGAGCACATACTCTAAGACAGCCCAAAATATAACATATCTAGGCAAACCTTCTGGCCTGGAGAGACGACAGTGGAAAATAAACTCTATGGACCGCTGTGTGAACTGCAAAAGACAGTTCAATTCATACAAGAGACAGCATTGCAGTTATGGACATATTTCAAGCGAACGAAAGAAGAAGAAGAACTCTCCAGTCCGTTCTGTTGTCTCATATGTTGATGAAGTTGCTTATTCTATTATTTACTGCCCAGCTGTTTAGACTTTCCTGTACCCATCCTCTGTCTTGCTCAGCCTCTTTTACCTAGTACGAGGGTAGGTCAGAAAGGTATGCAAAACAATTATTATCTCGGCTAATAATAATGATATGAGCATTAAATTTGCACCAATATAAGTTTATAATCTCCTGAAGATGTATACCAAATTGCATCTCTGTAAACCAATTCTAACTGTGACACAAAACCGTTGAAATGGCAGATATTAATGACGTACGTTACAGAGGATTGCAAACAAGGCAGGCAATCGACAAAATGTGCCCCATCCACCTTACAGTCCAGACCTGGCACCATTTGATTCCCCAACTTTTCGGTCCTCTTAAGAATGCTATCCGTTGGCAAAGTTTGAAGACGACGAGGGCGTGATTAATACAGTGAAGAAATGGTTTACGAAAACAGGACAAAATGTGGTACAGATCTGGGATACATGCTCTTGTTTCAAGATGGCGTAAAGCCGTTACAGTTGATGGGGATTATTTTGAAAAGTATAAATGTTTGCTGCACAAATGCATGAACATTGTGACTAAATTTCATGTGTATGTTATTAACGGTTAAAGAGGTAATAATTGTGGTGCAGCAACTTTCTGACTAATCCTCATTTTTTTTTTTCATATGAAGCTACTTTCTGTCTGCCATCTCTTCGCTTCGACTAATATGCCCCAAAAATGTCTTTGCTTCTCCTTATCCTACAGGGGTAGTCCGGTATAATGTAAGTGTATCAAGGACCCTGTTATACATCTCTGGGCGGGGTAATGACGCACGATAAGGCAGGTGTGGTCAGGGTCCTTTGGGATCAGGAGTATACTATGGAAGAACATCGTGGGAGGGAGTGACCAGGGGCTCTGACCGACACTCAGTACTCCGAGGAACTCAGTACTCCGAGGAACTCAGTACTCCGAGGAACTCAGTACTGCCAAGAACAAATCAACTTCAGACCGAAGCCTTTCAATAAGACCAATAGAGCAACATCACAATGAGACCTAAACAACAGCTACGGTTTCGTCTAGACCCGGGATCCACCCTACCAGTTAAGAACAGAGCACCCAAGCGGAGGTGCTACAGAGGGGTGGATGCACCACAACGTGCCTAAGCGCCGGCAACGACCGCTTGCAAGGACCCCACCCAGCAGAGATAGCGAGGGCAAAAACAAAGAGGGGGTAAACTTTAATAGAAATAGCCGAGTAGCAAAGCTAGCTTCTGTTGGGAGCGTGCAGGAGGGTCGCTCCTCAAGCTGTGAACGTCATACGAAGAAAGTAACAGCAGCAACGGTATCTGCGGACTGGGTCATAGCTAGCCACCAAGGCAGAGGTGACGACAATTGCCGGGAGGAAGAACCTGGCTTTCCAACGGTCAGTTACGGTACAGTATCAACGCTGGTAGATGAACCGGGTGTCCAGTGTTCGGTTAGTTACGGTACAGTGTCAATACTGGTATAGATGAACCGGGTGCCCAGTGTTCGCCCTCCTACGGTGGGATGGCTTCTAGGCAGTCACACTTAGTGATGTCAATAATGGAAATGTACAAACAATCATGAATTTTTTAATGTCTCGAAGGCGTCCACGAAGAACAGGAGAAAAACGACCGGGAGTCATGACCCTGACGGGCCCGCACCCTGAGAGTGTCAGGAAGGTAAAGGGGCTGAAACTATTCGGCAATGGGGATGATCAGAAGACTCCAGTCGTGCTTGCTTCCGTGGTGGAGTTTTTACCACTAATGCACTTGGTTATTCCGGAATGAGCTATAAATTTTAAAAAAAAAAAAACAGACATAAGGATGACTTCATCTCATCGAGTTTATGGTTTGTCAGGAAAGCCACACAATACCAGAATTCTATGGTAATAGTAATAATACCAGTGTGGAAAATTATTCATCATTAACATTATATCATCATCATCATGTGCCGTACCAATAAAAGTGGAGCTGTCAATTTCGCCATCTCACACGAATCACCAGAGTCGTGGATCAGCTTTGTGTTCTTGTTCCTCACCATGCCATTTGGCCAAGCCATCTAGGTATTCACCTCTCTGCTTCATCCATGTGCTTTCCAATTGTTCTTTTTCCCTCAATCATGCCTGTTGACACCAGGTTCTCTCATTTATTTCTTCTCATAATGTCCCCAAAACATCTTTTACACAGGCAATCAGTTGGGGAACCTGTTGAAGCTACTGAGACAGTTACATAAATAAACACACATAGTACTGTTTGGCGCTCACAGAAGGAAAAAAAAGGAGAAAAGGGGAAAAAAAGGAAGTAGAGACTAGAGGACACACTAGACAATATAAAATGTGAAAGCTATAGTTACCGACTGGGATTCAAACCTGTCACCTCCAAATGACGACAGCACCTTGCTGCAGCAACAAGTGTACTTCGAAGCATGACCAGTGTCTAGTTGGTCATGCTTCGAAGTACACTTGTTCCTGCGGTGAGGCGCTGTCGTCATTTGGAGGTGACAGGTTTGAATCCCAGTCAGTAACTATAGCTTTCAAATTTTATGTTGTCTAGTGCATCCTCTAGTCTCTACTTCTTTTTCTCTTTCTGTGAGCGCCAAAAACATCTTGAATGTCTACATCTAATTTCTGTAATCAGTTTACGGTATTTATTTGTTTCTTGTAGGACTTGCTCAGTAAGAAGATGGCGACGGACGGTCGTGTTGTTTTGTGTTCGCTAACTTTTTCGCGTAGGGGATGGATTTATTCATCTCTTGCGTGTAATTGGTGTGCCAGGATGTAAAACCAGGAGTTTCTACTCAAGATCTGCGCGGGTGCTACGGAGTTCGTGCATCGAGCGAAGCCATCCTTGAGTGAATTTTCAGTAGCGTGTGTGGTTCTCCGCAGTCTGTGGTTACGTTTTTTCAACATGACGGAAGAACGTGTTTTTTCGGAGCGGTCAGCAGTCAATAAAACGAAGCGGCGTGGTAGCCGCGCAGGGACAAAGAAACAAGGTAAGCGCGGTGGTTTGAGACGCTTTAGACTCAAGTGTCACCGTCTAGGACTCAGGAACATCCGTATTCTATATTGGAACTGTGCCAGTGTAAAACAACTGGGCTCTATTTTAGAAACCCTAGTTTACAGGAACGACATTGTAGCACTCCAGGAGACGAGACTGGGCGATCAGCTACTCCGAATTGCCGGCTTCAAATGTTTCTACAACAGACGACATCTGGGAACGGCGATTCTCGTTCGCGACAGCATGGTGGCGTCAGAGCTAGACATGTCCAGTTGGGACAGTGACGATATACAAATACAGGCGTTGAGAGTTCATTCCAGTATACCATTCGTGTTGGTTAATGTTTATGCCCGCAATGCGAGTATGGACGCCCAGAAGTGGCAGTGCTTAAGTGGCATATTAGGCCACGAGAGAAATGTTATTTTCTGTGGTGACTTCAACGCTAAAGGCAGATCATGGGGAAACACTTCCTCCAATACACAAGGGGAGGAGCTAGAGACTGCATTGGAAACCATCGACCTGGTTTGTATCAACAGTGGCTGTGTCACCAGGACAGCAAGCCGTCCAGTCGATGAGGACAGTGCTATTGATCTGGCGCTAGTTTCACCTTCACTCACTACAGTGTGTAGATGGGGTGTCCTAGGACACCATGGCAGCGACCACCACCCTTGCAGCATATTGGTGGAGAAAGGCAGAACCAGGCAGCACAAGCTAAAGGTAAAGACGTTCCAGTATGACAGTACAGGGCAAGATGTGGTGAGTAAAATAAGACGTGACAAGCACAGAACGTTTCAGGGCAGGAAAAAAAGCTGGGAGCAGCCACCGTGGTGGAGTTTCGAGGTGGAGAAGGCTTGGGTGGATAAGCGTAGTGCTGTAAGGAGATGGCAAAATGCCAAGAAGAACAGAGCTGGTCATCCTAGTCCCTGCTTGCACTTAGAAAGAGAGATGCACACAAAAGTAAGCTATTTCAAAAAACTGGTCAAGGTGGTTAAAAGCGAAAAATGGGCAGAGGTGTGTCAAAGAGTAAGCACAGACAAGTCACTGAAACTGTTCTGGCGACTACATAAAAGCATGAGTGGTGTAGTCAAGAATAAGAGCATTTCAGACTTCCAAGGTGCTGACCTCACCTGGCAGAGGACTGACGAGGACAAGGGCAAAGCCCTCTTTGAACGCTACCTTGAGCAGGGCAACCAGACAGACATGGGAGGCCGAAATCTGGCCAAGGAGGTCACCTCAGACAGATGCAAGGCCCAGAACACTTCGGAGGAAGACACAGTGACAGTGAAAGAAATCAAGGCTGTGCTTCGACGATCAAATAACAGTGCTCCAGGTCCTGATGGCATAAGATACGAACGACATAAATAGGTGTACCGACAATGAGCTAGAGAAACTAGCAGACATGTACAACAACAGTATAGGGAGTGCTAGCATCAAGGAGGAATGGTTACACAGCTATCTGATTCCCTTGCCGAAGCCTGACAAAGACCACAAAAAAATTCAGGGATATCGAATTATAACCATGCAGAATACAATAGGCAAGCTGCTGGAGAAGGTAATTGCCAGGAAAATATCAAGCCAACTAGAGAGGCAAGGTGTTTTCCCACCTACCCTGGGTGGGTACCGTCCAAAAAGAGAAACCTGGACCAATGCAGCAGTCTTTGCCCATGATGTCTATGAAGGTTTCCACTCAGGCACTGAAACCGTTGCTGCAGCGATTGATCTTGAGGACGCATACAACAGAGTACCACTGGATTTTTTAATGTTTCAGCTTCTTGAACTAAACGTAAGTCCATTCCTCCTTAGTTGGATCGCTGCAGCCCTCTACCAACGGAAAGTAGTTTTTAGATGTGGCAGTTGGACTTCGGAACCAACAACAATATATCCTGGCCTACCACAGGGATCACCATTATCTCCGGTACTGTTCAACGCCTACACAGTGAGAATCACCAGTGAGCAGATCACTGGACCTGGCAGGACATTGTCGTATGCCGATGATGTTTTAGTGTATCGTCAGGGTAAGGATAGAGAGGAGGTTGCTGTGGAACTACAAACCGAACTCAATCGCATAAGTACTTGGTGTGATGAAGCTGGGGCAATGGTCAACCCAACAAAGGCAACAGTGACTTGGTTCTCGTTGAATAATCATATTGTCAACAATCCAACACCAACTGTAATGCTGTGTTCAGAGACGGTGGAAAGAACGCAGGCAATGAATTACCTGGGGATACGGTTTGATCGAAGCCTTGCTTATAATGTGCACATAGACCAGGTGATAACAAAGGCCAAGCGGGGTTTGGCAGCGATGCGGGTGATGGCGGCAGCAAACTGTGAGCAGCGCCATCTATGTCTTCTGTACGAGGGGCTGGTCATGTCTGTTTTGGAGTATGCAATGGCAATCCTGACTCTCAGCCATAAGCAGATAGAAAGGATGGAAAGGATACAGAATGAAGCTATGCGCATTATTCTTGGATGTACAAGAGATACAGCATGCAGGGCGATGCGCTACCTTCTTGATTTTCCAACCATTGAAGAGAGAATACAAGTTTGCAGGGCACGCGCCTACCTCAGAATTAACGCAAACACACAACATCCACTGCATAGTGAAATTAGGAAGGTGAAGGGCAGCAGGTTAAAAAGAGGACGGTCGTGGATGGGTCAAGCCGAAGACATTCTTCAACAGGTGTGTTCACTTGAGGACTTAGAACCTGGCGAGGAGTGGGTGCAAGTGCCAACAGACTTCTGCACATCCTTTTCAGTTTGCATCCAACTAGATAGAAAATGCAGACAAGAAAATCCGGCTGCTGTTGAGGCTGAAGTACAAGCGTTGATTTTCGAGAATTCGCTAGACGGTGACGCGGTCATCTACACAGATGGGTCGGTCGTCCGACGTGTGAGAAGCTCATGGGCCTTTACAGCTCGGGCCGGAGGGAGAATTGTGAAGGAGGACTCTGGTGCTTTCACTGAAACCACAAGTAGCCTGACCATGGAAGTCATGGCAGTAAGTAAAGCAATAACATGGCTCGAGACACAGACATTCACTAGGGCTTGTTTCCTTAGCGACTCAATGAACATGATCAAGAGGATAGAGGAGGGGTCGATCCGAAGAGAATGGCTGCTGCCTCTGAAGCGGTCTCGGCTGGCAAAGATTAGTTTCATCTTCGTGCCAGGTCATGCGGGAGTACAAGGAAATGAGCGGGCTGACAAGCTCGCAGGTGAGGCTACTGTGGAGGGCAGACGCGCCATGGACCAGGCTGACATTCTGAATGCTCTACGAGAAGTGAGACTTTTGCGAGAACCAAGTGATGACTGTGAATCTACAACAATGGCCAGACTGCAGGAGCAGCAAATTAAAAGAGGGGTGGCCAAACAAGAACACTACGCAGGAAGCCAAAGAAGATTGATAAACCAACACAGAACTGGCGTCGTTAGCCGCTACACGCTGCGGGATTTGCTGAGGAGGGGATCCGAGCACTTATGGACTGAATGGTTCGATGTGCAACGAGGATGATCTGTCAACTAACTAACTAGGACTTGCTCATTTGTTTTTCTGTTCAGAAACCACATGTCCATTGCCATTAGATGTATTTCAGCTTGTCTGCTCATTGTCCACATTTCACATCCATACACAAGTACTGGTACTATCTAGCACTTCAACACTCTTTGTTTCCGTTGCAGTTGACAACTCTTTATTCATCATTATATGCCATGCTGATAAGCATGAGGTTATGGTTTGCCATCTCACGCGATAACCAGATCAGGTCTGTGTTCTTGTCCCCCGACCATGCCATGTGATCAAGTGATCCAGGTACTTATCTCGCTCTGTCTTTCCCTTGATTTTACCCCATCAAATTTGTCAGTTATCATTAAGTTTACTACTCATAGCTTGCTCATAAAAATCCTGATCTTTTACATCTAATGTGTATAATCAATGTATGGTTTTTAATTGTTTCTTTTAGGACTGTCTCATTCAATTTTCTATCGACCCATGGATTTTAGCATTTTCCTCAGAAATAACATTTCCACAGGCATTAGATGTTTCGTAGATTGCCTGCTTATTGTACATGTTTCACATGCATACATTAATATATATTGTATATAACATGTGCAAGGTGCACCTGGTGTACCATCAATCTTTATTGACGACGCCGAACTGGAGATAGTAGACCATTTTACATATCTAGGATCAGAGGTAAATAGCAAATTATCCCTAGATCAGGAAATCAACATCAGGATTGGCAAGGCAGCAACAACAATGAACATGTTAGCAAAAAGAGTCTGGGAGAACAGGAAGCTTACTGCCTTAGTACTCTTCTCTATGGCAGTGAAACCTGGACAACTTACTCACGCCAAGAGAAACGTTTAAACAGCTTTCATATGCGGTGTCTGCGAAGAATACTTGGTATTAAGTGGCAAGACAAAATCACAAATACTGAAGTATTGGAAAGATCAGGTTGTGTGACGGTGTATTCCATGCTCAGTCTTCGTAGACTTAGATGGATAGGACACGTTAGGAGGATGGATGATGGTAGAATACCAAAGGACATCTTTTTTGGTGAATTACAGACGGGTAGGAGATCTCAGGGTTGGCCTCTACTACGATACAAAGATGTGTGTAAGCGGGACATGATTGATACAGGCACTGATAATGCACATTGGGAGCACGTCGCCGCTGAACGTGTTGCATGGAGGGCAACTATCAGAAATGGAATAAAGACAAAGGAGAAAATGATTGCAGATAAAGCACACACAGAGCGTGAGAGACGTAAGATGGTGCAAAATGGTGGAAATGACCATGTTTTCACATGCACCTACTGTGGGCAAACATTTGCAGCAAGAATTGGCCTTACCAGCCACACTCGCCACCGCCATGGATCGTAGTTATTAAGCCTTTTTTAAGCACAATGTACCAAACTATCGTCTGTCAAGACGGAAAGGTGCCAATGAATATAACATGTAAACATTCATTTTCTCACTGCAGTTGACAGCTTTATATTGGAATATTGGTATGTTTCCAATCATACAAAAAGCAAACTGGCTACCTTTGCCATGGCAACTCTTGTTTACTCAGTATTGTGGCTTCTTTTAAAGAGCATGCAGCATGAGAGCTATATCAACCAACAATCAAACTGCTACTGTCCCCTTTGTTACTTTCTATCCCAGCCAATTACTGTACCCAGACATTGATAATGTTAGTATATAAACAAAGAGTTAATGCACTGTAAGAAAAGAACTTTCTAAACATATACAAAAGTTCAAAACAATGTTTTCCTGTTGTGAATTTTAATAAAGACAACACAAACAATACACTGCACAGTTTAGTGCCTGCCATATTTCACTCTATCTTTTTGGGTGCACACTAAAGAAAAAGGTTTAATATGTAATGAAGTAGTGAAATGAATCATTTCAACAAAAATAAACAAATCACATTGCCAGATAATTAAATGTGACTGGTAGTTTAAAAGAGGTTATAATGTCTTCAGGTGTACATAATTGTGGTTTGCCCGTCACTGTCTTCAATAAACCGGAAGGAGTCATTCATTGTCTTCTATAACATGTAATTTAATAGATGATTCTGGACAAGGTGGTGATAAAGAAAATTTCAGGGTGCTTTTTGCTACAAATAACCAAAAGTTACAAAGGTATGCCAAGGCGTCAACTATTAACTCGGGTTAACCACAATTATGTAAGCAGAAAGACATGATGGTCTCTTTACAACTACTGTGGTGACATTTAAATATTTGGTAATGTGTTGTGTTTATTGCACTTGAAAGAATTCATTAGGCTACTTCATTATATGTTGAACTTTTTTTCTGTAGCATACACCTTAAGAGATACAGTGTAATATGCCAGGGTATAATTTGTGCAAACTATTTTCATGTTGCCATTGTTCAAATATACAGAAGTTTCTGTGATATGATTCAAGAATGAATTAATAAATATACAAATAGACAAATAGGCATGCATGCACACACAGACACACAGATGTATATAAAATAAAAATATAGATGCAAAATAAATGGGGAAAATACATTCATTTCCCAAGAATTTACATATGGTCTGTCACAACACCAGACACAAGGTGGATTGCCAAGTTAAAAAATATACTAGTGTTTTATCTGAATAACTTAAACAAGACATACCTAAGAGGACAACAAAACTTCAGACAATGAACTATATAAACAGTGAAATTTTCCAAGTTTTGAACCATGTAGCATAAGAATATTTTCCATTCGGTTAAATCCTCACAAAATAAATCTACTAAGAACTATAAAATCATATATAAATTCGGGACAAGAAATTGTCTAGATATTTTGTTTATGGCATCTGTGTTTAAATTCACTGAGGAAATATATTGTTTTGAATATAAATACAAACTTTCAATAAACTCAATTTCATTGCATATTTATGATTTATTCTTCTTCCACTTGTTTTGTACAGAAGCAATCCCTCAACGTTTTAACAAACAGAATGACGTACAGTAAAACATATATTAAAAAAAAACAACTGGTGTTATAATTTTATACAAGCAACAGGCTTAAAAATATGAGTAGTAGGAGATCAGCATGGCCGAATTGGTAAGAGAGCTCACTCTTAAACTTACGCTTGTGCTGATGTCGAAGTAGCGGGCTTAACTCCTACATTGTCAATTGCACTAAATGTGACTTCTCTACCTTTACTTTGGGATGTAAATTACAAGTACCTCAGAAGTCAGAGTGGGTTTGCCTGAAGATAAGGGACATTGGTAAAAGAGAAAGCTAATCCACATGTAAAAATCAGTCCAATGCACTAATAGTATTAGCACATGTACGGACTAGACTTTGAGTTCAAAGCTGAGCAGACGCAAAATTAGTAGGAAAAGACTATCACTTAAAATGTGTAAATTGTGTCCGTGAATCTTTGAAATGATGAGAATGATGATGATGATGATGATCATGATACAAATCAATAAAGACACACTGCTTAAGATGTGTTGGAGCCGTGGTGATATAATGACTAGTGTACTTGCCTCCCAAGACAGTGACCTGGGTTCAAATGCTACCAGTGACAGGATTCTTTTCTCCAACAAGCATGGCTTTGCGATTCGACCCAGCTTCATACAATAGGTAGTGGACCATTTACAGAATTGTCTGGAAAGGAAAGGCTTCAAGGACGGGAACTAGCCACTCTACCTCATTATGCCATGATCTAATATATGTGAAAGCCAATTACTTCAAACCTCAATGCAGTTTATGTTATGTGACTATGTTTACCACTCGTTTATTTTAAAAGGTACAGAAAACCCTGCTGAAAATTAGTTGGACAGCCAAAATGACCAATCAGGACGTTTTAAGGGAAGCTGAGTCACAAAGACAACTTATTACAAACATCAGAAAGAGGCAGTCCTTATTATTTGGCCACGTTATGAGAAGATAAAAACTAGAACATGTTGTGACAACCGGAAAGAATTGCAGAAAGAGAGATAGAGGAAGATAGTGGGAGAAGATTCTTGACAGTCTTGTCTCATGGCACGGAAGAGAGTCAACACACGAATTGATCCATGAAATCGGAGATCGTAATTTGTGGAGAGGCATGATTGCCCATGCCAGCCGGCAAGGCATGGATGATGATGATGGATGAGACAACCATCAATTATAAATATGAAGATGGTGGATATCTAGCAGGGGGATAGATACCTAATGATAAATTATGCGAACCCTTTTTAGGACGTTGCCATCAACCCCAGGTTGATCTTTTAGGCAATTTTACAATCAGCAATTTACCACCGAGAGGCCAATGTGGCAGAATGGATAAGAGCACTTGCTCTTTGATTTCTGGTAAGCTGATGGTGGAGTAGCTAGATCATCCCCTACACTGGTCATTTAGACTTAAATGTTGACTTCTCAATCAGAAAGCAATGGCAAACTACTGACAGTAAAATTGCCTAGAACATCAACCTAGAGTTTCCTTAACATTTAATCTAAAATAAATCTCTAACTTTCATCTTTAATGATTCAAAATTGTTCATGACTCACATACATATGTTAATACCACACAAAATATTCATGACTAATAAAAAGAATTTGAAAAATATATGAAGATTCAAAGAGAAGGAACAATCTTTCAGCAAAATGGGAAAACTCATGTTATTTCAGAGTTAACCTGTTATGATTGTACATTTTCCAGCAGCTGTTCCATCTCTTCAATGTTATCATCTCCCTCAGCCATTTCAGTGTTTGACTCCATCATTTCTGATTCGAATTCTGACGCCCCCAGTGTCATATCTGTTTCTGAAACTACCCGTAGTTTCTTCCTGGCCTCCTCCAGCATTCTGGCTTCCACCCGTTTTTTCATCTCCATGTGCCTCTCCATGTGAGGAAAGAATTTGCTCACAAAGAAAATGTGGATCTGATGAGTCCAGAAATTAAATTTTCTTGTTTCCTCATCGACAAGTGGTGCCTCCTCTTCTTTGAGAGCTTCTTCAATGTTTACTGGAAAAAGAAAGAAAATGTGTAGTGAATGTATACTTAACACAATCTTTACACTTCACATAAGTCAGTTATAAGGAATTGTAAGGGACTGTCTGGGAAAGAGGAAAATATTAAACTGTTCAGGACAGAGGAAAGTATGGAACTGTCTGGAACAGAGGAAAGTATGGAACTGTTTAGGACAGAGGAAAGTATGGAACTGTCTGGGACAGAGAAAAAGTAAGGAACTGTCTGGGACAGAGAAAAGTAAGGAACTGTCTGGGACAGAGGAAAGTATGGAACTGTTTGGGACAGAGGAAAGTATGGAACTGTTTGGGACAGAGGAAAGTATGGAACTGTTTGGGACAGAGGAAAGTATGGAACTGTTTGGGACAGAGGAAAGTATGGAACTGTTTGGGACAGAGGAAAGTATGGAACTGTTTGGGACAGAGGAAAGTATGGAACTGTCTGGGACAGAGAAAAGTAAGGAACTGTCTGGGACAGAGGAAAGTATGGAACTGTCTGGGACAGAGGAAAGTATGGAACTGTTTGGGACAGAGGAAAGTATGGAACTGTTTGGGACAGAGGAAAGTATGGAACTGTTTGGGACAGAGGAAAGTATGGAACTGTTTGGGACAGAGGAAAGTATGGAACTGTTTGGGACAGAGGAAAGTATGGAACTGTTTGAGACAGAGGAAAGTAAGGAACTGTCTGGGACAGAGAAAAGTAAGGAACTGTCTGGGACAGAGGAAAGTAAGGAAATGTCTGGGACAGAGAAAAGTAAGGAAAGTTCTGGGACAGAGGAAAGTAAGTCTTAAAGAGTGGAGCAAAGAAAACAGAAAATTCTCAACTAATTTCACAGCAGAAGTAGAGGCCTTGAAAAGTCCAGCAGAAATTCTGTTCAAAGAGTAAAAATAACGAAAAACGCATAGTTCTCTCCACACCTGTGAAGTCAGCTGTCTCAATACTGAAGAGCAACCACAGTGTAGAACTAACTAAAATCAGCACTTAAGAAATGTCTTACAAGTCAAGAGGAGTGATTTCATTGCACTGGGTTTGATCCCATATGGCTCGGTCTCTTTCCACAGAGTTGCCTGCCAAAAGTGTCACACAAAGAATGAACTTTGTAGCTCCAGCGACGACCCCCAGTCTCCAAGAAAAATGCACACGTGAACCAAAAGACATCGCCCGGAATCAAACTCACAACCTTCGGAGCACGAGGCAGACAGCTTGACCACTTTGCCACGGAAGCTCAAGGGCTATGCCAGAAATCCAAAATGGTGGTAATACAATGGATTTTGTCACATTGCAACATACCTGGATGTGAATAGGATGACAAATTGGTAAAGATGGTGGAAGACAACCTCAGCCTGCTATAGACATAACGTATGATGAGGACAAGAGATTTATCAGAAGAAATGATAGAACTAAGTGGGATGCAGAACATCCAAGCCACCAGACACATAATGCATATTATAAATGCCTCCAAAGTGAACATGTAGCAATCATCAGACTCCATTTGCTGAAATAACACCTGTTCAGTAAGCTCAAGAAAGAAGATACTGAGATACTGATTAATATAAATGTGGAACTGATCAAAAGGCAGCCAAACATCTGCTGTATGAGTATCCAGCATATGCAGAACAGAGAAAATCATTTTGGCAAACATCTGTTCCACTTGAGGATATTTTCTATGGACATGTGCAGAACCCTAAGTTGATGACTGTTTTCTTTAAAGATATTTAGGTTGACATGTGAAGGTTTACAAACAAGAAGAAAGTATTCCTATTCCAAATTCTTCCAGCACAACTCATTTTTCTACTGTGATTTCATCTGACCCAATTGTTCCAACATATGCAGAACAAATATATTTTGGTCTATACCTACTGAAACTTGCAGACAAACTTTTCAAAAATGTCAATAAGTGCAAGTTGACTGCTGCTTTCTTTAAACATATTCAGACTGACATCTGAAAGTCTGTGAAGAAGAAGATGGTCTTAACTGATAATATTTCCTCCACAGGTTTCAGATATTTTACTGTCAATAAATGCCAACCCAAGGCCTAGAGGGACATGGGTTAATGTAACAACTGAATGAGAAAGCAGGAGTTAAGAAATGTCATGTACAAAGTAACAAAGAAACACATGGTGCATTGTTTGGTTGGCACAGAATAAGTTAAACGTGGTAGTGATCTATGTTCATTGCTTGACAAAATGCTTGGGATCCAGATGTCATTATCATCGGTATGTAATAAATTGTTAGCAGAATGTCACCCTTGTCACATACCACCAGAAAGACTCACAATCCTTCGGTAGTTCCTCTTCCAGGTTTTTTAACATCTTGTCTCATCTATTGTATTCATTGGTCCCTGCCAACCATGCCTCCCATTACTACTACTTCTAAACCACAGTGACACTGAATGTATCCAAGACATGATACATTTTACGATACAGTTTTCTCTGCTGCCCAGATCATGACAATGTCAGTTATTTTCTTCCTCTTGACCCATGGTATTTTAAGAATGGTTCTGTAACATTTGACTTCAAAAGTCTTAATTTTCATCTTTAGCAATTGTGAAATGATTTATGGCTCGGATCCATATCTTTAAAGATGAATATTCTCAATATATATATATATATATATATATATATATATATATATATATATATATATATATATATATATATATATATATATATATATATATACATATATATATATACATATATATACTTTTAACTTAGTATTTGTGAAATGGTTTATGTCTCAGGTCCATATCTTGAACGATGCATGTTCTCAATATATGTATACTTTTAACTTAGTATTTGTGAAATGGTTTATGTCTCAGGTCCATATCTTGAAAGATGCATGTTCTCATTATGTATACTTTTAACTGTTGATTGTGATAGAAGAAGAAAACATTCCAAGAATACAAGAATAGATCTGTATAAATTAATATAACTAACAGAGACCACTCACATTCCTCAGCTTCTTCAATGTCTTCAGTGTCATCAGTGATTAAACGTATGGAACTCTGCCGCTCGGTGTACACCTCACTTGTTCTGGTGATGTCATCTCCTTGTCTGCTGAGAGTCGACACTGCTACTGCTGGCTGCAAGTCCCCCTGTCTTGATTCTGTTAATAGTAAACATTTAACTTGTTCAGATTTAATTTACTAATGCAAATAATATACATTGGTCTGTCCACATTTTAGTCTGTCGCTGAAGAATTAAGACTGTGTGGCTAGTGCAGTCGCCTGGTTAGTGCAGGTTAGGGTTTTCTATTTTCCCCCAACAGAAAAAATCCACACCTTACCGAGGATCTGAACCTGGGACTCCCGGAGGAGAGCCTGGCATTCTTAGCCACTTGGCCAGCTGCTCCCCTCCATATTTTTCCTGTTCCACATTTTAATAGCTTCATATAAATAAAAGAGATTGATTTGTTCGATGCTAGCTAGTGGTGCACAAATAAACACACACCTATATGCAAACACACACACACCTCTCATACATAAACAAACACATATACACATACAGGTGTACACACACAAATATACACACACATGAACATGGTGTGTATATGTGTCATCATAAACAAGTCTACAAAGAGCTTGCAGTGAGCTGGTTGAGGATCTTTGCTCCCCTGGGAGATAAAAGAAGCAGAAGAAAAAGAATATATGCAAACTGTAGTTCATTCATTCATTCATTCATTCATTCAATAGCTTGTTCCTTGCAGAACCTCGCTCTCATAACAACTTTCCCAAAACCTTCTTGATCATAAGCAAGATGTCCCGTGTCTGATACACCCACCTGGAGGTCATCTGACACATCCTGCACCCATCTTCTCTTTGCCCTTCCTCTTCCTCTCTTCCCAAGCATATATCCCTACATTATTGTTCTCTCCAAACTTTTATGACATTTCAAGTGACTAAAATATTTCAATTTTCTTTGTATCATCGTCTTTCATAGCCAATCTTCTTCAATATTCAGACCTTGCTGTATGGATGCATTTGTTCTTTTCTATTTCCAAGAATAGTAGTACACTGTGTTAACAGAAAGTATACTAAATCAAGATACCCTGAGAGGGATTACCATCTCTCTTCCCTTCTATCTGTCCTATCCCAAGGCTGGGTTGGGCCAAACTCACCTGACTCAGAATTATATTGAAACTGCTGTGATGTAAATTCAGTGAGCTAGTCCCCAGACAAGTTGAGTGGCTTTTAGGAATGCTGCCCATCTATTGCTCAAAAGGTTGTGGGTGCCAACTGGCCAACTAAGGACACTGTTCTCATAACAACTTTTTCAGAGGATCATCATGAAGTTATATTCCACTCCATCTTGTCCTCTTACCCCTCCCTCCCTGATCTCAGGTGTGGATCAGACACCTAGCCCTCTCAGACAAGTAGAGAATATGAACAACTCCTGGTTGTTGGAAAGTGTAAAGTGCTGGCCAAATGACCAGGGGACCTGGCAACATTTCAAATTACTAAACAAATCTATAACTGACTATTTATAGAAAAGCTACCCATAACAAAATATTTTTAGCACAAACATGTGTCATCCAGATGTGGAAGTCAGAAGGCAGAAATTAATGACATTAATTTCCATTAAAAATGTATTCATTAATTCAGTAGCATGTCCTTTTCAGAACCCATAACCACGTCCGATACACCCATCTGGAGATCATCTGCCACATCCTGCACCCATCTTCTCTTTGGCCGTCCTCTTCCTCTCTTCCCGGGCATATACCTCTCTATTATTGTTCTCTCCAAACTTTCATGACGTTACAAGTGACCAAAATATTTCAATTTTCTTTGTTTTATCGTCTTTAGTAGCCAACCTTCTTAAATATTCAGATTTTGTCGTATGGATGCATTTGTTCTTTTCTGTATCCAAGATATTCTTAGAACCCATCTATAAAATTTATATTCAAAGGCATTTATGCACTGTTCAGTTCATATAGTGAGTGTCCAGGTCTTACTGGCGTTTGTTGCAAAGGGAAAAATGCATGCTCTTAAAAATCTAATTTTTCTAGGTTTGTCTGTCCCACACTACAATTTATTCAGTTGTATGGCTGTTAACAAAACTAAATTTACAATAGAGCAACATGGTAAAACTTCTCATCAGCCATTAGACCAAGTAGTGTGATATAACATGTTATGAAGACAAGGGACACATGTGACAGCTCCATAAGTAGTTCTGGCATCTGATTTCTTGGTCAGCCTTCCTAGGGGGAATTAATTTCATCACAATGCATTTCATCTTGTAAGTGGTAAATGTGTTCTCTTGTAGTTTGAAACAGGTTGGCACTAACAGCAAATGTCTGGCCAATTAACATCAAGCATTATGTATACTTCTCATAATTTACTACATTTGGCCTAGAAAATTAACAGTGCATATATTTCAGCTTAAGCTCATGTTTTTTTGTTTGTTTTTTTTGTGCGACCATAAATGGTCCAAAATAAATTAGCAGTGGAATTTTTTTTTTGCCTCGATGCATATTTTTTCATTACAAAAATATAATTAATAAATCCTGTAGCACAAAATTGTAGTGTGAATAGTGAAGTATTAGGACCATCATATATTCTAGGCCTGAGTACACAGATAAATAGGTAGTCAGTTTTTCCCTCCTGTAATGAATGTCAAGAGCTGACATCAACCCTCACCTGACAAAGTTCACGCCATTGTCAGCGTAACATTTTTCAAATTTTAACTCACATTTTTAAAACTATAAATAGCCCAGACAGCTAACAGTAAACATTCTATTGCCAGTTTGCACATTTCAGCATTAAGCTCACATACCAGAGGGAAACACCAAAATAAGGTACCTAAAAGTTTGGATGTTGTGCTTGCTGCTATGACAGACAGCTCTCGAGTCCTCGGAGTGATGGAACTTTGCTTCCTCAAAGTGGATTCTTTACGGTTAGTGCTCTGCTTCCTTGAGTTTACCCCTTCAAAAGATTTTGAAGTTGCTTGTTTAGGGTTGTTTACTGGCTGAAGAACCATGCAGAAAAACAAATACAGGGATAAGATGCTGCCTCATGATCATGTAATGCCTGTATAATTCTATACCTGTTTTTGCCTGGTCAAGTGCAGACATAATATTTTAACAAATACTCTCTATTCAAAACAATGTTTTCCCGTAGTGAATTTGAATAACGAAGACACAAACAATAGATTGCACGATTTATTGCCTGGCATATTTTGCTGCATCTCGTCAGGTACATACTGCAGAAATCACACAACTTACGTGAATTAACTAGATAAATCCTTCAAGTTGAAATATACACATATTCGCACAGTAATGTCACTTATCTACCACGGTAATTTTAAGCTGACTAACATGTCTTTCTGTTTGCACAATTCTGGCTTGCGTTGATAGATCATAATTGCTTCTGCACATTTTAACAAGCGAGTATTTTGTGTGTTAAACAACACACGAAAGGCAGTGTTTCTGTCCACCACATGGCCACTGTCGACGATGTGCCTACCTATTGAAGACGCCGGGAGCTTCCGGTGTGTCGGCCCCACGAGGCTAGCATCTCCTGTGTGTTGTATCTTGTTGACCCATTGAGGTATGTGTTCTAACACCCGTTTGTTAAGCTGTCTCTCAGTTCTACCAATGTAAACGGCCTGGCATCTACATGTGAATTGGTAAATACAATTGTTTGTGGCGTACAGAGGAACAGGCTCTTTGACTGCTGGTGTAGGAATCGGTACGGTTTTAAATCTAATGACTGGAGTTGCCGCACAGAATGTTCGGCCTACAGCTGTAGTAAGCCGGTCTTGTAGACGTTGCATTACGTCATCCCCTCGAAAGGTTAGCTGGATGAATACCTTGAGTTTAGGGACTGTAGTTACGTCTGCTTTGGGTTTGGGCTGTTGGCAGTGGCGCTTTATAAATCCTGTGGAGTACCCATTCAGGTTTAAGACATTCTTCAGAGTTTCAAATTCCTCTGTCAGTGTGTCCTGGGTGCATATCTTTCTAGCATGGTCAAACAAGGTCCGTACTAAGCCCCGTTTCTACTGGACAGGTGTGAAGCTCTGAAAATTTAGGTATTGGCCAGTCCATGTTCCTTTGCGATACACCGATCTTTGAAATGTACCGTCTGCTCTACGTCTCATTAGAATATCTAGGAATGGCAACGCTTCGTTGTGTTCGTGTTCCATAGATAGAGAGATGTTTTTATGCGTCTTGTTCATTGTGGCCTGAAACGATGTTGCTTGTAGCTCGTCTGTGGTGATAATTAGTATATCGTCCACATAACGACGGTAAAAGGCCAAGTTGTTGATGTCTGAGGATCTCTTTTCTTCTAAATGTGCCATGAAGATGTCCGCTAGAATAGGACCAAGAGGACTCCCCATGGCCACTCCGTCAATTTGGCGGTATGACTTAGTTAGAAAATTGAATTGTATGTTGGCGGTACAAAGTAGTAGTAGCCTCTCCAGAATAGGTGTTGGTATGCCTAATTTTAGTTGTTTGTCTTCAATGCGTTCCCTTATTATTTGCACTGTCTCCTCTAATGGAACGTTAGTGAATAGGGAGGCTATATCCATGGATGCCATGTGTTTGTTATTTATGTCCATAGTATCCAATAATTCCACCAGTTGGAATGTATCTCTGAGTATTTTAGGATCGAAGGACTGTCGTACTGGCTTTAACATTTCGGCCAGCCATCTCGCCATTCGGTGTTGTGCAGAGTTAACCATGGACAGGATAGGTCTTAGCGGGATGCCGGGCTTGTGAAGTTTGGGTAGACCGTACATCTGAGGAGTGTGCGAGCCACGTGGTGTGAGCGTTTTTGCAGTGGCCTCACTGATGAGTCCCGCATTCACAAGTGACTGGATCTCTTTCCTCATTATAGCATCCAGGTCCTCCGACTTGTTCACTTTTTGGTCTATCCTGAATTTGGATTCATCTGACAATATTACATCCATTTTTCTCTGGTAATCTGACATGTCCATCAGTACTGTACCGCTCCCTTTGTCAGGTTTCAGTATGACGAGGGTTTTGTTAGCCTTTAACGCTTTTAAGGCAGTAAGGTGTTCGTTGGTCAGCGGACATGTCTGTTTAGAGGGTGTTGTGCGATACTGGTGTTCTAAATCTACCAGTTTGGCCTTTAGCCACCCGACCGACTCAGCAGAAGTAGGTGATAACTTGGAGACTTGATCAAACAACATTTCAAACTGTGCTTGCGACTCAACACGGTTGATGTGTTTAGGCTTTATGCAGAATTTTAATCTGTATGCAAGGGCCTCCGTTTCATTGTTGTTGAGTACGTACGATGATAAGTTCCTCACATACTTCTCTGGGTTGTCTAGTACTGACGTTGTTACCTTTTCAGTGCTCAGTGATTTGTTGAGGCGAGCATTCTCTGCGATTTTCACCTTGTACACTGTTTCTGTGCAGAATTTAGTGAACTTCAAGTAGCCATACAAGCTCAATTCTTGGGTGACGTAGTAGGCAGAACTATGTGTTCGCTTCAAGTTGGCCAGCTTGGACTGGGTTTCTTCTATATGGTTTTTTGTCAGTCGTCTCAGGTTTTTTCTTATCGGACATATTCTGTCGGCCCTCAGAGATCTCTCTGTTTCAGGCCACAATGAACAAGACGCATAAAAACATCTCTCTATCTATGGAACACGAACACAACGAAGCGTTGCCGTTCCTAGATATTCTAATGAGACGTAGAGCAGACGGTACAATTCAAAGATCGGTGTATCGCAAAGGAACATGGACTGGCCAATACCTAAATTTTCAGAGCTTCACACCTGTCCAGTACAAACAGGGCTTAGTACGGACCTTGTTTGACCGTGCTAGAAAGATATGCACCCAGGACACACTGACAGAGGAATTTGAAACTCTGAAGAATGTCTTAAACCTGAATGGGTACTCCACAGGATTTATAAAGCGCCACTGCCAACAGCCCAAACCCAAAGCAGACGTAACTACAGTCCCTAAACTCAAGGTATTCATCCAGCTAACCTTTCGAGGGGATGACGTAATGCAACGTCTACAAGACCGGCTTACTACAGCTGTAGGCCGAACATTCTGTGCGGCAACTCCAGTCATTAGATTTAAAACCGTACCGATTCCTACACCAGCAGTCAAAGAGCCTGTTCCTCTGTACGCCACAAACAATTGTATTTACCAATTCACATGTAGATGCCAGGCCGTTTACATTGGTAGAACTGAGAGACAGCTTAACAAACGGGTGTTAGAACACATACCTCAATGGGTCAACAAGATACAACACACAGGAGATGCTAGCCTCGTGGGGCCGACACACCGGAAGCTCCCGGCGTCTTCAATAGGTAGGCACATCGTCGACAGTGGCCATGTGGTGGACAGAAACACTGCCTTTCGCGTGTTGTTTAACACACAAAATACTCGCTTGTTAAAATTTGCAGAAGCAATTATGATCTATCAACGCAAGCCAGAATTGTGCAAACAGAAAGACATGTTAGTCAGCTTAAAATTACCGTGGTAGATAAGTGACATTACTGTGCGAATATGTGTATATTTCAACTTGAAGGATTTATCTAGTTAATTCACGTAAGTTGTGTGATTTCTGCAGTATGTACCTGACGAGATGCAGCAAAATATGCCAGGCAATAAATCGTGCAATCTATTGTTTGTGTCTTCGTTATTCAAAATAATCTCTATGTTTTTTGTTTTTTTTTACTTTTACGTGTTGATTTTTTTTTCTCTCTTAAAATTCTTAAGTTAGTAATCTAAATATTTTTAAAGAGGCTAAGACACAAAAACAGCTTATCACAAATGTCAGAAGGAGGCAGTCAATATTTTTAGCCTCCTTATAAAAAGATGACAACTGGCAAGATCGAGGGGAAGAGAACAAGGGAAAGGCAGAGAAGCAAATACCTGGATGGCATGGCCACATGGTATGGTCAAGACAAGAACACTGAGCTGATTCATGACTCTGGTGATCGAGTGAGATGGGGAGACATGACTACCTATGCTTACAGACATGGCACATGATGAATGAATAAAGAGAGAAGAAAACTAGAGCATACTGTAATAACTGGAAATATTAGTGAAAAAGAGATAGAGGGAGACAGTGAGTGAAGATTCGTGGCAGCCTTTCATCATGCCATGGGAAAATATGAGCACATGAACTGATACATTTTGCTGGAAATTGTGAGACATGTAGAGGCAAGATCGCCCACGTTAGATGGGAATGCACTTGATGATGATGATGATGATGATGATGATGATGATGATGATGATGATGATGATGATGATGAATATACTTTGATTTGTTGCTGAATGTGTTGGTATAAACATTATAGCTGTTTGGTATTATGGTGCTGAAAATATTGTATTGCTGTTACAATTCTTGTATTTTATAATTATTATACTTCAAACCCCCATTAATAATGCATATGTTTGGTTTAAAGATAAGTCAATTAAACATTTTAAATTGTTGGTTTAGGGTTATTAACCCATTACCAACCTAAAATCTTCAGATATACTGAACATTTACTACAACCAAACATTTTCCTTAGTCTTGATTCCTTCTTTAGTATGCATCTCATCTCACATTCATTAGCTGTTTCATCAATCACATATTTCTACTCCTCTTGTCCATGTTGCCTCTCTGTCACGTTATGCAGAGAGTTTTAGAATGAGCTCTGCTGACAGACTCGTTCACAGCGGTGTTCATTGGCACAGACCTGCTGTGTATACATTGTTTGTCTATTGTATCTAAGAGTATCCTTTCATTGTATCTAAGTGTACCCCTCTCATGGTATCAACGAGGGAGCTGATAAAGTGCTTGGATTTCTGTAGAAAAATTGACTCATTTGTTTAACACACTTGACATCCTTAGCAATAGGTTACAAGACAATGGCATGGTTATTGTAATTTTTATCACACTTTTAAGGCTTTCATTTAAAACTCCCTCGTAAATGTCCCCCTTTCATAGTATCTAAGTGTATCCATTTCAGGGTATCTAATAATAATAATATGTTTGCATATCCTTTATAGGATATCGCTGTCAACATCAGCATCTTTCAGCTGATTGTTGATTTCTTGGCAAGATTACGCTCAGTAGTTTGCCATTGCTTTCTGAGCGACTGGCTCACATACCCCGTAAGTTACCGACGTGATTCGAACCACTGCTGATTCTCACCGTCGTCACGTTACTTACGAGAGTGTACAAGATTACGGAGAAAAGTTGCTAACCTCTAGGCCAGGAAGCCAGCTGCAGGGTATTTACATAAATCATTTATATAGTATCTAAGTGTATCCAATCTATTGTATCTAAGTGTAACCAATCTATTGTATCTAAGTGTATCCAATCTATTGTATCTAAGTGTGTCCAATCTATAGTATCTAAGTGTATCCAATCTATAGTATCTAAGAGTATCCAATCTATAGTATCTAAGTGTATCCAATTTATTGTATCTAAGTGTATCCAATCTATTGTATCTAAGTGTATCCAATCTATAGTATCTAAGTGTATCCAATCTATTGTATCTAAGTGTATCCAATCTATAGTATCTAAGTGTATCCAATTTATAGTATCTAAGTGTATCCAATCTATAGTATCTAAGTGTATCCAACCTATAGTATCTAAGTGTATCAAATCTATAGTATCTAAGTGTAACAAATATATTATATCTAAATGTATCCAATCTATAGTATTTAAGTGCACCCAATTTCTCCGTAATCTCAGATATTCTCATGAGTAACATAACCTGCGCGAGAATTGGTAGCGGTTCTCGCCGCATAGGTAACTTATAGGGTATGTGAGCCGGTCACCCAGAAAGCATGGCAAACTACAGCATCTGAAAAATGCTGATGTTGACTGCAACGTCCTGTAAGGGATATGCCAAAAAAAAAAAAAAAATACCATTGAATCTAAGTGTATTAATTCCAATGTAAATCAATTTAGCAAGAGAAGCGGCAGCATTAGTATTAGTAGTAGTAGTCGTGGTTATAGTAGCAGTAGTAGTAGTAGCAGCAGCAGCAGCAGCAGCAGCAGCAGCAGCAGCAGCAGTAGCAGTAGTAGTAGTAGTAGTAGAATCATAGCTGTAGTAGTAGTAGTAATAGCAGCAGCAACAGAAGCAGTAGTATTAGTAGTAGTGGCAGTCATGGTCTTAGTAGTAGTAGTAGTAGTCGTCGTAGTAGTAGTAGCAGTAGTAGAAATGTAGCTGTAGTAGTAGGAGCAGCAGTAGTAGTAGTGCACTGATAATGATTGATCTAACACAACCCCATCACCACCACCTAAAATCTGAAACATGCATTGATAATCTGCTTCCATGGAGCATGACAAAGACAAACAAACACTAACTTCTTCCTCCTTATCATCATCCACCATAAACTTCAGAAGTAAAGATGAAGAACCTTCCGAATATACGTTGGTTTGTCGAGGACTGATGTTCACTTGTGAGCTTTCGTCTGTATTCTAAACAATATTAATATGTCCATATAAATTTACAGCACTAGTCTTTAAAAAGTCTTAAAACTCGAGAGGATAGACTTCATTGCACCGAGTTTTATCCCATATGGCTCGGTCTCTTGCCGCAGGGTGGCCTACCAAAAATGTCGCACAAAGCACAAACTCAGTAGCTCCAGCGACAACCCCCAGCAGTCTCCGAGAAAAATGCACTCGTGACCCAAAAGACGTAGCCTGGAATCGAACCACAATCTTTGGAGCTTGAGGCAGATGGCTTGAGCTGATACAGCACTAGTAATGGCCATGAATCATGAAATGTGAGTGGGCAAATTAGGACCAGCTTGGAAGCAAAAGAGATGTGGTTCCTGAGACGAATTGTCATGAAAACCTTGGACTACCAGAGTAAGAAACAATGATAATCTGGAAGAAGCTAATGAAACTAGAGCATTATATACGGCTATAAGAAAGTGACAAACAGCATTCTTTGGTTATGTGATGAGAAGACAGACATTGAAGAATAGCATGACAATTGGAAAGATCAGTGAGAAAAGAGGCAGAGGCAGAAAAAGATAAATGATATTGGAAGGACTGAGACGGTGGTATGGAGGATTATCATCAGCAGAGTTGATTCAGGGCACAAAGGACTGAGATCTGATGAAAGACATGCCAGCTGGCAAGGCACATGGTGATGATGAGTAATGACCATATGGCAGTTGACAGGACATGATATAAAAATATTTCATGGCGTAATTGCGTGGCCTCCTGATTTTTGTGGAGCACCTCCTGGCTGGTTGCCTCCATCTTCAGCACCTTTCCTTTACTAGAGCAGACTGTGTTCTTACTCGAGTTTAGATGTGTTGGCACACACACACGTGTCTGCGCATGCATGTACGTGCATACACATCCAGAGCATTCTGGTTATTTTTCGGCGCCAGTGACTCGCTGCCGCCCATTCTCCTGTTAATTAAAACATTCCACCACGTGAAGGCCAGGAGTTGAACTTTTGCTGCAGAGGTAATAAATGCACGAGCCATGGGATATATATGCAAGGTTGGGCGCTCACCCCAACTCTGCACTCCCGGCAACATAACAGCAACATTTGGAACCGGACATGATATAAAAATAAACTCTCACAGAACTCAACATGGAGATCGTGTTCTATATATATCAACACTTCTTCATCAGGCGGCAGTGTTGTTTAGAAGTATGGATAAGAAGTTAATGACCCCTTCTTACATCATGAAGTATACTGGGTACATGGTCCCGATCCACAACCCTGATGCAGGAACCTGCTTTTGGTACATGAAATGCTAGAACTATCACATTATTTAGGCCAGAGTGCAAGGGGGAATGGTGTTCAGTCTTGTCCTCATGTAGCATACAGTGAGAGCAGGCATTTAACCCTTGTCTGACCTCACTCTTGCTTTTGCGAAGGTAATGTCCTAGCCATTACACCAACACGACCTACTGGACATAATGTGCTAACTCCATATGTTTAATCAGTCAGCATTTGATGATGTGTGAAGTGTTAATATCATACCAATTGCTTTTACTTCCCAAGAGATATCCTGGCACCCATTTTTTGAGATGGATTGATTTGTGAGTCCAGGTTAGTTATAAAAATCTCTGCTTCGAAAGGAACTTAAACACATGGCCACTAGGTCAGTAGGCAAGCTTGCTAGCCACTGCTTTACTGCAGCTCCCTTAGAAGTATGGTGTCTGCTGCTATCTCAAGAAGTTAAAAACAAGTTAATTGCATGTCCTTTAAAGGATGTTGCAATCGACCCCAGCACTTAATGGCTGTTTGTGATTTACTGGGCAATGTTAATTCAGTAGTTTGTCATTGCTGTCTGAGTGATTGAAGCTTCACATAGTTTGTCATTGCTGTCTGAGTGGTTGAAGCTTCATACCACTGAAATCATCACTAAACAGTCTGCTTCTAAATCACCCGCAGCTGATTTTTAACCGTCACCTTGGTATGACAGGGAATTATGAAACTACGTGTCTCACTATATTCTAAATCACGGCATGGGTTATCTCAAGTAGACTGAGAACAAATCAAGTTTTTGTTAGACAATAAGATCCCAAGTGTCTTTTGCCTTGTATGTATATTTTGTTGCGATGTTAGGGGTGTACAGTTCTTCCAAATATCCTTCCCATCTCACCTTCATGTCTTTTCTATTAAGTTTGCGGGCCGCATTTCTATCTGAATTTATCATAGTAGGAATGTAGCTCTCTTATTTCACTCATGTTGGTTTGACACTTTTGACAAAAGTCACTTGCAATTGTTAAACACATATATGGTAGATTCCAATGTTTTTGGCGAAGGGGTAATAAACGCAATTTGCAATCCCACATACCGCGTTCGAAATCAGCTGCAGGCAATTTGGAAGCAAACTATTTTGTGTTGATTTTTTACAATGCTATGAGCATGAGTTGCTCAGATATTAATAGCAAACTTCTTAATGTAAACTTGTCTAGCAATTATAAACAGCCAAAAACGCTGGGGTTAATTGTAACGTCATGTAAAGGACATGCAACTAACTTAAAAAATATTTTAGATGCTTGTCATATCTGCACCAGCAGTTATCTCTGGACTGCATGCCTAGGAACTTAACACTTCTTCTGACTATCTCATAACTTTCCCAAGAAAAGTTTATGGACAGTCAAAAACTGAATTTATGTTGAGGTGACGTGCAAAAACTATCATACTTGTCACAGGTCTAAATAACTAGACATAACAACCATGTTTAACATCAACAGGTTTACACAAAATCTGGATATACTGAGCTTGAAACTGCAATCCTCATCTTGTGCCTCGTCAGCTGGTGTAAGCGTTCATGTCTTTTCACAGATTTTGGTCATTGGTATTCTGGATCAACTCTGCTGATAATATCCCTGCCTGCGACCATTTCAGTCCATCCAGCATCATTTCTCTAGTCTGTTTTGCCCCTTCTCCCAAAGATGTTTCTAGTGTCTCTCTTCTCATTAAACGACCAAAGAACACTGTTTGTCACTTCCTGATAGTTGTTTATAATGCTCTAGTTTCATTAGCCACTTCCATGAAGATTTATGGAGGCAATTTATAATCCTGCATACCAAGTTCGAAACAGAGCTATCAGTAGTTTGGTAGCAGAATGTCTTGTGTTGGTTTTCATTAATTCAGTATGAGTTCCAGTCATTCAGAAAGCAATGGAAAACTACTGAACGTAAACTTGCCAAGAAATCACAAACAGCCAAAACATGTTGAGATTGACTGTGATGTCCTGTAAAGGAAAAACTCTGACAGCGCAATAGATGAAACTTTAATAGTATAAGAAAATTCATCATCAAGTGCCTTTTCCGCATCAAAGCTTGACTAATACGCTCTGCAACACTTTACCTTCCTGGGTCTTCTTAGTGCACCCATACAGGCTTCTTCCACTCCATCTCTTGATGTTGTCCCCCCACATGTAACATTGTCTACCTTCTGCACTCTTTCTTCTCAACTTTTTCCTCCAGCATAGCCTTTCACCAGGAGCTGTATTCATGCACTGTGCTGAGATTCTCCTTGTGTGACCCACAAGAGGAAAACTGAGCACTTACAGAGATATCCATGTGCAATGAAAGTTACCTTTAACAGAACTATGTTTCTAATGAGGTAAAGCTTCATGTATTCTGACTGAATGCAATGGGTTATGGTCAGACAATTTGAGAAGCCTTGTATATGTGACTAAAAGGTTTAATGGTGAAACGATTTACGTCACTGGACTGGGTTTTGTCACATATGACTCAGTCTATTTTTGCAGTGCATCCTGGAATGTTTGACTATTATAAAAAAAAAGGTCACCACCTGAAAAAGGTTGAGAAACACTGCCATAGAGTTACAGAAGTTTCTATAAGCCTGCATATATGAATGAAGTGAATAAATGTTCTATCCACCTTGTTCATTGCAGTATAAGTATAAAGATGGTGTTGCTCTTCTGTGCTAGAGTTGATCAACATGTTGCCAGTGATGGCTGAGCAAAGATGTGAGTGTTGTTGCTGTATGAGCTACGATGCTCCATAGCAATGCTTGACAACAATGTACCCATAGCAATACTTCAACATGATGTTAGCTGCATATCCTTTACAGGACGTCGCAGTCAACACCGGCATTTTTTGCTGTTGTGATCTCTTGGCAAGTTTACATTCAGAAGTTTGCCATTGCTTTCTGAACGACCGGCACCCTTACCATTTCGTAAAGAACAACAGCAAGGCTGTCTTCTGCCAAATCACCTACAGCTGTGTTTCAAATGCGGGTATGTGGGATTACAAACTGCGTCCGTATCTCCTTTGCCACGGAGCCAGCTCAACGTGATGTACCATGTAGCAATACTTCAAAATAATGTACCATATAGTATAGCAATACATCAAAACAATGTACCATATAGCAATACATCAAAATAATTTACAACAAAGAATTACTTTAAAAAAATGTACCCTATAGCAATACTACAAAAGGATAACTTCATGTCAATACTTTATAACAATATTTTTTTTGCATATCCTATTTACAGGACATCCCTGTCAACACCAGCATTTTACTGCTGTTGTTGATGTCTTGGCAAGTTTTACATTCAGTAGTTTGCCATTGCTTTTTGAACAACTGACTCCCATACCAACACAATAAAACTCCAGTGTGACACAGTCTGCTGCCAAATCGGTTGCAACCGCCTTTAGGCCACTGAGACTTACAACAATATAACCCACGCTAATACTTCAAAACAACATACTCACAGCAATGCTTCAAAATACTGTACCCCATGTAAATACTTTGAAAAAATACATCCCATTGCAATACTAGTCCATGGTGTGGTGGTTAAACTGCCTGCCTCACGCTCTGAAAGTTGTGAGTTCATTTCCAAACTTTATCATTCAGTTCACAAGTACAATTTTCTCAGACACTCCTGGGAGTCATCGCTGGAGCTACAGAGTTCATGCTTTGTGCAAATCTTTCAGCAGGCTACTCTGCAGAATGAGACAGAGTCATATGTGATCAAACCTGATGCTATGAATTACATCCCTTTAATTCCCCATCCCCTTTAATACTTCAAAAGAATGTGATTATAAGAAAGTTTCAAGCTGTCTCTGAATTATAATTTTCCTACAGTTTAAAGTGTTCCAATAAAAGAATAAAATGACATATATTACCGTTTGAGGCACAGATGTTACAACAGAATGCATGCTCTGTTCTCGGCTGACATCTGAACTGGAACAGGGGGTTGTTGGGTCTATGATCAGCTTTTCGGACACATACCTCTCTGCACAGCCAATAAGTGCCTCAAAAAACTCCAGAAATGTCATCTTTGGAAGACCCAAACAAAACAAAAGAACATAATCTTACTTTAAAAAGTGACAGTAGTATATACTAATGGAACCAACAAAGAGTTTGTGCAGTCAATTATTCAATTAAGTAACTATATAAACAATGGATATTTAAGAACTAACTTGATTCATTTTACGAGTAAATGTTTTTCCTAAGGAAAAGAGCAAACAGTAACCAGAGTAAGCAATAATACAAATTGATGGGAACGAAGTTTAAAAAAAACAAAACAATTTTGATAAATGTTGGTAAGTAAATAATCCTAGCTCTGAATAGTTTCTACAACAACAGAGTACTTGCCCTTACTTCCTCTTTCAAGTTCTGAATTTTGACTCATTTTGTACCAAACAACTCAATATATGTTGATCTACGCTGACAAGAAACTTTCAGTTACATTAACTTCTGAAGTCCAGAAAAGATATTACTTTCACTCACTGCGTTCAAATTATTACTTGAAATATTTTGTTCCTAATTGTTAAATTAACTCTTTCAGTCAATGACAGTTGTGTAATTCTTTAACGCATTCCAACCCATAATTCTGTTATTTTAAATTAAAATGACCTGGGATTGCAAGAGTTCAAACAAAACATGTTAGTTAGAAGTAGTTATGAGGACACAAAATCTAGAACATATTGTGACAACTGGATGGATTTGTGGAAAAAAAAGATAGAAGAAGACCGCGAGAGACAATTCTTGACAGTTGTGTGTCATGGCATGGAAGGGGGTCAGCATGCAAACTGATACATGCTGCTGGAGATCACAGATGTGGAGAAACATGATCGCCCATGCCAGCTGGCAAAACACTTGATGATGATCATGAGAAGTTGTTCATCTTTATAAATGTATCTGCCAAAATGAATTAATGCATTACCTTCTGCAATAACATCACCATCTATCCCAACCAGAACATATAGAAATAATTAAATGTGAGGAGTTCAGCATGGCTGAAAGGACAAGGGCATTCACTCTTAAACTTCTGGTGTGCTGATACCGAGGTAGCGGGTTCAACCTCTACACTGGTCAGTTGGACTAAAATGTTGACTTGAGATCCTTGACATGAGGACGTAATTACAAGTAACTCTAAAGTCAGAGTGGGTTTGGGGAGATGAGAGAGACAGAGAAAGATGGATATAGGCAGCCTATATGGATGAGTAACAAATAATAATATAAGCAACACCAACTACATCAAAATATCAGATGACAGAGAAGATTGGAGTCATGATCACCGACAATTACTCAAGACCAGGCACCAAATGAAGAAAAGGAAGAGGAGGGGAAAGGGCAGGGAAGGAGGAGGAAGAAGAAGAAGAAGAGGGGAGGTGAAGGAGAAGGAAGAGAAGAGAAAGAAGAAAAAAGGAAGAGGAGGGGCAAGAGGAGGAGAAGGAAGAAGAAGAGGAGGAGAGGGGAGGAGGAAAAAGAAGAGGTGAAGAAGCAGGAGGAGAATAAAAAGAAGAAGGAAGGGGAGGAGATAGAGAAGAAGTCAAAGATGAGAGGAGGAGGAGGAGGAGGAGGAGGAGGAGGAGGAGGAGGAGGAGGAGGAGGAGGAGGAGGAGGAGGAGGAGGAGGAGGAGGAGGAGGAGGAGGAGAAATGTCATACTTCTAGTTCCAGATTATAACTGCCATCCCCATCACTGAGTGTGGGGTTAACAGAACCAAGCACTTGTATCACTGCTTCTGGAGTTAAATCCTCATTTATCAGTTTCAGATCCTGTAATGGGAGTGAAACATCTTACACACAGACACCAATGACAAGTGTAAGCAGCAATATGGCTTCATTTAGTCTATGAATATTTATGCCTGTGTGTGTCTGCAAGTGTGTGGATGTGTTTTGTATATGAGTGTTTAAACATGTGGGTGACATAGTAGATTAGTGGTTAGATGTTCGCCTGCTGCTTTGGTGGTAAAGGGTTTGAATCTGCACTGGGGCACATTTGTTGAACTGACCTGGGTACACAGGTCGATGCAGCCTAAAACAGGTGCCAGGAAATGATATTGGAAGTAAAGGTGACCAGCGTGATACCGACATTACACACTTAGAGCAGACTGGTCTATACAAATGTGGGTCTAGCTTTATAAGTCTGATGCCGCTAGGGTGGGTAAAAGTGGATTCTTTACTTTACTTACTATTAATGTGTGTTAGTGTGTATGAGAGGGTATGTGTGTTAGTGTGTATGAGAGGGTATGTGTGTTGGTATGTATGAGAGGGTGTGTGTGTTAGTATGTATGAGAAGGTATGTGTGTTATTATGTATGGGAATGTATGTGTATTAGTATTATGAGAAAGTATGTGTGTTAGTATGTATGAGAGAGTATGTGTGTTAGTATGTATGAGAGAGTATGTGTGTTAGTATGAAGGTGAGGGTATTATGTTATTATGTATGGGAACGTATGTGTGTTAGTATGTATGAGAGAGTATGTGTGTTAGTATGTATAAGAGAGTATGTATGTTAGTATGTATAAGAGAGTATGTGTGTTAGTATGTATGAGAGAGTATGTGTGTTAGTATGTATGAGAGAATATGTGTGTTAGTATGTATGAGAGAGTATGTGTGTGTTAGTATGAAGGTGAGGGTATGTGCATTAGTATTATGAGAGGGTATGTGTGTTAGTATTTATGAGAGGGCATGTGTGTTAGTATATATGAGAAGGTATGTTTATGCATGTACACTGCATATGAATGAATGGAATATGAGAGTATTTGTATTCAGTTTATTCATTCTAGTCTGCATACGAGGCTACGACCTCCAGTATGAGAATGGAGGTGGAAGCAGTTACAGTGGCATTCCGTTGGTTAGAGGAGACCACTGCAACACATGTTGTCTTCATCATGGACTCAAGGAGTATGCTTAGTAGGGTGAAGAAAGGAATGTTTTTTCATATGGAATGGCTCACCTCTCTTCAGAGGTCACAGATTTTGAGAATCGTATGGATTTTTTGCCCTGACCATGCTGGAGTGCAGGGGCACAGGCTGGTATGCTAGCAGGGAATGCATCTCTTGGTGGTAGATTACCTATGGACAAGGGGAGGTGGTCATGTGCCTGTGGGACCAGGTGGAGAAGGTGGGGGAACAGATTGATGATCTGTATGTGGAAATGATGAGATTTCTGGGGATTGGCAGGGGTTCTGCTAGAATCTCACAACGGAGAGGGAAGACCAGGAGAACTTTCAATCAGATAGCGATCAATATGATATTTCTTTATTTTGGACACAACTGCATCATGCCTGTTTACAGCAGAGCAGTGATATTTGTGCCTTTCACAAATCTGACTTCTTCAGGCATGTATTGACTGGGTTAGTCTTCCCAGAGAAAGTTAACTGAATCTGGACTTGTAGATTCTCAACTGTCAGAGTTTGGTAACTCTGTAGTTATTTCTTAGCAATTTCAAGTGGTGTATGGTATACAAAGAGTTAATCATTTCCTTACTCCAAAAAGACATGTTTCAGGTCTATCCTTAATTATTGCTAATGTAGGCATTTAGTATGTTTTGTACTTTACACTATAATTTACTTATAAAGCACATAGCAAACAAACAGGAGGTCAGCATGGCTGAATGGATAAGAACGCACACTCATAAACATCTGGTGTGCTTATGCCAAGGTTGCAGATTCAACCCGTCAATTGGATTAAAATATTCACTTCTCATCCTTAACTTAGGGATGTAAATTACAAGTACCTCAAAAGACAGAGTGGGTTCGCCTTATGGTGAGGATACTGGTAATAGGGGAAAATTCACACCAAAAAATCAGTCCTGTGCTCTAGAAGAAGTAGCACACGTATGGACTACGCTAGGGTTCAAAGTGAGCGGACACGAAAAGAACACACACAAAAAGAACTCTAGGTTAACATAAATAGTCAAGCAAAAAACAAAACACTATAGGTTAATATAAATAGTCAACACAATGAAGCTTCAAGAATTACCTTCAAGAGAAACAGGAACTGTCTCATCTTTAAAACAGGCTCTCTAGGGGGATGCTGAAATTGAATTCAACAAAATGTACAATGCACATTTGACTTATGAATTTTGTTTTCATGAAATGTTGGTTGATTGGTTGGTTGGTAGTTTTTTTTTTTTTTTGTTGTTGCTAGCCTTGGACTCAAGCGTAGTCCATACATGTGTTACTACTTCTAGAAGTTGCCACTACAGGTGAGTACACTGGTGACTTTTGCATGTGGGTTAGCTTTCCCTATTACCAGTGTCCAGTGTCCCTTGCCATCAGGCACAGAATAATGATTTGTTCTGGTATGCCCATAAAATGGTAATTATATTGTGTTGGTTTTAATGGCTTTGTGATTGATTTGATGATTCTTTACTTTTGGTGGTATGTAACGGGTAAATCAGGTTGTGCTTCTGTTGCTCCTTCTGCAGGTTGTGATGAGACAGATGTTCTGCAAAGGACTTGCTACATGTTAGGTAGGCAGGCAGGCAGGCAGGCAGGCAGGCAGGCAGGCAGTTAGTGAGTGAGTGAGTGACTGAGTGAGTGAGTGAGTGAATGAGTTAGTGAGTGAGTGAGTTAGTTAGTTATCTGTTGGAGTATCATTCTTGCACTCTGGATATGTCCACAGGTGCTCAGATTCTCCCCCCAACATATGCATGAGCGTCCGGCTGCTAATAGTGCAGTTCTGTGTTGGTTGATGAGGCCCCTCGTTATCCCAATGTTCCTCTTTGTGTCTGGCTGTGCCAATTTTTATTCCCAAGTCTCTCATTCTAGACAACGATTTTGATTAACTGGCATCAAAGTCCTCCTTTCTCCACATCTCTCTAAGGTCATTAATAATATATATTTGCTATTTAATGATGATAAAACCTACACATTGTATGGCAACAACTTGGGCAAATGGCATTTATTTCCTCAGATCTCATGAAAACCTTCCCAGCATACACCAGCAATTGTGCTAAGTGCTGTAACATCATTTTCTAGAAGTATAATAATTTATTATCACCTTTCTTTGTGTGCTGACAGCCTGGTAAACTGCATATGCCTGATCAATATGTACCATAGCATTTACTGCTCGCCTGGTTTCTGCATAGATGGGACCTATAGGTTGATATATAATATGTACATTATTACAATGGTAATATGATGATAAAAAGAGTTATTAAGAGATATACTGAGCCAATCGTGATGTATGGAAGCGAAGCATGGATAATTTGCAGACAATGAGGAATTTTGTGGAGATGTGGTTTTGTAGAAGAATGATGAGAACACCTTGAATGGATAAGAGATGTGGTTTTGTAGAAGAATGATGATAGCACCTTGGATGGATAAGAAATGTGGTTTATAGAAGAATGATGATAGCACATTGGATGGATAAGAGATGTGGTTTTATAGAAGAATGATGATAGCACCTTGGATGGATAAGAGATGTAGTTTTATAGAAGAATGATGATTGCACCTTGGATGGATAGGAAATGTGGTTTTATAGAAGAATGATGACTGCATCTTGGATGGATAAGAGATTTGGTTTTATAGAAGAATGATGATAGCACCTTGGATGGATAAGAGATGTGGTTTTACAGAAAATGATGATTACATCTTGGATTGATAAGAGATTTGGTTTTATAGAAGAATGATGATAGCACCTTGGATGGATAAGAGATGTGGTTTTACAGAAGAATGATGATAGCACATTGGATGGATAAGAGATGTGGTTTTACAGAAAATGATGATAGCACCTTGGATGGATAAGAGATGTGGTTTTATAGAAGAATGGTGATTGCACCTTGGATGAATAAAAGATATGGTTTTATAGAAAATGATGATTGCACCATGGATGGATAAGAGATGTGGTTGTATAGAAGAATGATGAGAGCACTTTAGATTGATAGAAACAGCAATGAAGATATCTCTAAGGAAGTTGATACATAAAAAGAACTGGTTACTCACATCAGAAGAACACATTATTTGGGCATGTCATGAGTAGGGAAAGATGGAGTATTTCATCACAATGGCAAAGTTGCAGTGGAAGAGAGCTGGGTTGGTTGGAGAAAAATCTGTCCACCACAGGGAACTGGACCTTTGAACTGTGCTGGCAAGCCAGATAAATAACCCCCACATTACCCTAGCTGTCTAGTGGTAGCTGGAATTGTTACAGCAATGTAGAAAAATGGAAGAGCAGACAAACTTGGTAGCATTGTAGACAGTTATAGGGGTGAATCATCTAGGCAGTAATGTACATAAACACAGAGGTACAGACAATCTAGGTAGCAATGTACACCAAGTGGAAGAAAGGACAATAGCAATGTACACCAAGTGGAAGAAAGGACAATCTATGTAGCAATATACACAAAGTGGAAGAATAGACAATCTAGGTAGCAATGTACACAAAGTGGAAGAATGGGCAATCTAGGTAGCAATGTACACAAAGTGGAAGAATGGGCAATCTAGGTAGCAATGTACACAAAGTGGAAGAATGGACAATCTAGGTAGCAATGTACACAAAGTGGAAGAATGGGCAATCTAGGTAGCAATGTACACAAAGTGGAAGAATGGGCAATCTAGGTAGTAATGTACACAAAGTGGAAGAATGGACAATCTAGGTAGCAATGTACACAAAGTGGAAGAATGGGCAATCTAGGTAGCAATGTACACAAAGTGGAAGAATGGACAATCTAGGTAGCAATGTACACAAAGTGGAAGAATGGGCAATCTAGGTAGCAATGTACACAAAGTGGAAGAATGGACAATCTAGGTAGCAATGTACACAAAGTGGAAGAATGGGCAATCTAGGTAGCAATGTACACAAAGTGGAAGAATGGACAATCTAGGTAGTAATATACACAAAGTGGAAGAATGGACAATCTAGATAGCAATGTACACAAAGTGGAAGAATGGGCAATCTAGGTAGCAATGTACACAAAGTGGAAGAATGGGCAATCTAGGTAGTAATGTACACAAAGTGAAAGAATGGACAATCTAGGTAGCAATGTATACAAAGTGGAAGAGTGGACCATCTAGATAGCAATGTACACAAAGTGGAAGAATGGACAATCTAGGTATCAATGTACACAAAGTTGGAGGAGCAGACAATATAGGTAGCAATGTACACAAAGTGGAAGAATGGACAATCTAGGTGGCAATGTATACAAAGTGGAAGAATGGACAATCTAGGTAGCAATGTACACAAAGTGGAATAATGGACAATCTAGGTAGCAATGTACACAACGTGGAAGAATGGACAATCTAGGTAGCAATGTATACAAAGTGGAAGAGTGGACCATCTAGATAGCAATGTACACAAAGTTGGAGGAGCAGACAATATAGGTAGCAATGTACACAAAGTTGGGGGAGAAGACAATATAGGTAGCAATGTACACAGAGTGGAAGAATGGACAATCTAGGTAGCAATGTACACAAAGCTGGAGGAGCAGTTAAACTAGGTAGCAATGTACACACAGTTTTGAGGAACAGACAATCTAGGTGCCAATTTATGCAAAACTGGAGGAACAAATAATCTAGGTAGCATGTAAACAAACTTGGAGGGCCAGACAATTTAGGTAGCAATGTACACAAAGTTGGAGGAGCAGTTAAACTAGGTATCAATGTACACATTGAAAACTCTAGTTACCATGTTGAAATTTAAACCTATCACTTCCAAATAACAACAGCTCCTTGATGCAGGAACAAGTGTACTTCCATGGATGGCCAAATCAACACCCCTGACACAAGAGTACATGGGTTCAGAAGTTTGATTTCAAAAGCTTCCCTAATGTAGATCAGAGTCACTTTGAACTGATATATGTGTCATTTAAACTGGCATGTGGTGTACTAAGAGTTCATATTTCAGGAAACCACAAAAGTGATGCAATAAGGGGTGATAATTCTATTTTTGTGTTTCATCACAATGCAATAGACTTACTTTCAACTCTGCATGCACGACACAGGATTTTCTCGCGCATTAAGCGTGACAGGCAATACTCAAGTAATGGGCCTGTCTCTCTGAGAACAACAGAATACATTAATGAACAGCTGTGTGAAATATTTTAACAATGATGACTTTGTCTTTTTTTAACTTCTGCTATCCCAGAGGAGTTAATGTAATATATGCCTGGAATAGAGATAATTAAAGAAGTAACTGGGAGAGAAATATAATAATTAAGTTACCTTCTCCTAAGACTTGGGGTGAAGAATCATGTCACACTGAGATCTGAACCCACATATATGTGCATGTCTGTGTAGTGTTGATGTTTCTTGGACATCTTGGTTTTTTTTGTTTTTGTCTCATGGATTCCTGGACTCTCTCTCTCTCTCTCTCTCTCTCTCTCTCTCTCTCTCTCTCTCTCTCTCTCTCTCTCTCTCTCTCTCTCTCTCTCTCTCTCTCTCTCTCTCTCTCTCTCTCTTATTATTATTATTATTAGATTATTAGTAATCCTGATTTTTTCTCCCCACATTATTTTCAATAGGGGACCTCCATTTTTTATGCACGTACCATCACAAAACAGCCATCATTCCTGGTATATTTTTCAGTAGTTGTTCATTTGTTTCTCTTATGCCTTAAAGCGGTGGTCAAACTTATGAAGAATGCACAGGAACGATTTTGTGGAGCAAAATTATTGCCTTGCATTGCTGCTCAACATAGTACATGATGCTGATCAAGTCTTTAAGACTTTATGAACGTGTTCATTTGGTCTCTCTTCTATCCAGCTCACACGTAGCATCCTGTGACAAGAGTTAACTAAACAGTGCAAGGATCAACACGTAAGGATTATCTAGTAAATTAATACTAAACCTGGACAATGAATATTTGTGCTTTTTTCCTGTACAAGATATTAGTTAAAGAAGTGGAGTGTACTTCATTAACATTTAAAGACTTGACTTTGATTGCAGGTTCATGAGACTGATTACCTAGGACAATGCCTGGAGGACAACACCGGCTGCTTCTAACTTCAATAATTATTACTACTAGACAAAATTCTAAACAAAAATTCTTGACTCTTTTTAGGGCTCAAACAACATGAATGCAAATGCATTGGATTTAAGGGATAACATCCAGACTCTTCACAAACAAAAGACTGACCAATCTGGTTATATCTGATTGTACATCATAATAAAAAATCACATAAAACAGAATTCTATATATAAGCTTACTTTTTTTCATAATAGTCTTTACTGTATTGCAGATGTGCAAGGATGATTAAATAGTTGACAAACTGCCTCTGCAAAATCTTCTCATATGGGTTATGAAGCTCATAGTGTGACTTCTGGTAGTCTGGTGAAGAAAAGAACAAAAGTATACATATGTATACCAGCTGTATGTCATAGAAGCTGCCTAGGAGCATAGCAGCAGACAGATATTTTATATCCTCCTTGATGCTTGGGTAGAATGAAGAGAAGAGTCTCTGGGTCATAACAGCTGCATTTGGTACTCTTAATAAAAAATACATTTTTTCATTGATAATTAAATGACATCTAGCTTTTATTACATGTTGATAATGGATTTAATATGAAGTAATTGTTTCTTTATGTTCGCTTGCTTTGAACTTAAGCATTGTCCATACACATGCTACTCTTCTATGCACTGGATTGATTTTTGCATGTAGATTAGCTTTCCCTATTAACAATGTTCTTCGTCATCAGACGAACCCACTCCAACTTCTGAGGTACTTGTAATTTACGTCCTCACGCCAACGATGAGAAGTCAACATTTTAGTCCAACTGACCGGAGTAGGGATTGGACCCACTAACTCAGCTTCAGCATACCAAAAGTTTACAAGCGAGCGCTGTTATACAATCGTTGATGCTGATCTCCGAAGCAAATGTCATTGTGAAAACTTATAGGTTAAGACCTGTTTGCTGAAGTTACTACTTTACTCTCCTACTATTCCAATGCCCATAGCTCACTGTCATCTACAAGGCCAGGATTAATTCTGCACAAAATGAAATGAAAAAGTATGTTGAGATGCTGTGGTGAAGCAACAAATCATACAGGATGTAAACATACCTCTTTAAATATTGAGCACAACCCACTACTGGCAACGCTGATCGTATTCTGGGATGAACCTAAGGCCTATCCACGTCAATATGGAAGCACTATACTCGAGTTTCGCTCTCGTTTGAGCTCGTCAGTAGTGCATATCCCTGACCGGATCCGGAAACAAGTCCCGGATCATTGGCGTGTGAAGCGGGTGTGTAACCACGCGACACACGCTGGACACGCCAAATTATCATAACAGAATATTACAACGTAATCCGGTCAGGGATATGCACTACTGACGAGCTCAAACGAGAGCGAAACTCGAGTATAGTGCTTCCATATTGACGTGGATAGGCCTTAGGTTCATACCAGAATACGATCAGTGTTGCCAGTAGTGGGTTGTGCTCAATATTTAAATTTCAAATCCCGAAACAACCAAATAATCAATACCTATTTAAGTTTTTGAAGTTTTTTTTTTTCTTTGTTTTTTTTTTAAATTGTCATTTTAATGTTGCATATTCCCCACAGGACGTTGCAGTCATTTTTCATTTGTCATTATCTTTTTTTTTTCATTTTTGTATTTGTCATTATCTGTTAAGTTTCATTTTTGTATTGTCATTACCTTTTTTTTTTAATTTTTGTATTTTTATATCTTTTTGGTTTCATTTTTGCATTGTCATTATCTTTTTTTGTTTCATTTTTGTATTGGCATTACCTTTTTTTGTTTCATTTTTGTATTGTCATTATCTTTTTTGTTTCATTTTTGTATCGTTATATTCTGCAGCAGCCGAGATTTTCTTGGATTACACTTGTGTAATTTTAACAAACAGTTGCTTGACCATGATGTTTTAGTGCTCTTGATCTAGACTGTGAACTTCCAGTCCAATATGGCGGATAGGCGGTTGAGCTGTCAAGGCCTCTGGAGTGTTTTTGCTTCTGGCTATGGCTTGCTTACGCATTTTCCTCATGTTGGACTGGTAGTACATTGTTCCATCCAGCTACTGAGTTCAGTGCTTGGAGTGACACTGGGAGTTGTGGATTTCAGGTGGAGTACTTTTACATCATTCCACAGTTGTTTGTATTGTGAACTGCATGATCAGATAATGGCGCCTGGCTGGTTGCTGAACTGACTTGTTTTATATTATGCAGTAATGTGTGTGAAGCAATGTATCTAGATTATGACAGGCCTGTCTGCATCTCCCTCAACTTAACAGCTCCTATCACCCTGTCCATCTCAGTCATACATCTAGATCTCTGTTTTCAAAAAGAAACACAACTGTAACTGTCTCACTTACTGGTCCCTAAGATGCTGTCCATCTCATTCATACATCTAGATCCCTGTTTTCAACCAGAAACACAACTGTAACTGTCTCACTTACTGGTCCCTAAGATGCTGTCCATCTCAGTCATACATCTAGATCCCTGTTTTCAACCAGAAACACAACTGTAACTGTCTCATTTACAGGCTCCTATCACCCTGTCCATCTCATTCATACATCTAGATCCCTGTTTTCGACCAGAAACACAACTGTAACTGTCTCACTTACTGGTCCCTATGACGCTGTCCATCTCATTCATACATCTAGATCTCTGTTTTCAAGCAAGAAACACAACTGTAACTGTCTCACTTACTAGCTCCTATCACCCTGTCCATCTCAGTCAGTGTATAACAGCCATGATGCATGTGGATATCTTTGAGGAACACCCAGAACTGCATCTTGCTCATGATGAATGTGTTATCCGGACTCTCCTGATAGCCCAGTGAACTGTAGAAAGTGTAGATCCGGTGCAGTGCACTCACATAGCGAGTTATTGCAAACAGCACCTGTCAAATACAAGAGATGTATCAGTCCTTTCAGTAAACATACGAGGGCGAGTCAATAAGTAAGTCACACAGTTCTGTGGGATGGCAGGTAAATGTAGTTGGTGTTTTCTACAGGTGTCATTGTGCATTTTTTGTGGGCAAAAGGACTGCCTGCAAAGAACATTCATAAGGAAATGCTTCCTGTTTATGCTGACAAATGTTTGTCCCATAAAGCGGTGCATAGCTGGGTAGAAAAATTTTCTAGAGAACGCTCTAAAATTGTTTATGAAATCCGATCTGGTCGTCCTGTTGAGACTGCAACAGAAGCATCTGTGCAGCGGGTGGAGGAGATGATTAGAGGTGACAGGTGAGTAACAATAGACTCTGTAGTATCTGCAATAGGATGCTCATATGATTAAGCATACAGCATACTGAAATATCGATTGAAATTTCCAGGACTGCTGACTAGAGGAGTATTGCTTCTTCATGACAATTCCAGACCACATACGGCTCTATTAACTCAGGAGAAAATTAACCAACTAAGGTGGGAAGTTCTGGAACATCCACCTTACAGCCCCAACATAGCCCCTAGCGATTTCCACCTTTTTGGTCTACTGAAAACCCACCTTGGAGGGAGACACTTCATGAATGACGCCGAAGTTGAATGTGAAGTGAAAACGGGGTTTAGAAAACAGAGCACGCAGTTCTATGCAGCCGGTTTGGGAGGACTGATAAAATTATGGGATAAGTGCATCAAAGTTGGTGGAAATTATGTTGAGAAATAAAGGGACAATGTATGTATAAAAATAAACTGGTTTCAAGTTGTTATCATATTTAGTTATTTTTTCTACATCCATTTGTGACTTACTTATTGACTTCCCCTAGCTCATGGACTCATTCTGCATGTGAATTGTGAACAATGAGTAATGAAATGGTGAAAAATCTAAATGCAAGCAAGATGTGGTTATTGAGAACAATATTGATAATATTATGGGCAGCGGCTGGCCAAGTGGCTAGAACGCTGGTTCTCCTTTTGGAGACCCATGTTTGAATCCTCAGTAAGGTGTGGAGTTTTTTTCTGTTGGAGGCAAAAAAGAAAACTCTAACCTGCACAGTTCACGGTGACTGCACTAGCCAGGTGGTTTTAATTCCTCAGGCTCAAAAACTCCCCCCTCCCCTTCCCCCCACCGTCATACACCGCAAGATACGATATGGGCAATAAATGACAGTTTGACAGTCATGGGCAGAGAAGAAAGCAACTAGCCAAGTGGCTAGAACGCTGGTTCTCCTTTTGGAGACCCATGTTTGAATCCTCAGTAAGGTGTGGAGTTTTTTTCTGTTGGAGGCAAAAAAGAAAACTCTAACCTGCACAGTTCACGGTGACTGCACTAGCCAGGTGGTTTTAATTCCTCAGGCTCAAAAATTCCCCCCTCCCCTTCCCCCCACCGTCATACACCGCAAGATACGATATGGGCAGTAAATGACAGTTTGACAGTCATGGGCAGAGAAGAAAGCAACCTCTGTGGTGACAGCAAAAGGTGTCACAAGAATATTCATCAGAACAATAACAAAAATATAATCACATTTTTTTAGCACGTGTCATGCATGCATACGGCTTAAACAGCTGGACAAAAATAATAATGTAAACTAGCAACGCTTTCCATGATGCGGAAAGAGACCGAGCCATATGGGATAAAACCCGGTGCAATGAAGTCAACCCTGTCAACTTTTAAGCGACTTTTTTTTTTATAATGTAAACTACATCAAATTCATCAAAATGTGAGATGAAAGGTTCTGTAGAGGCATGATCCCCAATGTGTGGAACAGACTACCCACCCGAAGAACGACAGCCCACACCACACTGCATTAGGGAGTCTCAGCGGCAAAGTGGTTATGTTGCCCGCCCCACACTCTGAAGGTTGTGGGTTTAATTCCGGGCCATGCCGTTCGGTTCACGAGTGCAATTTTATCTGAGACTGCTGGGGGTCATTGCTGGAGCTACAGAGTTTGTGCTTTGTAAGATGCTTTCAGCAGGACACCTGCATGGAGATCAAACCCAGTGCAATGAAGTCAATCTTCCTGTCTTTTAAACACCTTTTTTAATCACCCAGCATTGACTATAAGAAGTGTGTGCGCATGTGTGCGTGTGTGTATGCATGTGTGTGATGTGTATGTTTATGTTTGTGCATACATGAAAGCATGTGTGTTTGTATGTCACTGAGATAATATCAGTGTAAAATAGACCACGCTAACCTGATTAACTTCATGCTGAAGGTCATCAGATTGCAAGCTGGCCAACAATGTGTTAATGTCTAGCTGGAAGCTGGGACTCACTGTGTTCTTGCTCTCATTGGAGAGAATGGAAGCAGCGTCTGCAACAAGTGTACCATGGTTTTAATATGTAAAAGAACTGTATTTCTGATAAAGATTCTGTAAAGTTGAAAGGTGATGTTAAAACCAAGGTTGATAATGACCCTGAGGTGTGAAGTGTTAGGTCTTCCTCTTTTTTTCTTCATAATCTTCTTCTTCTTCTTCCTCTTCTTTCTACCCTCAAGGGAGAAAAAGCATTCTCTCTCTCTCTCTCTCTCTCTGACAGAGAGATAGAGAGAGAGACAGAGAGACATTCAGACAAGTATGCGCACATGCACGCAAGCGCGCGCGCGCACACACACACACACACACACAAGACACACACACTCTTTATATATCTCTCTAGCTCTCTCTATCTACCTCTCTCTATCTATCTCTATATCTCTCTCTATATATATATATCTCCCTCTATCTCTGTCTCTATCTCCCTCTTTCTCTCAATCTATCCCTGTCTATCTCTATCTCTCTCTTTCTCTCTATCTCTATCTTTCAATTTATCTCTATCTCCCTTTCTATCTCTCTTTCGATCTCTCTCTCTCTCCATCTCTATCTCTCTTTTTTTTTAAACAATACGAATCGAGTGTACAACCAGGAATTACCTGCTTGTACCGGAGTTCTTGTTCTGATTTTGCTGAGGTCTGGTGAATTAACCCCATCAATGATGAAATCCGGATACTCTACAATGTGGTCGTTCTCAAACAAGCCCTCATAGATACGACCATTCTTGAAGGTAAACTTGCCCTTGAACCAAAGCACAATGACAGAAACAACTGTTTAGTCACATTTGCAGGGCTAAAACTGTAAAGTTAATTACAATTTTATATTTACCTATGATCCTGCTGCTAGGCACCAGTAATGGTACATAAAAAGGGAGGTCCGCAGGGTTCATTGAGCGGCTGGCCGAGTGGCTAGAATGCCAGACTCTCATTCGGGAGATCCGGGTTTGATCCCTCGGTAAGGTGTGGGATTTTTTCTGTCGGGGGCAAATAAGAAAATTCTAACCTGCACAGTTTGCGGCGACTGCACTAGCCAGGTGGCCTTAATTCCTCAGGCTCAAAGACCACTCTGCCATACACCGCAAGGTACTATATTGGCATTAAATGACAGTTTATGACAGCAGGGTTGATAGGTTTAACACAATTAAACCTTCTTGTTCAGAAAGCAATGGCAAACTACAGAACATAAACTTGCCAAGAGATCATGAACAGCAAAAAATGCTGGGGTTGACCGTGATGTCCTGTAAAGGATATGCAAACAACTAACTAACTAACTTGTGACTGCGGCACTGTGGATTCATTCCACACGCCAGTCGGTCAATTGGACTTAAATGCTGACTTCTCATCCCTGACTTTCCGGGAAGGTTAACCCGGTCAACAAATGCCCGCATAAGTTGGATGTGTCAGCCTAACGGCGCAAGAACGCAGCTCTGCTGTAAACAAGCACAACGCAACCACATCTGGAAAAAAAACTCCGGATGAACGCAGAAGAAGAAGAAGATCCCTGACTTGGGGACATAAAGTGCCTCTGTGGTCGGAGAATGGTTCACCTAATGGCAAGGGACACTGGTAATAGAGAAAGCTAACCATGATACAAAATCAGTCCCATGCATTCATTAGTAGGAGCAACTACTAGTGGTAGTGTGTGTGTGGACTACGCTTGAGGTAAAAGCAAGCAAAAAACAATATGTTAAAAGATAAAAGATCCATTTTCATGCCATGAGGCATACTGGGTATATGATTTTTTTTTTTGGTGTGCATATCCTTTACAGGACATCGCTGTCAACACCAGCATCTTTCAGCTGTATGTTGATTTCTTGGCAAGATTACGCTCAGTAGTTTGCCATTGCTTTCTGAGCGGCCGGCTCACATACCCCGTAAGTTACTGATGCGATTCGAACCACTGCTGATTCTCACCGTCATCACGTTACCGACGAGAGTATACAAGATTACGGAGAAAAGTCATAACCTCTAAGCCACGAAGCCGGCGGGTATATGATGCTAGCCCCATATGTTTAGGTGATTGTCACTCGATGGGTGATGTGATTAATATCACGTCAGCTACCTTTACTACTAAGGAAATTACTAAGAGAACTGGTTACTCATCAGTAGAAGACAGTCCACATTCTTTGGGCATGCCATGAGAAGGGGAAAGCTGGAGTATGACATCACAATGGGAAAGTTGGAGGGGAGGAGAGGCAGAGGAAACCAAGAGAGAAGATGTTGGACAGTATGACATCATGGCATGGAGGTACATTGGTATTAGAAACAATTGGCAGCACAAGAGAATGAAGGATGTGGACAGACATGATCACCAAAGCCATACAGCATGGACTCTAAGAAGATGTCAAAACTGACATTTGTGGATAACCCCACATTGTATTCAAGTATTTCAGCCCCTCAGCTGATCATAAAGCTTAATAATAATTATATTCCATAGTTTTCTGTCATAAGCCACTTTAGGCTGCTCTCTTTAATTTCATGAATGTCAGCATTCTTAGATCTGTGGATTATCCCTTATTGTACTTAAAATACATCATCATCATCATCAAGTGAGTTGCATTGCACAGTTATGTCAAGCTTGTTGCCCAGTACATATGACTTTGACAAGCATCTTTTCAGGGTATGCTTTCCCTATCCTTACTCTGATTGTCCCCAGTCTAGCTACAAAGTGGTAGATTTGTGTATCACTTCATCTGGTCCCTACCCCTTGACCTGTCCACCATGGGAGACCCTGCCAGTAGCTGTACCACAGTTGGCAAAGATCATGTGGTCACTGCACAAGCCCCTCAACAACTATAAGATGGACACACAACAGAGGGGCTATACATGATCATCATGTATCACTTCATCTGGTCCCTACCCCTTGACCTGTCCACCATGGGAGACCCTGCCAGTAACTGTACTATTGTTGTCACAGATCATGGGGTCACTGCACAAGCCCCTCTACAACTACAAGGTGGACACACAACAGAGGAGCTATACATCATCATCATCATCATCATCATCATCACATATTTGAGCCTCTGGACTGATCATAAATCTTTAGGATCATTCTACTCTATTGTTGTCTGTCTTGTACTATTCTCTTTAATTACATCTATGTCTGCATTGATATATCTGTGCATGTCTGTTTGATCAATGTTTTTCTTGTTCAATCCCTATCTCTTTTTCCCCAGTATTTTGCCCATGAGCACTCTCTTTGTTGTGACTTCATGCTTTAGAGTGTGACCAAGCCATGAAAATCATCACATTTTCATTACATTAAGAAGTCTTGTTTATTTGTTCTTTTTTTCCAGAATTTGTTCACTGTCAGCTTTAAATCCAGCTAGTTCTTGTCATTCTTCTATAACACCACCTTTTAAATACCACTATATGTTTTTCATTATGTTTATCCAATGGCCATATTTCAGAACAATGAAATGCAATTAGCCAGAAGTATATAAGCAGGATTCTTGTTCATAGACCAAGTTATACATTCTTTGACAGGCACAGAACTCTCAAATCTGCAAGAGCTTAAGCATTCCAGTGCCATGCATAGTGTACAATGCGTTGAGAGAGCTGATTTACTAGTTTTTTAAACAGATATAGGTGGGACGGTGTATACGAAAGTGTTGCTATAGTCACTAACTTAGGCCTGCTGCACACACAAAAATACAATCAGTATAACAGCAACAGACTGCAAGAATTGAAACACCAATAGACTGCAAGAATTGTAAAACCAATAGACTGTGAAAATTGTAACACCAATAGACTGCAAAGAATTGTATAACAGCAACAGACTGCAAGAATTGTAACACCTACAGACTGCAAGAATATTAACACCAATAGACTGCAAGAACTGTAACACCTACAGACTGCAAGAATTGTAACAGCAATAGACTGCAAGAATTGTAACACCAATAGACTGCAAGAATTGTAACACTAACAGACTGCAAGAATTGTAACACCAACAGACTGCAAGAATTGTAACACCAACAGACAGTAAGTATTTGAAATCAAATGTGACAGTAGAAGAAATAGGCACATAAAAAGTTGAGACAAGAACATAACCAGTGCATCCAGCAATAACTGCTCATGGAGATAACGATGAATCAAGAGGTGAAGAAATGACACTGGCACTGAAAACCTGAGAATTGTATAAGTAGCAAGGCCTTTGTCTGGAATCCACAAGGCAAAGGAATAGAGGAAGAAATAAAAATAAAACACATGGAAATGAGAAGCACAAGCAAAAATGAATAATAAGGGAGGAGATGGATGGAGCTGCATGGGGCAGCTGATAGAATGGCTTGGAGTGAGTGGGTTGAGGGAATATGCTTCAATGGGGAATACAGGGCCAAAGAAGAAAGAACAAGACAACAAAAATTAAAGAATGAGTATTTGTAGCTTTTCCTGGACTGCAGTAACATTGATTCTAAGTAACGAATAAATTATTAACAACTATTTATTGTAATATGACAACAATTTGTTTCCCACATACCTTGCCATGTTTCATATTATCCTTCCATTTGCCTTCATACTTGGCTCCGTTTGCATAGTAAAATATGCCCTCCCCATGTCGCTTGCCGTTTACCAGCTCGCCACAGTACATATTGCGCATTGAATACTGAGACTTGAAGACACGGCGAAGTAGCCAGATATGCTGGCCTATTCCATGCTAAATTGTTTAATATTAAAACAGGTGTTAATTATTTACCACCAAAGTTCAATATAAAGGTATTGGTAATCCCAAGAAAAATACTTTTCTAAAGAAGTCATGTGTCTGGCCTTCACATATACAAGGTTGGCACATAAAAGAGGAGGGCAGTGTGGTGAAGTGGTTAAGTCATCTGTCTCATGTACAGAAGATAGTGTGTTCATTTTTGGACTCTGTTATTCAGTTCACAAGTGCAATTTTTTTTAGATCTTAGAGAGTTTATGATCCCTACAATGCTTTCAGCAGTCAGCTGTTCTGCCGTGAGAGGCCAAGCTATATGTGACAAAAACTTGATGACATTAAGACAATCTTCTTGTCCTTTTTTAAAGAGGTGGGTTGAACAGCTTTTTCCCTTGCCATATTTCAATTCCTAGAAAATTCTGAAAACTGTCCGGTAGCCATTTTACAAGGCTGTCTTGACTTTGGCCATACTTAAAGAAAAAACCCTGCAATGGCATGATAATGCACCAAATCATAAAAAAGTTAGGGGGTGAAGTAGTGTAGAAATGATGATGTTTAACTGTAAACTCGAGCAGACCTGGTTAAATTCATCATGCAGACTGTAGGTCTTTACAAATAATAAAATGATCCTAGAGTGGTGGATTCAACATTTAGCTCTCTCAAGAGAAGGGTGAAAAACATAGAAGACATGTGTATGGTACACATGTAAGAATCATCTCTGTAGTTGGAAATTTTAAAAAGCAGGTGGAATAGGCCGCTGCCTGGGCTAAATTTTAAACAAGAAAATAACATGTGTGATTCTGGTACACGCATATTTGGATCCCCATTGGTGATATGCAATTTATGCACTGTGCTGAGAAACTTTGTGTATGATCTATAGGAGGAGATTCTGGTACACGCATATTTGGATCCCCATTGGTGATATGCAATTCATGCACTGTGCTGAGAAACTTTGTGTATGATCTATAGGAGGAGATCTGAAAACTTAAAGAGTTAACCAAGAGTACGATCAAAGTGATCCTTTACCAAAACCAAGCCAAACCAGGTACCTGAGTTTGCTTTCAGCTGGAACAGGAAATGGAGACAAGAAAAACATCTGCTCACTTCCCGCATCTTTTTTATCTTGTACATGTTCGCCGGTTGTGTGGCGAAGGGGTTTTGGACGCAATTTGTAATCTTGCATACCGCCTTCAGAACGCATCTGTGAGCAATTTGGCAGCAGATGGCCTTGCGTTGGTTTTTATGCTAATGGTATGAGTGCTGGTCATTCAGAAAGCAATGGCAAACTATTGACCATAAACTTGCCAAGAAATCACAAACAGCTAAAAAATGCTGGAGTTGACTGCAACATCCTGTAAAGGATATGCAACTAACTAACATGTGGCATACTTGACATTTTGCACCCCTAAGACAGTATCTGTTATGGAATTACCTGTACACAGAATTTGCCCAATGTTAGAAGTAGCCACAGGAACCTAATTTCTACATCCGACTGCTTACAACAGGTAATTGCCAGTTTGTGTCAACACAAATGGTGGAATAGATTCCTCTCCTGGGTCTAAGCTTGGACAAATCTTGTTGGAGAATTACCTGCTGTCCACGCAGCATGTCATCACCCTCAAAATCACTGACAGGCTCAAAGAAATGTAACAGCCAATGTAGTCTGTGATCAGTTACATCACATGAGTTATCAGAATATTGTTGAGGTCAACAATGGAATGCCTTAGAGACTATCTCTAGATTCTTTCTAGGCCATCCCCTTTACAGGTTAGTTAGTTAGTCGACAGATCATCCTCGTTGCACATCGAACCATTCAGTCCATAAGTGCTCAGATCCCCTCCTCAGCAAATCCCGCAGCGTGTAGCGGCTAACGACGCCAGTTCTGTGTTGGTTTATCAATCTTCTTTGGCTTCCTGCGTAGTGTTCTTGTTTGGCCACCCCTCTTTTAATTTGCTGCTCTCGCAGTCTGGCCATTGTTGTAGATTCACAGTCATCACTTGGTTCTCGCAAAAGTCTCACTTCTCGTAGAGCATTCAGAATGTCAGCCTGGTCCATGGCGCGTCCGTCCTCCACAGTAGCCTCACCTGCAAGCTTGTCAGCCCGCTTATTCCCTTGTACTCCCGCATGCCCTGGCACGAAGATGAAACTAATCTTTGCCAGCCGAGACCGCTTCAGAGGCAGCAACCATTCTCTTCGGATCGACCCCTCCTCTATCCTCTTGATCATGTTCATTGAGTCGCTAAGGAAACAAGCCCTTTACAGGTATCATACCACACAGTAGGAATCTAGAATCAGTTTACTTTCTCCTCAGCGGGTGCACTGGTGCAATGGTTAGGAAGTTATGTTAGTTAGGAAGTTAGACAAGGGTTTGAGGCAGCTCTTGTTGTTCACTATGGAAGAGAAAGGCTGGCCATTTATTCCTTCGTGCTCTCAGGCCTACAGAAATGTGATGGTCCAAACATGTCACGTACCCACAGGCAGTTTCTGCTATGGGACTCTGTTTTTCAACGCTGGAAAGTCCTGAAGTCTTCCCTCACAGAGGTATCCTACAATGCAGCAGGGATAAGGAATCACAGTTTGCTTTCTAGATAGACTAACCACCTGAGAATCTATGAACAAAAACACCTTTCCATTTGCCTTTTGTCTCAGCATGGAAGACACATGTGTGCAAGTATATGATTTTTGTTCAACTTCTTTTACGGTCAATGAAGTTATATTACATTTTCAAGATTTTTCACTAACTGACATTGTTGATATTGTGTGTTACATATCTTATGCCTTTCTGTTCATGTAACAAAGTTAAATAAACCACACACTGATAAAATCAAAATAAAACATTACATACAGGGACATAAACAAAATATATATTTAAATTCTTCCCTTACTGTGTCTTTTAGCAACCTCAGTGAACAAATATCTTCACAATTCTCATTTCCAGACAACGTTCCCCTCTTTTCTGTACTACTAGAAAGCAGAGTATTAGCACTGGACCAAGTGTGTCATTAAAAGCTAACAACCATCACCTTAGCCATAAAATTCTGTCAACCATGGAAATATTCAAATTATATGAGTACACAGTTAAGTCTTAAGATTGTAGAAAAATAACTAGCATGCTAGCCTTCCAGTAAGATGGTCAAATCCCTTTTAAGTCAGGGATTTTGTTTAATGACCTAGGTTCCCTGGCCAGCCAAGGAGAAAATGGGTCATCATCATCATGTGCCATGCTTGTAAGCATGGGTGATCATGTTTTGCCATCTCACTCAATCACCAGAGTCGTGGATCAGCTCAGTGTTCTTGTCTTGACCATACAACGTGACCAAACCATCCAGATGTTTACTTTTCTGCCCTCCCCTTGTTCTATTCCCCTCGATCTTGCCAGTTGTCACCAAGTGTCTCCAATTTATTTCCATTTTCCTCAGAAACCACATTTCCAAAGTTAATTGATGTTTTAAAGCTTGTCATCTCATTGTCCATGCTTCACATCCAAACAAAAGCACAGGTTCTATGTAGCACCTCAACACTCTTTTTCTCGTTGCAATTGAAATGATATCTTTTTATTGGTCAGTATGTTTTTCATCTTGCAAAAGGCTGCCCTCGCCATTGCGACTCTTGTTCTAATCTCTTCACGGCATCTCCCATCTGATGTTATGACTGTACCGAGATCACAAATGGGTACCCAAAATAAAGGTGGCCAACATGATATGTACCAGATCACCCACAGAATGCCAATTGGTCTTAACATATGAGACTAGCATCATATACTTAACACACATCATGGCAAGAAGAGGAGTCCTTTTTTATATGTCATAAGTGCTTACCTGAATTCCATTCTCCCACTGACCAATGTACACCTGGTCCCTGTCTAGCCATTTCATGGTACCCTCTCCATGCCGCACGTTGTTAAACCACATTCCGTGGTATATGTTTCCAGAAGGGTATTGTCTGGTGCCCCAGCCATGTTTGATCCCATTCATCCAGCCACCTTCATAATAAGATTTGCCTTCTGCATCATAGTTCATGCGGCCCTAAAAGTTTAACAATACAGGATTGCATGAAAAACTTGACCACTGCTATATGTAAAATAACTGTCAAGAGTATTCAAGTATAATAAATGTTGAATATAAAATAGCAGTGTCTATCTATCTTTAAGTCAGGTCTTAGTCAGATATGACTGAGCTTCCGTCAGTCAGTCAGCCAGCCAGCCAGCCAGTTAGTTTAGTTTAGTTTAGTCAGTCAGTCAGTCAGTCAGTCAGTCAGTCAGTCAGTCAGTCAGTCAGTCGACAGATCATCCTCATTGCACATCAAACCATTCAGTCCATAAGTGCTCGGATCCCCTCCTCAGCAAATCCCGCAGCGTGTAGCTGCTAACGACACCAGTTCTGTGTTGGTTTATCAATCTTCTTTGGCTTCCTGAGTAGTGTTCTTGTTTGGCCACCCATCTTTTAATTTGTTGTTCTCGCAGTCTGGCCATGGTTGTAAATTAACAATCATCACTTGGTTCACGCAAAAGTCTTACTTCTCGTAGAGCATTCAGAATGTCAGCCTGGTCCATGGTGCGTCCGCCCTCCACCACAGCCTCACCTGCGAGCTTGTGAGCTACCGTATTACAGTAGACGATACTATTTGCTTTCTGTTAGCGCTGAATGTTAGGCGGCGTTCACCAAACCCGACACCCCACATTGTGCCCACAGTTTCAGGTGCAGGGGCACAATTGGGAAGGTACAAACCCTATTCTAGTGCAAGGAAATGCAGCCTAAATACTAAATGTCATGGCAGGGCAGATCAGGCCCTAAGCCTTGGTTGGCAACTGGTCTAGGATCGAAGCTCCGACAAGCAGACAGTTAGAACATTGCTTTGCTGATCCAGCAGTTTCTGCAGCTTGTCTTGTTCCAGACATATTGATATTACCTTTCCTCTGAAGTAAACTAGGCAGGTCGAGATAGGGATCATGCTGCATGGGAAAGACATGGTCTCTAATTCAGCCCAGGCTTTGTATTATGAAGAGGTGTAACTCCATTTAACAACCTATTGTTGTCAAGATGGCAAGGTGCCAGTCAGACTCTATCTATGTGAATACTCATTCATTTAGGGAATAACATAGAAATATGAATGAGACAGCCTTTCTAGAAACAAATAAAACACTTATTAGATAAATTAGACATAAGCAGTCTAGATTTGGTAGGTACGTTATAAGGTGAAATAAACTTGAAAACTTCATGACACCTGGAAAACTTGATGAGACAAGAGCAAGATGGAGACAGAGATAAATACCTGGATGTTTTGGCCACATGACATAATAAGGACAAGGACACAGACCATGATGTCCATACGTATTGGCATGGTATCATGATGATGCTGATGATGATGATGATGATGATGGATGGATGGAGTTGGGAAGAGGCATACTATCCATCCTTAACTCAAGCAGACTAGTCTGATTCACTATGTTGACAGTTTGGATTTCTTTTAAATAATTAAAGAACAATATTTTTTAAGGGTTAAAGGATAAGGATCAACTTCATTGCACCAGATTTCACCCATCTGGCTTGGTCTCTTTCTGCAGAACAGCAAGCCACCCACCGAAAGCATTGCATGAAGCATGAGCTCTGTAGCTTCAGCAATGACTTTCAAGGATCTCTGTCATTAGATTTTTTAAACCAATGTTGTGCATACATAAAGACTTTATAGTGAATATGTGATTACTGTGGGGAATAACAAATGCTCCACATCTGAACTGTAAAAGTGACTATGTGTGTTATGTATTTCATCCAAAATATGAATCATCCATTAGATTCATAAGATATAACTTTGCAGTATGTGCCTGGCAAGGTCAGCAAAATATGGTTCATCCATTAGATTCATAAGATATAACTTTGCAGTATGTGCTTGACAAGATCAGCAACATATGCTCAGCAACAAATTGTGCAACCTATTTCTTATGGCCTATATGTTTAAATTCACTAAGAGGATACATGGTTCTGAAATATACATTGCATTTCTAATTCCAGGCTCAATGTTCCCATGATTAGATGTGAATAAAATAAACAAGCTGGTCTCCCTGGCCTAGGAGTTAAAGTCTTTCTTCGTAATCCCGTATATTCTTGTGAGTAACGTAACCTGCATGAGAATCGGTAGCGGTTCTCACCGCATTGGTAACTTACAGGGTATGTGAGCCGGTCGCTCAGAAAGCAATGGCAAACTACTGAGCGTAATCTTTCCTAGTACATCAACAGCAGCTGAAAAATACTGATGCTGACTGCAGCATCCTGTAAGGGATATACCAAAAAAAAACATATTTCAAGGTAGTAACTGACAATTTCACATGAGATTCATCATTATCATGTGCCTTGAAAATTAGTGTAGGCATTCATATTTCTCCACAGATCTCAATTCTTGGTATTCTGGAACAACTCTGTTCATGATATTCTTGCATGCCACCTTGTCAGAGTCCTTCCAAAACTATTTTTCTTGGTTTGCCTCTGCCTCTTCTCCTAATGATGTTTTTCAATGTCTGTTTTCCCATTGCAATACCATAGAATGCTGTTTGTATCTTTCTTTTAGTTGTATGTAATGTTATATTTTCATTAGCCTCTTTCAGGCAATCATCATAAGTTACACTGGCTGTTAAAGGTACTATCAACATTCATCTCAGGAACCACATCACTGTTGATAACAAGCTATTACTCATGTGTTCATTATGCTCCATGATTCACTGCCATATAGCAAAACATTCAATGATCACAATAATTCTGACATTCAATGATCCCATAAAATTATGCCAACATAATTGATTCTAGTGTTGATATTGAGAAACTAAGCAAATCTGGTATGACATAAAATAATTTGTTTTTCTGTTTTTGTTTTTTGTGCATGCTTGTTTTGAACTCAAGCGTAGTCCATACACACCACTTTTAGTAGTGCTGGACTGAATTTTGCGAGTGGATTAACTTTCCCTGTTAACAGTGTCCCTTATAATTTACACCCCCAAGGATGAAATGTCACTAGTTCAGTCCAACTGTCCGTTGTAGGGGTTGAACCCCTTACCTCAGCATCAGAACCAGATGTTTTAGAACACGCATTCTTATCCATTTGGCCATGCTGACCTCCACATAAAATAATAAATGAGCCACAGTGAGCAATAAAAATCTATCTCATGGTCTCTATGTTTATAGACAAGTGTGCTAACTATCACATGTTCTAGTTAATAAGCAAATAATCAGGCTTGAGTTAAGAGTAGAACAGAGCACTAATGGGTTACACCTGTGTACCGTGATGTTCATCCATCGACTAAACTAAACTAAGTTAATAAGCAAATGGTAAAATGGTTTAGGGGTGAACAAATGCAGCTTGTTTGTCTAACCTTTCCATGCCTTGATCCAAAATACCAGTCCCCAGTATAGGAAAGGGTGCCATCTTGATTCTGAAAAGTTCCATAACCATGGCGCTTGCCATTCAATACGTCACCTACATAGGTGCTGAAAAATGTAAATTGGATTGTGGATTGTTCAAAGGTGTTTTAAAAAGTTAAAGATGAGAGAATCAACTTAATTGCACCAGGTTTTACCTGATCTGGCTCAGTCTCTCTTCACAGAACTGCAAGCCACCTGAAGAAAGCATTGTATAAAACATGAACTCCATGGCTCTAGTAATAACCCCCAGGGATCTCTAAAACAAAATGACACTCATGGTCTGAATTACAGTTTGAAAACAAACTCAAGGCTTTCAGGGCATGAAGCAAACAGTTTGATCACTTTGGCACAGACTGTTCTAGGAGAACTGTATGAAGCTATGCCTTATGCTTACATTATAAAGGTGTTTGGGTTAGTGAAGTTGATGGTGAACTGCACTGGTAATTTCATGAGCACTGACGGATGCGTGTTCGATGCCTGGACTCAAAGCTTGTCAAAGTCTGGGAAGGACTGGCCACTTAAATCTCGCTGCTCTCAGGCCTACAAAATGTGATGGTGCTGACACATCACAGACCCATAGCAAGAAACTGGTTGGGCAAACATTTTATTTTTCTGGTACAGGGTATTGGCTGTGTTTTGCCTACTTTCCATGAAGCTGCGATAATTTTTGGCTTTTGGCCAACACATCTATCTTTATCACATTTTTTTTTTGTGGTGGTGGTGGGGAGGGGGGGGGGGCAGGGGGTTTCGCTTGCTTTGAAGGCAAGCATAGTCCATACATGTACTACAACTTCTAGTGCTCTGGACTGATTTTTGCATTTTTGCTTTCCTTATTACCAGTGTTCATCGCTATCAGGCGAACCCACTCCAACTTCAGAGGTACTTGTAATTTATGTCCCCAAGTCAAGGACGAGGAGTCACTGATATTTGTTGACTGAATTAACCTTCCTGGGTAGCCTTTTAAGGTGATCCACAGCCTGGATCACATGAAATGATGCCTCAGTCTTAGCCCCCATATTCCTTTCGAGTATCCTGGAACAGGCATGAAGAACATTCAAACCTATAAGGAAGGCAGAGGCAGTACTTGGTATCCAAGGAGGCTTCCACTTATGCAATGCAAAGCCAACAACATGATGCTCTAGTTCTGGGCTCACCCACGGCATCATGACATCCTGCATATTCATGTGTCAATATTATGACCACTATAATGCATAAAGTTACAGTTAATTGCATATCCTTTACAGTGCACTGCAGTCAACCTCAGCATTTTTCGGCTGTTTGTGATTTCTTGGCCAGTTTACGTTCAGTAGTTTGTCATTGCTTTCTGAATGACCAGCACTCATACACTTGTAAAGAAACCAGTGCAAGGTGGTCTGCTGCCAAATTGCCTGCAGCTGTGTTTCGATAGCAGGATTATGAAGTGCATTCATAACCTCTTAACTACAGAGTCGACACTATAATACATAAGGTGCATATTAAACAGCAAATAAATTAGTACATGCCTCCTAATCACAATATGAAGCATACTGGATATGTGGTAAATACAGTTTTAAAAGTACCTTTTCCATACCTTGAAGTGTATTGTGTTTATGATATGAGCCCTATATTTTTAGACTATTTTGTAATTGATGGGCCATGTGATCAGTATCACGCCACCTGCCTTAACTCCCTATTACATTTCTTGGTACCCATTTTAGAATGGGTCAACCTGGGAGTCCAGGTCATTTTTCAAAAATGTGGCTCAATATTTGAAGAGATGACCACCAGGATGTAAGGTATGCTTGCTAGTCAGTGCTGTACTGTAGTCTACAGTGCTATACTTATCAGAAAACAGAGTTTACGGACATCATCAAGAAGAAAGATATACCACAATGCAACATCCAAGTAAATAGGAAAATCCTCAAGCAGATTAATAGGTATAACTATCTTAGAACAGTCATAACATATGATGGAAGATGTCTGGTCAAGATTAGAACAAGCATTGCCATAGCAAAGGTTGTCTTCTGCAAGATGGTCTTAGCTGTGAAGTAGTTATGTCACCTACTTTTATGGGTTCAATTCTGGACTCAGTTCATGAGTGCAATTTTCTTGAAAACTCTTAAGGTGTCATCACTGGAGCTACAGAGTTTGTGCAATGCTTTCAGCAGGCCACCCTGCAAATAAAGACTGAGCCAAATTGGATAAAACCCAGTGCAATTTGGTAGATCCTCTGGCATTTGAACCCCTTTTGAAGATGGAAAACATCTGACCAATAACCAGCTGTTCATTGCAGTGAGAAAGGAATGTTCAAGTGCTACATAGCAGCTAAAGGTTATTGTATTGATGTGAAACATGGGACAAAAAGCAGACACTCTGAGAAACATCTAATGGCAGTGGAAATGTGGTTTCTCAGGAAACTTCAAAGAATACCAAGGTAGGACAGAAAAACAAATGAGACAGTCCTTCAAGAAACAAATGAAAACTCGAAGGAATTAAATGTAAACAGTCAACATTTTTGGGCACATAACGAGAAGAAATAAACTTGAAAACTTAGTGACAACTGGCAAGACTGATGACTAAAGATCAAGGGGAAGGTGAATAGATACATACTCAGATGGCTCATCCATAAGGCACAGACCTGATCCAAGACTCTGATAATCATATGAGATGGTGAACCATGACCGACCACACTTTTCAGCGTGGTACATGAAGATGAATGTCATCTGGTCCAGGTACCTTTCACTTCTTCATGTAATGTAGTGCATTCTCAAATTCTACAGCAGGTATTGGAGGAACTTCACCATTGTTTTGAACATTTGCATCCAGTCTCTTACCATCTTATAAATCTTCTATGTATATTCTGCTCAACTATTAATTTATTATTTTGTCTCATTAATATTGCACCATCCTTCAGTTTTATACATCCAGTGGTATTTCATGTTTTTCTGTCTTTTAAGATATTGATTCATTTGTTGATACACAGAATGTAAGTCTTAGTCATGATTTATCCCAATCTCTGTGTATTCCTGATCCAGTCACATTTCTTTAGCCTCTTTGTTTTATTTACTATTTCTTCATTAATTCTATATTATGTGATTTCATATATAATATTAATAATATAGAACATATAAAGAGAAAAACGACTGATATATACTACACGTACCTTCCATCTGTCCAAGTATATTTACCTTTCCCGGTGATCTGATTCTTTAAGAAATCTCCCTGGATGTTACAAAAGAATAACAAGACAGTCTGACAGTGCATTAATAAACAAAAATGGGTTCATTAAAACATATGTTAACTAATAGGCAGGAATACAGAAAAGTAATTCTAAACAGTCAAAACTGCTGATGCAGACAGGCAGTCATAGATAAACAGAAATGGTCTCTGCCTTAAGCTTATAGGTATACATTTCAACTCTTTGCTTTCAAATATGTATGCAGCACCAAGAAGATGAATACTGGGGGGGGGGAGGAGGAGGAGGAGGAGGAGGAGGAGGAGGAGGAGGGAGGAGGAGGAGGAGGAGGAGGAGGAGGAGGAGGAGGAGGAAGATTAATATGAGGAGGAGGAGGAGGAGGAGGAGGAGGAGGAGGAGGAGGAGGAGGAGGAGGAGGAATGAATGAATGAACGAACTAATGAACTTTATTTTTAATGGGTGACAAATTGGGCACGCATTTTACATTTTGCCTTTCCTCATCTTCCACACAACAATTATTTACTGTGCATGTTACATTCACATGGAAAATAATCATTGTAAATTAATTCTGTGACCATAAACAATGACAATTACAATGTAATGAGGTCAGGATGGCCGAATGTAAAATAGCACTCGCTCTTAACCTTCCAGTGTGCTTCATGCTGAGGTAGCCGGTTCAAGCCCTACACCAGTCAGTTCAACTAAAATGTTGATTTTTCATCTTTGACTTGGAGACATACATTACATGTACCTCAGAAGTTGATGTGGGTTCACATGAGACAAGGGACAGGGAAAGCTAATCCACATACAAATATCAGTCCAGTGAACTCCCCAGTAGTAGGAACCACTAAACTTTGTATCACATGTATGGACTAAGCTTGAATTACCTGCGAGCAAATAAAACAAAGGGGGCTGAGTGGTCTTGAGGTATGGTGTCTGCCTCAAGTGCTGGAGGTCCCGGGTTCAAGCCCCGGTGAGGACCGGGTTTTTTTCACATGGACTTCTAGTAACAAAGATGTAATAAATCTCTTGGCAGTTGGAAATCGAAAAAGAGTAGCCTAATGGCGCTGCCCAGGCAAAGGTTTTAGTTAAAAATCTACTCAAAGTATTTGAGGATTCTTGCTGGTGCTATGTAGTTCGTGCACTGAGCTGAGATTCTCTTGACTCAGGCTTGAGTTAGGAGTAGAACAGAGCACTTATGGGTTAAACCTGTGTGCCATGATGTTGATCCATTGACTAAATTAAACTAAACAAATAACACAATATAATGAGACAGGCAGGTACGCACACACACACACGCATGCAAACTCATACATACATACATACATGCAAGCATGCATGGATGCACAGACAGACAAAGACACGTGCTCAAGCATGCATGTATGTGTGTGTGCATGCATGCATGCATATATTCACAGATATATAGAGACAGAGAGCCCGACACGGACAGACATTCATACATAATTTACACAAATACTCAAGTAGTCATATGTTCACATAATCACACACACTCTCTCACACAAACAGACACATACGTACCCACTCACAATCACAATTACACTAAGCAACATTGACTCATTCATACTCTCTCTCTCTCTCTCTCTCTCTCTCTCTCTCTCTCTCTCTTGCTCATATATTCTCAGTAATACATAAAGCCAAGCGCGCACACACACACTCCTACACAATCCCTCACACTAACATACACAAACACATACACTCTCACTCACACACACTAACATTTGCCATGAGCATCCACATGAAAAAGGAAAAATATGTTATTACATTATTATATTATTACATTGTGGTATATAAAAAAATGTTACGATATATTTTAAATGTGCACATCATAAAGTATGTTAGTACCAATGCAATATGATAATATTAACTAAAAATAAGTATGCATATAAATCAGTATGGAGTATGTAGTAAAATAATGTTCATATTGGAAGGAGGAGGAGATGGGGAGGAGGAAAAGATAGACAAACACATTTAACGTTAGCATAATATGTGATATATATAGATAAAGATGACCGGCGCTCTGACAATGGCGTTGCAAACGCAATTCGCAATCCCACAAACCGCATTTAAAACACAGCTGCAGGCGATCTGTAAGTAGACCGACTTGTGTTGGTTTTCTTATAATGTTATGAGTGCTAGTCGTTCAGAAAGCAATGGCAAACTAATGAACGTAAACTTGCCAAGAAATCACAAACAGCTAAACAATGCTGGAGTTGACTGTGACATCCTGTAATGAATATGCAAATAACTTTTTATAGATAAATATGAAGGCACCTACCTCATAGTAAACTCCATCAACCCAAATATAGGCACCTCTACCATGCATGTATCCCTCAGAAAAATTGCCCTGTTGATAATGACAATTATTGGAAAGACAAACTAAACAATTACTTTCAGTATTTCAAAATGTATATACGAGGCGGCTTCAAATGAAAACCATAAAAGTGTGATAGAAATTACAATAACCACGCCATTGTCTTGTAACCTGTCAATATTGTTGTTAAGGATGTCAAGAGTGTTAAGCATGTGCCAAGTAGCAGCGCAGACGAAATGATGCAAAATACAATAAACAGAAAATCGCGAAGAAAATCTTATAAGAAACTAAGAGGCTGACGTATAAATCAAATCAAATCAAATCAACTTTATTTTCAAAGGGTAACAAATTGGGCACACAGGCCCATCTTACATTCGGCCCTTCCAATCACTCGTCTTTCGTTCATCAAGAGCATTAGACATTTACAAAGGAAGAAAGATAAACATTGTGAAATGAATGTTGTAAACATAATCAAGACAAATTACCATGTTATGAGGCCCATCTCCCATCTACCCATACATCACCCCACCCACACACACACACACCCAGGGACACATACATACCCCACCAACCAACCCATCCTCCTCCCACACATCCCCCACCCACACACACTGCCCTCACCTGTTCCCCCGGGTTCCAAATGTTGCTGTATGTAGCCGATGTGCGGTGTTGGGGTGAGCGCCCAACATTGCTTAAATACCTCAATGGCTCGTGAATACATAACCTATGCAGCAAAAGTCCAACTCCTGGCCTTCACGCGGCGGACCTGTTTAAACTAACAGGAGAAGGGGCGACGGCGAATCTCTGGCGCCGGAAAATAACCAGTATGCTCTAGATGTGTATGCACGTACATGCATGCGCAGACAGGTGTGTGCGCGTGTACACATCTACACTCGAGTGAGACCACAGTCTGCTCTAGCAAAGAAAGGTGCTGAAGTCGGAGGCAACCAGCCAAGAGGCGCACCACAGAAATCAGGATGCCACGCAATCACGCAAAATGGAATATGTTGACTACTGCTAATCGTTATGGTGCTCGCCCTGCTTTGGACCCCCAGGCAGGTGCAGTGCCGGGCCCTATGTCTCGAAAGGGTCCAACCCCAACTACTGGAGGTCCTTCTCAGATGTCCTGTGGAGCCAGGGGACATGAGAATAGGATGACTGGCCTTACCAAACGAAGACTTAAAATAATGCACTGGAATGCGGAGGGAGTCAGCAACAAAAAAATAGAATTAGAAAAAATCTTGGACCAAGAAAAAGTAAGCATATGTTGCTTGCAAGAAACTCACCTCAATGAAAATATAGCCTTCAAAATCAGAGGCTACCAGTGTTACCGATCTGACCGAAAGGACAGGCGAAAAGGTGGGATACTGACCCTTGTAAGAAATAACATCATGGCTTCCCAAATCAAAGTCTACATGGAAGGGGCTGAGTATCAGACACTTAAACTTAAGACAGGTAATACAGATCTACATCTGATCAATTACTACTGTCCAAGTGACCGCCCACAGGCACTGGACACACTACCACTAAAAGAAAAAATGATTGTGTGTGGCGATTTCAACAGCCACTCGCAGAGTTGGGGCTATGATCACATGGACCAGAGAGGAGAGAGACTGGAAGACTGGCAGGATGAGAATAGATTCATGTTGATTAACAAGCCGTCCGACCCACATACTTTCTACTTGAGATCATGGCACTCTACAACTACACCTGACCTGGCTTTTCATTCACCAGACCTGGAGGGAAACAACTTGGTGGCAGTGACCATCGGCCAGTCTTTCTAACCGTAGAAAATGAGCTTGTAAGTGAAAGCAGCACCCTCTCAAGGTGGAACTACAAGAAAGCAGACTGGGCAATGTACAAGCATCGCACCAGCATATTGGTTAGAAACCTGAACACTGAGAAAGACATAAATAAAGTAGTTGAAGAGTTTGGGAAATGCATACTACAGGCAGCGCGAGAAACAGTACCAAGAGGAGCCCGTAAACAATATAAACCCTACTGGAGTAGTGAACTGGAACAGTTGCATAATGATGTTGAAGTGTGTAGAAAGCAAGCAGAGGCCACACCCAGCCAAGAGCACCACAATAAATTCCAGCATGCAAAAGCCAAATTTCAAAGGGCCAAGCTGCAGGCTAGACGGAAAAGCTGGCAGGAGAAAACGGAGTCTCTGAACTTTGAAAGAGACACAAGGAAATTGTGGAAGCTAATAAAACAGCTTAATGACGAGGGCACAGGGAGAAACTCAAAAATTGCGCTACATAAAGATGGAAAAATCTTAACAAGAAAGCAAGCAGCTGACCATTTTGCGGACTCGTTCGCACAAGATAGCAATATCAAAATTAGTCCAGAGAAACAACAAGAGATTCGAGAGAAACGACAACATACAGGACAGAAGGAAATAGTACATGAGGTTCTGGAGGCACCCATCACAATCAGCAAACTGGAGCTAGCCATATCAAAACTGAAAATGAGAAAGTCACCAGGAGCTGATGGTATCTCCAATGAAATGATCAGGAACCTAGGAACAGAGGCCAAAACAAAGCTGTTGCAGATCTTCAATAACAGCTGGACCTTAGGCAGTGTTCCACAAGCCTGGAGAGAAGCAATCATGATACCCCTCCTAAAATCAGGGAAAGATGGTTCCATTGCCTCTAGCTACAGACCAATTAGCCTCACCAGCTGTCTCTGCAAAACACTGGAGCGCATCATCAATCACAGACTGCAGTGGTACATTGAAAGTAAAAACATCCTTGTGCCACAGCAGGCTGGCTTTAGGCAGTGCTACTCTACGGAAGATCAGACAACCTACCTCTCTCAAGAAATTGAGGATGCATTCCAAGAGAAGAAGCTGGTGCTTGCGGCATGGATGGATCTGAAGAAAGCCTTTGATAAAGTCTGGAAAGAAGGTCTGATGAAGAAACTGAGAAACTGCAAAGTCAATGGAAGAATGTACAAATGGGTGAAAGCATACTTGTACAACAGAAGAGCCCGAGTACAGATAGACGGACTCAAGAGCAAGAAAGTACTACTGCGTCACGGTGTCCCCCAGGGCGGAGTCTTGTCCCCCACACTTTTTCTAATCTTCATCAATGATCTTGTTGCTCACCTACCGCATGGAATTAAAGCGGCAATGTACGCCGATGACCTGGTTCTATGGAGCACAAATGAATATGCATCAGTGGCCACCAGATTGCTACAAAGAGCTGTAGATACATTTGCTGCATGGGCAAATAGATGGTGTGTCAGCATAAACACTGACAAGTGCGGCACCACTCTATTTACCCTCTCTCCAAAACAAAAGGCAGGGATCATCCAGATAAATGGAACACCCCTAAGAGAAGATAAAGAACCAACATACCTTGGAGTAACATTTGATGGCAAGCTGACATGGAGAAAGCACATCAACAAAGCAGTAGCAAAAGCCAGAAGGAAAATAGCCATCCTGAGAAAGCTAAGTGGAACCACATGGGGAGCCAGTACGAAAATACTTAGAAAAGTTTACCAACAGAGCATACGACCACACCTGGAATATGGGTCAACTGCGTGGTGTTCAGCATCAAAAACCACACTACAAGAGCTGGACAAGGTGCAAAATCAAGCACTTAGAGTCACCACAGGAGGGATGAGATCAACCCCTATAGTGGAAATGGAGAAGATGGGGAGGACACAGGCACTGAGTGAGCGCAGAGATACGAAAACGCTAATACAAGCAGAAAAGTTCCTCAGCTTGCCAGGCCACCCTATGAAGAACAGATTTGAAAACCTAGCTATGGGGCGGGTGAAAAGAAGTAGTTTTATCCACCAGGCCAAACGACTCTGCAGATAAACCACTGATCTGCCCACAGTTGGTATCCCCCTAACAACTATTCCAGAGCGAACTCCATGGAAAGATGAGCATAGACTATCATTACAAATCCAGACAAAAGCGAGAGGAATATTTGACAAGGAAGAACAGAACAGTGTGCAGCGCAGAACAGCCACTCTCAGCTTCCTTGATGAAGAATACCCACAGGATTTCTGGATCCGAGTCTACACAGATGGGTCAGCACAAAATGCTGTTCGAAATGGAGGAGCGGGAGTGTACATAGAATACCCAAATAATACTAGGGACACAGCCAGAGTACCGACAGGAAAGTACTGCCATAACTATGATGTCGAAATTGAGGCAATCAAGATAGCAACAGAGAAATTACTAAATAACAGCAATGGTACACAACCTGTGGTGCTACTAACAGATGCAAAATCAGTACTCGAGGCGCTCCTCTCTGGGAAATTGCCAGTGCTAAGGACACTACTTTCTGAACTTAGCAGTCAGCATAAAGTCACCATACAGTGGATACCATCCCACTGTGGAGTACCCGGAAATGACAGAGCTGATCAATTGGCTAAGGAAGGAGCCAAAGAAGAACAGCTTGATGTGCCCGTTACATACCACCAAAAGAAAAGAATGATCAAATCAGTCAGAAAGCCACCAAAACCTGCTCAAGATGACTACCACGTTATGGACAGACCAGAACAAGTCATTATTCTGCGCCTCACAACAGGACACAATAGATTACGCAACCACATGTATACAAAATTCAAGATTGGTGAAACAGCCATGTGCACATGTGGATTGGCGTCGCAGACAGCAGAGCACATACTCCAAGACTGCCCAAAATATAACATATCTAGGCAAACCTTCTGGCCTAGAGAGACGACAGTGGAAGATAAACTCTATGGACCACTGTGTGAACTGAAAAAAAACAATTCAATTCATGCAAGAGACGACATTGCAGATATAGACATATTTCAAGCGAACGAAAGAAGAAGAAGAAGAAGAACCTGTTCCCCCAAACAAAACACATTCGCCACCCACAAACATCCCCCACCAACCCACTCATCCCACGCCCACTCACATACACATCCTAACCCACACATCCTCTCCCCCACCCACACCTCCAACCACCCATCCCCCAGCCACATCTCCATCGACCACATATTCCCCACCCACGCACACACATCCCCCACCAACCCACACATCGCACATCCACTCACATCCCCAAACCATACACACACATTCCCACCAACTGACATCTCCCTACCCTGACACACACAGACACACACACACACATCTTCCTAACCACCTATACATCCCCAATTCACTCACACACACCCCACCACCCACACATACATCCTCCACCCACCCACACATGCCCTAACCCAATCCCCCACACCCCCACCCGCACATCACATACATCCTCTACCACGCAATATTCCCAACCCACACACCGCACACATATCCCTCACCAACACATCCCACATACCACCATGCATCCCCACCTACACACCACACACATATCCCCCACCCACATACCACACAATATTCCCACCCACTCCCACACAGATACCCTGACCCATCCACCCCACATACCCCCACCCACACACACATACCCCACCCACCACACCATGCACCTCTCCCCACCCACACATGCATTTCCCACCCATCCACCAACACACACTCACTCACGCACACATCCTCCACTATGCACCCACACACTCCCACCCACCCCCAACCAAACATCTCTCGATCACAATACCCCTACCCACACAATCCTCCACCCACTCACACATCCCACCCCGACACATACACATCCCTCACCCACCTACACATCCCTAAGCCACTCACACACCCCCACCCACACATTCTCCATCCACGCACACATCTCCCACTCACACACCCCCACCACCAACACATACTTCTCCCAACCACCACACACCCCCTACTCACCCACACATATCCCCCACCCATACACACATTCCCGCACCCATCACACACATCCCCCACACTACACACTATCCCCCACCCACACATCCTCACCCATACCACCATAAACATACCTCCCATTGACACCATGCATACATCCCCCACCAACACACCGCACACATATCTAACCCCCACACCATACACTTCTCCCCAACCGCATCAATTACATCCCCAATCCACCCACACAATCCCCTACCCACACAACCCCGGTACCCACACATACTTCCCCAAACCATCGACACATCTCCACCCACCCACACATATCCCCCACCCAAACACACATCCACCACACCCGTCCCATACACATATCCTCCACCCATACACACATCCCCCACACCCATTCCCACACCCCTTCTTTCACCCCCACACATCCATCCACACATCCCACCAACACCCACAAATATCACTACCCACCAACACCCACACACCCAAACCCATACCCCACCCACACATCCCCACCCACACATATCCCCACACTCACACACATCCTCCACACACACTCACACATGCTGACATCTAGACACATACAAAATGCCTCACGTGAGCATAGAAACTAGTATGAACAAACTCCCACACTTTACTCACACACATACACTGACAATTGTCGTGAGCAGTCTCATAAAAAAGTTAAACATGGAGAAAAATGTGTACATAAACAGTGTGTGAAGTAAAAATAGTGATGTGTGCCCACGTGCACGCACGCATGCACACACACACACACACACACACACACACACACACACACACATTCTGTCTTTCACTCAAACTACAGTAATGTACATGAGTTTACATTATACATGATGAAATCAAATGGTATTTAACTGATAATATGACAGATGAGAATACACAAACATATGGATTCGTGTGTTACATAACATGCGTATTACATGACATGCATCTGTTCAGCTCTCTCTCTCTCTCTCTCTCTCTATCTCTCTCTCTCTGTATTCTTTCATATATACACACTCACACGCATGCGTGCGCTCCCACACATACACTAACACATCAACTCTCCCACTGTCTCACTCTCTCTCTCGTTCGCTCTCTCTCTCACACACACACACACTCACTATTTCCCCCATTAATTCACTCTGTCAATCTTCATTCACTTTATCTCTAACTCTCTTACTCTCTCTCTCACACTCATACACAGACAGACACACACCCTCACGCTATCACTAAATGTTTCACTTACCCTAGCGCACTCACTTACTCTTTTACTCTCTCTCTCTCTCTCTCTCTCACATACACACACACTCTAACACTCATTCACTCACTCACACATACTCACTCTCTCTCATTCACTCCTCACTCATTCACTCACTTACTCTCTCACACACTATTGTTCACACACACACACACACACTCACTCTCTCAATCACACTCTCTCACACATACACATGAATGCACGCACGCACACACTCCCTTACTCACTCTCACACATACACATATGAATGCATGCACTGACACATTCCCTCACCATTTCTCGCTCAATCACTCTCTCCACCCACACGCATGCACGTGCGCACACACACATTCACTCTCTCTCTCTCTCTCTCTCTCTCTCTCTCTCTCTCTCTCTCTCTCTCTCTCTCTCTCACACACACATATATAGTGAACAATTATAGTTAAACAATTATAATGAACAATTATAATGAACAATTACAATGAACAATTATACCAGTAAATGAATTATGGTGGCATATAGTCGGTATGGATTAAGTATTGAAAGAGTTTTGAAAGAAGACGTAGAAAGGAGAAGACGTCAGAGAAATTGTCAACAACAACAAACAGTCAGATCTTAGAGCTGGAGCAAGGAGGCTGCACGTTTAGACTCTCTGGAACGTGAGAAGATATTTACTGGCAGGACAACATTATCATGGTCAACACATATTACAGAGGATAACGAGAATGTTCATGAACGATATATATCAGCCCACAAATCATGGACAGATGTGAACATATCAGATCGGGACTTAGAACATCACGGCAAGGTGAAACCTGTCCAGATTTAGGAATGACAGAAGGACCGGGACATGGACTTGATAATCACTAGAGTCTGGCACATTCAACATTATATTATTTGAATTAATATTGTAATTACCGTCCCGTCTGGCCATAACAGACACTGTAAACTTAAATTGTCACTTTTCATTGATTTTGTTGAGATGCTACAGACTTGACCGTTGGGCAAATAAAGAATGCCTTCAACGACATGATTGCCGGCCTTCGACTCCTTCATTGCCGTTCATTTTTATTGCTTCAAGAAAATTGCTCGATTTAGTGTCACCCTGGACCATTTAATGTTACTGAGATATAATTGAATTATATCAAGACACAGTCTAGCAGTGACATCATGATGCAGATGAACACGGTGACATCATAAGGACAGTTTAAAGACGAGCAGCGTTCTGTTACCCGTTTTTTAATCAATGAAAGGGTGAAACCTATAGAAATTCATCGGCGAATGAAGGTCCAGTATGATGATGCATGCCTGTCAATCCAGCAAGTGTATGAGTGGAGTAGGAAGTTTCAAAACAATGTTATTTCTATGACAGACTGGTCACGACCGGGTCAGGTACACTGCGTAGTGACTCACGAATCAATTTGTTTACAGGAATCCAAGCACTTTATCTGCACTGAAGGACTTGCATTGAACGCAGCGGTGATAAAATAAAAAAAATTATACATTTGTTCTTAACTTTTTCAGAATATATTCACACCCAAATTTAAAAAAAACATTTAAGGTTTTCATTTTAAGCCCCATCGTACCTCTAAACAATTACTTTTAGCATTTCAAAAAGTAGATACCTCTAAACAATTACATTTAATATTTCAAAATGCACATACCTCTAAACAATTACTTTTATTATTTCATGATGTACATGCCTCTATCTCTTGTGTAAAGTTAAATCAATTCATATTAGCCTAATAACAAAAATCGTAATTAATAGATTGCCTGAAAGATGTGGAGATAAAAATTAAAATGGCGTAACAAATTATCTGATTTCATCTGTTCCACTGATGATATAAAAAGGAAAATCATCATCACTATAGTTTGCCCTGCAAAGTCGCAAAGATGTTCAGGTGTGTTCACACATGTTGGTACTCGGTGTTCTGAATTTATCCTAATGATAATATTCCACCATGCATTTGTCTTAGACCATCACACATAATTTCTTTTGGTTTGCCTCTGCCTTTTCTACTGCTGACCTTCCCAGTTGTCACAGTGTCCTCCAATGCCTCTCTTCTCATTACATGATCCATGAATGATGTCTCTATCTTATAGATCAGAGAAGTACCAGCTGCAGCAGGATACAACATTAGGAAATAAAAACAGGTAGGTTTGTGTAACTCCTGTGAAAAAGTCAGAGATAATAAACAAGAACACAGTGTTCATACCTTACAATGAACTCCACAATGGTGAACATAAATAACAAGGGGAAATCCAAAACGATAATACAATTTTTTTAACAACATAAGTATACTACGACACAATGAATGATGTTTTGCTTAATTATAATAATAATTTTCTTATTTTTCAATTTTCACAGCTGAACTGAACTGAACTTCTGTGCTGCCTTCTTAACAATGAAGGATTTGTGTTTTAATATTATTAAATTTTCTACTTTCATTATTTTCTTTATATCTGTTTGTGTTGCTCCATTCCTGATGAAGATTATTATAATTGAAATGTCGTTCATTGTGTCGTAGTATACTTATTTTTAGTTTTTCTTTTATTGGAGGAGGGGAGGCGCGGGTTATTTTCACCCTGTTATTTATGTTCACCATTGTATAGTTTGTTTTAAGGTATGTACACTGTGTCTGTGTTTAGTATATCTCACTTTTTGCAGGATTTACACATACCTAATTGTTTGTATGCTCTATCTTATAGTTGTGTATAATGCTTTACTTTCATTAGCCTCTTCCAGGCAATGGCTGTTAGGTATTCTGGCTGTCCAAAGTATTGCCAACATTCATTTGAGAAACCTACATCTCCCTGCCTCCAAGCTCTTCCTAGTTTGTTAACATTTTAAGAGTCTCTGTGGCGAAGTGGTCAAGCCGTTTGACTCGTGATCCGAAGGTTGTGGGTTCGATTCCGGGCCGCGCCCTTTGGTTTACGAGTTAAATATTTCGGAGACTCCTGTGGGTCGTCGCTAAAAGCTACGGAGTTCGTGCTTTGTGCGACGCTTTCCGTGCTGCGGAAAGAGACCGAGCCATATGGGAAAAAACCCGGTGCAATGAAGTCGACACTGTCGACTTTTAAGCGACTTTTTTTTTAACATTTTAAGAGAAAGCATTGCATTGGTTTTTTATAAAATGGTATGAGTGCTGGCCATTCAGAAAGCTACTGAACTTAAACATGCCAAGAAATAACAAACAGCTAAAGAATGCTGGGGTTGACTGTGATGTCCTGCAAAGGATATGCGACTAACTTTTTTTAACATTTCAAGATCCACTATCATGCAGTAGAAGTATAAGGGGCGTTCATTTGAAATCTGTTCGTGCCGCACCGTGTGTAATTGCATTCGTTGAACATGATCATGTCATAGTCATGTGATAAGTACTGACCAATGAATAAAAGAGAACGAGCTTATCGTCCCATAATGCATAGGTTCTGTTTCTGACTGTTGAGAAAATGGCCAGGTTGATCCAAAATCCGTCCAAAGAAGCTCAAAGAGCGGTGATTAATTTTCTTTCATTTGAAGGATCTCGACCAGTGGACATTCATCGAAGAATGCAAGCAGCGTACAGTAACAAATGTGTGTCGAAGACAACAGTGACAGACTGGGCACGAATGTTTCAGAAAAGACGTCAGTTCACGACAGATCTTCGACAACCGGGTCAAGTGCATATTGTTGCAACAGAAAAAACCATTGCCAAAATTAATGCAGCAGTACAGATAAACCGTTGTCAAAGCATATGTTCGCTAGCGAAAGAATTTGACGTGCCAATTGGGACAATTCAAAAGGTCGTTCGTAAGAAACTGCAATATTGGAAGGTGTGTTCACAGTGGGTACCACGGATGTTGACCGACCACCAAAAAGAGGAACGCATGGGATGGTGTTTGAACCACTTGCTGTGTTACAGAGTGGAGGGTGATGCATTTATCTTCTGCATAGTGGCAGGCGATGAATCATGGTGTCACCACTTTGAGCCGACCACCTAAAGAGAGAGCATGCAATGAAAACAAGCTGGATCACCAAAAGCCAAAAAATTCAAGTTACAGGTTTCCGCTGGTAAGGTTATGCTGAGCACATTTTTTTACCATGAAGGGCTTTTGCTGGCTGACTTTAAAGAACCTGGTGTCAACATCAACTCTACTCACTACTTGCAAACACTAGACAAGCTGCAAAAAGCCATCAAGAATAAATGACCCGGCATGCTTTCTTGCAGTGTGATTTTGCTGCACGATAATGCTTGTCCGCATGTCGCAAAGATTGTGCAGGGAAGCAATAGCAAGGAAGAAGTGGGAAATTCTGCAATATTCAGCCTATAGTCCGGATTTGTAACCATGTGATTTTCATTTGTTCGGACCTCTAAAGAAAGATCTCAAGGAGCAACGATTTCACACAGCTGCAGACGTAATGAAAGTAGGAAACACTTTATTTACGGCATTCGCCGCCTACCTAAGCAATAGGATGCTTGCCTGAATGCCTAAGGCGACTTCTTTTGACCAACCCATGATGCATAATTCATTTGAAATGAATGCTTTGTTTAACTCTACCACACCTGTTAATGTTTATTTCATGCTTTTGTAATAAAGCCATTGGAACAGGTTTCAAATGAACGTCTCTAATAGTTCAATAAAAAAGGGAAATAAAAATAATAGAAATTTGTATCAAGGTAAATTTACCACATAAGGTTAAGAATGTAGCTATAAAAATATTCTCACCCTGTAGCAGTGGCCATCAATAAAGTGGGCTTCTCCTTCACCTTCATAAAGACCCTTCACTTTCTCACCCGAATATCTAAAAGAAAGGCCTAATATTAAAGTTTAGTCAAAATGGTGGCTGTATCACATTCACTTTCTCACCTGAAAGGCCCAAATATAAAGTTTAATCAAACTGGTGGCTGTATCACATCACTCCTCCACATATTATCATACAAATTATCATACAAACTATCATACACACTATCATACAAGTTATCATACAAATTATCATACAAATTATCATAATACTTATTATAACAATTATGGAGGGAATTTGAGCCTGCCTCTGGCTCAGAAGATCCCGGGTTCAATCCCTGCCAAGGACAGAGAATCTTTCCAAGAACCACTGATTATCTAATATCACATGTCCCCCTGATCTCATGGGTAGTGAGATTGGATACTTGACTTTTTGGATAAGGGTAATAATCAGGAGGTCACGTGTGTAAATTGTTGTAAAAATCACACAGCATCTAGAAATCACAAAAAGTAGACCATCTAACATTGTTATGAAAGAAAACTTTGCCACAGGCAGATAGAGCCCACTCCTATGCAATGAATCGGTCTGGAGACACCACACCTTACACATATACATGCCAAAGTCGGACACACTTAGCTCCGAGGTGTATATCTAGGTATCATGCACTCCCTACTGAAAGAGGAACGAAGAAGAAGGTAAAGAAGAATAACAATTATCATCCTCATGGTCAACCTACAAGCTTCTTTGGAACACAGACTTATTTGAGTATTTGTTTCTTCCCAAAATGGAAATCTATGTTGGTTATTGGTTAAGGAACACTTTCATTGCGCATGAATATCTCCATAATTGGTGTAACCTCCACCTATGGATCATACAAGAAGCATCTCAGCTCAGCGAACAAATTCTGTAGCACCAGCAAGGATCCAAATGTGTGTATTCTCACACATGCTACAAATATTCTTTTTGAGGGTAGGTGTTATAATTGTGAAATTGAGTCTAGGTAGTGCCCTATTTTGCCTGCACATTTTTATTGCCAACTGGCAGATAATTTTTAACATGCACATGTGTGCTTCTAGTTTTCCATCCCTACCCGAAAAAGGTTAGATGTCTGATCCACTAATCCAAGATCAGGGAGGAGTATGTGATCCTTTACTTATTTTGTAAACAAAGCCATCCATTCCAGACTGAACCAAGGATTTTTGAGTTACAGCCAGACAATGCACATCTAAGCGGCTCTGCTACCAAGTGAAAATTAAAACCCTTGATGATACTATGATATTGCAATTCTGACCCAACCACATGGCTGGTTGGTTGGTTGGTTGGTTGGTTGGTTGGTTGGCTGGCTGGCTGGTTGGTTGGTTGGTTGTCTGGTTGGTTGGCTGATTGCTTGGTAAGTAGATCAGTTGGTTGTAAATCCTCTGGAAATGGTGTGGTGACTGATCACAGGTATGGAGAAGAAAAGTTGTTGCATATCATGAGACACACTTTACCTTTCCAGGCACCAGCAGGCCTCTGTGCTGGTTTCTTCTTCTTCTTCTTCTGCGTTCATCCAGAGTCTTTTTTCGGATGTGATTGCATTGTGCCTGTTTACAGCAAGATGCGATGCTGCGCCTTCAGGCCGACACATCCGACTTCTGCGGGCGTTTGTTGACCGGGTTAACTTTCCTGGGGCTGTGTTGGTTTTACAGAACCCCATGTAAGACTTCTCCAATATTCCCCCGCAGACCATGGATAAATGGGCATCATGAGCCTGAGCTGAACTGGAGATCCTAGAGTTGGTGACTCCCAGAGGTGTTTTGACCAGAAATCACAAATTGGAAAACCCTTTGGAACTCATCAGCCTACTCCCTCACTGCCACCTAGTTGTCTTGACAGGCGATCGTTTGTTACACTGTGCTTCAGAAAAGGCATAAAAACTACAACACATGGCGGAGACCAGGGATCGAGTTATATCTCTCTATAGCACAACGCCTGGGCTGAATTGTAGAGACCATGTTTTGCCCTTACAAAATGATCCCTCTCTTGGCCTGCCTAGTTTATACCAGAGGAGAGGTAACACCAATAATTCTGGAACAATGCAAGCTGCAGAAGCTGTCGGATCAGCAAACCAATGCTCTAACTGTCCACCTGTCAGAGCTTCAATCCTAGACCAGCTGCTGACTAAGACTTAGGGCCTGGTCTGCACTGCTATGACATTTAGTCTTTAGGTTGCATTTCCTTGCACAAGGATAAGGCTTATACCCTCCAAATTGAGCTCCTCCAAAGCTGTTGACACAATTTGGGGTGTTCAGTTTGGTGAGTGCTGCCCAACATATAGTGCTAACACAAAACAGGTAGTACCATCTACTGTTATATGATAGCTCAGTCATATCTGATTAAGACCTGATTAAGTCAGCCTACTCCCAAATCATGGGTAAATTATGCCAATCAAAGGTTTGCTCTATTTATTTGACAAATGGGTTCAAATGTGTGATTCCTACTAAATAACACTTAGATTCTGAAGTAATCATTGAATGAGAATGTTACTGAATGACAATATGGTTCAAATTCCCACCATATGTCGTCTACTAAACAAAATGTTGGTGCTGTGATGCACGTTTTGCAAAATATAAGGAAGAATTCTAACTGTCATTAATCTGCTATATACTATCTGAGAGACTGAACTGGTCATTCCATGGAGGTTATCAAAGTCCCATATCTGTTAAAGGTGCAGTCTGTGATGAACTAAAGGCTCAATATACAAAGGTGAGGCTAAGCATCCACGGACAGGATGTGATGATTCCAGAGGTGCATTATGCTGTTTTGGATAGGCCTGTGTGGGGCACCATCTGTAGACGGAAGGGCATATGTTCAGGTGTGTTCACATATGTACAAAACTATTGAGGAAAGGTAATCTAGACAACACATGCTGAGAAGAAGTTGGATGTGTCGGCCGAAAGGCACAAATATCACAGCTCTGCTGTAAACAGACACAATGCAATTACACCCAACACACAAAAATATCAGACAAATGAAGAAGAAGAATCATCTAGAAACCTGTGAGTTTTAACTCTTAAGTTTGATGAATGGGCATTCAGTTTGCTTCAGCTCCAAAAAAGGCTTGGACCTATTTAAGGGAAGTTGGTCTAGCCACCAAAGCACTATCCCCACAGGGACTGTTGAAGAGCTTTCTTTCTCCTCCCCCAGCCCAGAAACCAATGAGATGTATAAGAAACCAATGAAAGAAGAGCTTTCTTTCTCCTCCCCCAGCCCAGAAACCAATGAGATGTGTAAGAAACCAATGAAAGAAGAGCTTTCTTTCTCCTCCTCCCCACCATTGGGGAATGTGTACCAATGAGATGTGTAAGCTGTGAAAAAGCATATTAGGATTTAGCCAAGTCATGACTCAGCACATCACATACAGATTGGCTGAAATTAGGCCACGGATGTTATGTTTCCTCCACAAGAAACCAATGAAATGTGTAAGACCCGTACATTAACTTCACAGTTGTGAAGAAGCACATTAAAATATAACCAGGTCATGGCTCAGCACATAATATACAGATTGGCTGAAATTAGGCCACAGAAGTTATGTTTCCTCCACAAGTTTTAGGCAGCTCATTGTCAAAAGACTTCAACCCAGTGCCCAGAGGGAAGAGTGATAATCACAAAATGGGCAGTAGAGATTTCATTGACACAGTTTTGCATCCAGTGTGATATTGACCATCCCTTGTGGTGTATTATGTCACAAAGTATTTTCCTGAACTAATAATACATCTCATAAAATTTTCCTGAACTCATACCACACCACATAACTTGTTCCTGAACTCATAGTACACCACATAACATTTGCCTGAACTCATTTTGTACGACATGACATATGTGTGAACGCATAGTAAATCACATAACATTTGTTTGAACTCATATTGTACCACATGACATATGTGTGAACTCATAGTACATCACATTACATCATGAACACAGTGACATATGGTTACTAAGGTATTTGTTCGTGAACAAATAGGGTACAGTGATTTAATTTTAAGCAGAATATTATAAAAATCTCAAACAGTTTTTTTTTCCTTTTTTCCTATTCAATTATATTATTTACACACAAACAGTATTATCTTTGGCTTAGAATTGATGTAGAGACTTGAATGAGGTATCATGGGGCTGCACTTTTCAAGTGATACATAACCATGCAGGTTGCACAATTAAAAAAGAATTTAGGACATATTACTGAAACACCTAGATACCAGCTTTTATTTGCAGACGATCAGTGCCTGTTTTACAGCGATGAGGGCAGACTACAAAATCATATTACTAATCTGAGTTCAACCTTCAGCAGATACAATATGAGTATAAACATAGCCAAAACCGAAGTAATGCAAGTTAGCAGATCGCCAGACCCACTAAATATACAGATAAATAACACACCTCTGAAACAAGTTAAAGAATTCAAATACCTTGGAAGTATGATCACAGAAGATGGCAGATTGGACAGAGAAATTGAAATCAGATGTCAAAAAGCTAGTGCACTTACATATCAACTATCACCCTTACTGAAGCATCCAAACATACCCATGTCCGCAAAACGACAGATAATAAACAGCATATTCACACCAACCCTATGCTATCAATCTCAAACCTGGACTTTATCCAAATTACACTTTCGCAAAATCAACACCTGCGAAATGAGATGCCTGAGGAGAGCTGCCAACTTAACAATCCGAGACCGAGTAAGAAATGCTACTATCAGACAGACTGTGGGATCAACACCTTGTGCCACATTTATTGAAAGACAGAAGATCAAGTGGTTTGGCCATGTCGTTAGAATGCAACATCAGCAACTACCATCACTGGCCTTACATCAAAGATCATCTGCGACGAGACCACGAGGACGTCCAAGGAGAAAATGGATTGACAACATCAGAGACATTGTACAGCCACACGGAATGACACTATCCAGTGCCGTACACCGGGCACTGGAACACAAATTATTCCTCCCCACGACGCTTGACGGCAGAAGTGGAAGATGATGATGATGATGACCTAGATACCATTCCAGAATGTCTACAAGCTACTTCTGGTAATCTGTATTTTTAAATGGGGGTGAATTTTCAGTTATAAGTTGATCTGAAGCATTGAGCTTCTAACTACTATAACCAATCAGTATCCACACAAAAACTTCTTCTTATACTTACAGTCTATGCTGTGTTGTGCTGGTAATCATGTCTGTCCATGCCCATCTGCCTCATGTGCTGTCAATCATTTCTGATACTGATGTTTCTTCATGTTGTTTGTCAAACTGTCCAACATCTCTCTTGGTCTCCCCCTGCCTCTCTTACCCTCCAACTTTCCCCTTCTCACGACATGCCGAAAGAACGTTAATTTAGTTAACTTCTTTAACCCGTTACAGGGCAGGACGGCCATTAGCGGCCGATCGCTTAAACGAACGGATCGTCCGATACTATTATGCATTGTAAAAACGTGATCTCTCGGCTTCCTGACACTTCCGACGGCTACTTTCGCTTTTGCCGATAGCTTGACAACGTGGCCGTCATTTGTAAACGCACTACTATGAATTTGAACGGACTTTTACGGACTTTTTTTTATAGTTTTCGGGATTTTTACGCTGTTTTTCAAAATGGATTTCGGCGATTCTTCAAGTGATAGCTAAGATTTTGCTAGGTTCAATCTAAATGACATTAAAGGGCACGAAGGTGACTATTAATCAGAGCTAGATATCAGTGCAAAGCGTTACTTTGCATTAGCAGTCGTGAGTCGGACTTTAAAGAAAGTGAATGTGTTTGTAAATTGCCATATAGATGACGGAAAATCACAAACAACATGCAATATTTCGTAAATATTTGTGTTCATATATGGATTACCGACAACAATCACGTGAGTAACATATTCTGCATGCTTTTCTCTTCATTGTGTTGTTTATTTAACTAAAATCGGTTGACTAACACCTTATTTGTGATGTTTTTACTAATGCGACCCAAAATTTTACCAAACCTGAAAAAATCTTGCCCGTTCAGGGCTAAAAAACGGACTAACGTCTGCCCTGTAAAGGCATCTTTCTATCCACCCACAGTGTTCCCATCATTCTTTTATAAACCAAATCTCCACACCCTCCATGTAATTAATCACTTGTCTGCTAAATGTCTATGATTCACTCCCACACAACAGGATTCAGGATTGACTCAGTACTCAGTCAATATGATATGTCTTACTCTTTTCTTCACCTAGATTGGGCTTTTCTGTATATAATTATAACTTCCATAATAATAATAATAATATCCTTCTATCCACTGTTGTAAAAGTACGCATATAACCAAATAGTGAAATACATTGACTTGTTTCACACTGACACAGAACCTTCCCACACAAATGAATTTAATAATTTGTAGAACAACACGCATACATGCACTAAGATATACGGACGGTGTTTCTTTACTTGCCTAGCAACAATGAGTTCTGTGAGTACCGGTTCCTCGTAGTTGGGTTCCGGAGTTTGTTCCTTCGCTACAATCAAATTGTCTAAGAAAGAAAGGTCAATAACACCAACTGAAGATTGGTCAATGGATTGTTCTTGTACTTCACCTTTGTTAACATTCGCATTTTCATCGATTCTCTTACCAACTTTCTTGTCAGACTTTCGTTTCTCCCTGGATGCCATGTTTGACAACAGTAAGCACAGCAGTTCCGAGTTTACAGTTATTCACTGCTTTCCATGGCGCCTAAAGATCTCTAGTATTTGCCCAACATTTATAGATTATTTTAATATTATTCTTGTACGATATTGCTTTCATAATTATTAAATATTTGTTACATTCTGTGTTATTTTATGTTGTTGTTTTGTTCTGTTTTTTTTTTTTTTTGACAGGACACTTAATTTTCAGGAAATAACAATTTATTTGTTCCCATCATCATCATCATGTTCGTTGCACATTTTTCGGCATTTTTCCATAATTGAAACAAACTCAACTGTTGAATCATGAATGCAACCGCATGGTAATATACAACATAATTTACTAGAATGCAAGGGATATTAGTAACAAAGGATTTAATAAATAATGGAATATATTGCTTACCGTATTGCAGACCGTGTCGCGCTGGGTTTTAACGTGTTGGTACCGGAGACGGTCGTTCAGAAAGAAAGCAATAGAAATCACTTTAAAGATAGACAGCCCTAGAGAACCGTAAAGTAAGATGAAGCTATATGTAATCATCATCATGTTCCACTGTTGCCGTCAAGTGTCGTGGGGAGGTATAGTTATCGCTTAGCGCCCGATGGGTGGCACTGGATATGGTCATTCCTTGTGACTGTACAATGTCTTTGATATCGCGCACGGTCAGTGTTTATCTCGGGTGTCTCCACTACTAGCAGATCTTCTTTGATGTAGGGCCAGGCTTGTAGTTGTAGTTAATGGTGCTGCATTCTAACGAGATGGCCAAACCACTTGATCTTCTGTCTTTCAACATATGGTACAAGGTGTTGATTCTAGCCTACTGTTTGATAACATCATTTCGTATTCGGTCTTGGATAGTTAAGATGACAGCTCTCCTCAAGCATCTCATCTCATGTGTTGATTTTGCGTAAGTGTGATTTGCATAAAGTCCAGGTTTGGCATTGGTAGCATAAGGTCTGTGTGAATATATTATTTATTATCTACCGTTTTGCTGACATGGTGTATTTGGATGTTTCAGTATAGATGATAGTTGATATAAATATAAGCGCACTTACTTTTTGACATTTGATTTCGATTTCTCTGTCTATTCTGCTATCTTCTGTGACCATACTTCCAATGTATTTGAATTCTTTCATTTGTTTCAGAGATATGCTATTTATCAATACAGTTCACAAATAAACACATATTCATATTTAAAATTGAACACAACCTACTCTACTACTGGCAACTGGCAACGCTGATCGTATTCCGGTATGAACCTAAGGCCCATCCACGTCAATATAATACGATCAGCGTTGCCAGTAGTAGATTGTGCTCAATATTTAAATTTCAAATCCAGAAACAACCAAATAATCAACATATTCATATAATATTATTTTGGGCTCATAGAAGGAGAAGAAGGAAGTGGAGATTAGGACCCACTGTTTTTTAATTGTTTGCATATCCTAACGGTGGAGTGGTTATATATATACAGACCTACAAAGAGTACAAGCACTTGGAATCAACGACCGGCAAGAGAAGGTCAACCAGAGAGACGAATGAAGACGGATTGGATCTGCAGCAATGAACCTCAATGGCTCGGAACGCTGAAGAAGAAGATATCCTTTACAGGACATTGCTGTCAACATCAGCATCTTTCAGCTGATTGTTGATTTCGTGGCAAGATTATTCTCAATAGTTTGCCATTGCTTTCTGAGCGGCCGGCTCACATACCCCGTAAGTTACCGACGCGATTCGAACCACTGCTGATTCTCACCGTCGTCACGTTACCTGCGAGAGTATACGAGATTACGGAGAAAAGTCGCTAACCTCTAGGCCAGGAAGCCGGCTTAGGACGCACTAGACAACATAAAATTGTAAAGCTATAGTTACCGACCGGGATTCGAACCTGTCACCTCCAAATGACGATGGCGCCTCGCTGTTTACTTGTGAACTGTCTTAGTGGCCTCAAAGGTTTCCCCATTTGATATTTATCAATACTCTTACTGGACCAGGAGATCAGCTAAAGTGCATTACTTCAGTTTTGGTTGTATTTATATTTATAGTGTATCTGTTGCACGTTAAACTCAGCAATCTGCCCTCGTCGCTATAACACAGGCACTTGATAAAGCTCATTTACTGCGGGTGAATCTGTTACTTCATCTGAAGGAAAGAATTCAAAACAAAATGTTCTGAATCTGTTCTGACAAGGTTAGGACTTATTCGTAAGAGCGCACAAGACAAAAAGAGAGGCAGGTTAGACGAGACCGAGTTTGGATTTTTTTTTTTCTTTCGAAAATTGGAATTGGAAATTGAAATTGGAATCTGTCAAGGGTTGCTTCTTTGGATATTCTACACATCTATCAATCAATCAATCATGTGCCATGCCGGAAAGCGTGGGCGGTCATGACTCGCCATTTCACTCGATCACCAGTGTCGTGGATCAGCTCATTGTTCCTGTCTCGTCCATGCCATGTGGCCAAGCCATCCAGGTATTTTCCTCTCGGTCTTCCTCTTGGTCTGTTCCCCTCGATCAAGCCAGTTGTCACTAAGTTCTCCAATCCATTTCTTCTCATAACATGCCCAAAAAATTTTGACTGTCTACGTCTAATTTTTGTTATAATTGTTATAAATTTCTGGGGGCACGTCGCGGGATTATTTGAAATCCTGGTGGAGTTCTGGCTGATATAGTGATAGGGGACAGATATTCTTATCTACTATCAATAGGTTCTGCCTACCGTACCTGGCTATTGTCTATACTCTTCCTGACACAGACTGACCGACATACGACGTGTTGTGGTCGTGTAATTTAACCAGTTGTGTACTTGAGATAGAAATTTAATATACATTTACCTATTCCCTTACCCTCTGAGTTTAAGATGGCATCAGCTAAATTTAATGTTGCTGAAGTACAGGCTACAGGGCGTGAGATGGGTTATGATGGGGCGGAGTTACAGAAATATGTTCAGGAAGTGGAAAGAGACTTCAGATGCTAAAGCTATATACTCCTGATGAAGCCAGGTCAAGGTATTGGCCATACCATGGTGCTACTAACTCTGAGAGAGAGGCAAGGTTGGTCTTGGGCAAATGACAAATTGCGGTGATGGCGCATCTCAAGTCCTTTCAGCGACATAGGCTCGAGAGCAGTTAGTTTCTTGGCTGGGCCTACGCATGATTATCCTGCATACCCATTTTTACAGGACAGTGAAAGGCACCTATCTATTACACCTTCATGAACAATTCGCATTATTTGAAATCATAATTCATTTCCCAATCATTGAAAACCTTGTGCCAAATGAATAATTAATACACATCTATCACAAGAACAAAAAATTCTAAACATGGGATCATTCACAGAACTATACAGAACATTTCTTGGGCAGCAAAAATGGGCAATCTAAATGTTTTGAAAGAGGCTGTGACACAAAGAACTTATCACAAACATCAGACAGAGTCAGTCATCAATGTTGGCCACAGTATGACACGAGAAAAATTGAAATTGGTTGTGACAACTGAACAGATTCAAAGAAATAGAAATAGAGTAGGCAGCGAGAAAATATTCTTAACGGTCTTTTGTTGTGGCACAGAAAGGTGTCAGTACACGATATAAAACACGATGTAGGAGATCAAAGGATAACACCAAAATGTGATAAAACTATAAAACAAAACAAATCACACAAAAAGGTGAGGGTGGAGGTTTTGTGCTTAACCAAGTTGTTAAATATACATTCGCCGGTTTCGCGCAAACAGAAAAAGTTCGTGTTAAATTTCAAGTTACCTTGGGGATAACATATGTTTCACATTTGAACAATACCCGCAACTATGTATTTTAATTGTTTCAGCTTATGTATTATTCATTTATTCACTTCAAGTGATATATAACTCTACAGTATACACATGACGAGATGCAGCGAAATATGCCAGGCAATAAGTCGTGCAACATGTGGCGTATGTGTTTAAATGTAAACACTTAGAGGTGATAATAGCATCAAATGAAATATGTATGGTAGATAGAGAAGGGTAAGTCAAGAAAACGTCGCGTTTCAGAAAAATAAATATATCTTATACAATAAATCACTATCTTTGGATGTCTGAAAGAGATTATTGAAATGTTTTTTAGAAACTGTTCTGCTATGGGGCAGTGAACTGTGGAACGTGAGTGAACAAATTAGGAAGGGTTTAGCAGCAAAGGAAGTGTGGTTCCTGAGATGAGACGTGCAAATACTTTGGACTGCCAGAATAACTAACGATTGCCTGGAAGAGACTAAGAAAAGTAGAAAGAGTAGTATAAGAAAAAGACAAACAGCATTCTTTTGTCATATGTTAGTTAGTCGACAGATCATCCTCATTGCACATCGAACCATTCAGTCCATAAGTGCTCGATCCCCTCCTCAGCAAATCCCGCACAATCTTTTGTCATTTAATGAGAAGAAAGGCATTGGAAAATATCATGACGACGGGAAAAATCAATGGCAGAGGCAGACCAAGAGAAATTATGCTGGATGAACTGTGCCGGTGGCAAGGAGGAATATCATCAGCTGAGTTGATCCAGAAAAAAAACCAAGCACCAAGATCTGTGGATAGGCATGTATGCCTACGCTAGTTGGCAGATACATATTTATGATGATGAGTATCATCTTCATCATCATCTCCACCATTGTGTTGAAGATTCCAAAATGTGGAGAAGCATGATTGCCAGGCCATATTGAATAAAATTGTTGCATGTCCCTTGCAGGACGTGCGATCAACACCTGGTTGTTTATTTGACGTTCAGTAGCTTGCCATTGCTTTCCGGACAAAGAGTCAGCGTTTTAGTCCAACGGCAAGAGCATAACTTTACACATCTTTTTGTTGAAGGTGGGAAGTACAATATGAATATCTAACATTGTTTCTGACACCTTAAATCTTTTCAATTGATTACATCTTCTCCAAACCCTGTTGTTGTCTTATAACGCGGTCCAAAATGGTGCCTATCCTAATGTGGGTAAACATGTATTTGTGGATTGACTTTGTAAAGTACTTAGATACTGATCTTCTAAACCTTCCAATGGATTTTTGGCATTCCATGGAGAAGCCACGTCCGGCCCCCTTCTTCTCTTATTCAGCGTCCTTATCATATAGTGTAATGTGGACGGTATTTGGCATCTTAAAACTCGTTTTCTGACTTCCGTGATAGAGATAAGTTGCATAGAATGTTCTTTAATAGTCACGAAATAGTTGACATCATAAAGTGACGTACATTGCACTGTTTCGTCAAGCCTGTGACTCGGTACATCCGACATCAACTTGCTATCGCTAGCTTTTGACTGTCCCCAATCTGCCTACTATGTCTCCGTGGCGATGGCGTAGCGGTCGCGATTCGAAATGCCGCTTACCGGTGTTCGAAACAGCGGTGACCAATTTGGCAGAAGACCGTGTCGCGCTTGTTTTAACGTGTTGGTATGGGAGCCGGTAGTTCAGAAATCAATGGCAAACTACTGAACGTAAAAACTTGCCAAGACATCATTAAACGGCAGTAAAATGTTGGTATTGACTGCAACGTCCTGTAAGGGATACGCAACTTTAAAAAAAAAAAAAAATTCTGCCTGCAGGGTAGCAAGTTTGTGTATCACTTCTCTAGTCCCTCTCCCTTGACCTGTCCGACATGGGAGACTACCACTAACTGCACTATCGATGGCATAGCTCTTAGAGTTATTGGAACATGCTTCTCGTCCCTGACTTTGGTTCGTAAATTACAAGTACCTTTGAAGATGGCGACAGACACTAGCGATAGGGAAAGCTGATCTACACGCAAGTCAGTCTAGTGCATTAAAAGTAGTAGCACGTGTATATACTATGTTTGAGTTCAAAGCGAGCTAGCACATACAACAACATCGGAACATGCAAGTGAGTACCTATCCTATATATATATATATAATTATATATAATATAGTAATTAGTAGACAGTATACTGTTATACAGCCACAAGGTGGATACACAGCGGAGGTGACGTAATCAATTTTTTGTTACCAGTTTCTTGGCAGATTTACATTCAGAAATTTGCCATTGCTTTCTGAACGCATTTTGAGAATGTCAAAATTTGGTCATGTATAGTTTCCTGTCAGTAAACTGTTCGTCTGTTTGCTTTTAAACAATACTGTCGGCGTTGTTGCCGTGTATGTTAGGCTGCAATGTATGTCAGATCTTAGTACAGACAGATCTTAGATATGGCTGAGCTACTGAGACGGTACTAGTACTACCGGAAAGACTAAATGTCATGGCAGGGCAGATCAGGACGTAAGCCCTGGTCCACAATTGGTCTAGGATCGCAGCTCTGACAGTTAGAGCTTTGCTTTGCCAATCCGACTGCCTCTGCAGCTTGTCTTGTTGCTGTTGGGTCGTATTCGAAAAAAGTATCAACAATACAATCAACCACTGACAAATCCTCTTCTACTGACAAGTATTTATAGAGGTGCGTATCAAACTACCAGGTCAGTATTATCTTTCATGTCATCTTTTGTATATTGGATTGCAAACCTGCATGGGTCCACAATTCGTAAAATTGCATGCATCGTGGTACCACCACGTAACACAAACAATAATGAGTAAGAATGTGAGGAGTTCTTTGAAGACTATCCACAACGTTCTAAATAGAATACTCAATAGAGAAGCAGGACAACACCATAGTTATGGGAGACTTCAATGCAAGACTAGGACATAACAGAACGGGCATAGAAAAATATCTTTGAGCATTTGGAGACCAACACAATAGAAGAAATGATAATGGATTGATTGATTGACTGATTTAGGAATCGACATCACAGCATTCAATATAGACTGGCCATAGAGCTAAGCAGCCAACATGACCTTTATATAACAAACACATTTTATAAACACAAAAATTAACAAATGTATATCTAGGACAAATGGGATGATCTAGATACCAAAAAGCCAAATTGATTTTATATTAACAAGAAACAAGAGAAAGAGAAATATATTAGATGCGAGGGCAATGCCCAACTTAAATACAAACACAGATCAAAAAGCAATTATTGCCACAATAAGAACCAACAGAAGAAGAAAGTAAAGACCAGACAAACACATGCCATGCGAATAAATAAACTTAAAAAACCTCAAAGAGGAGGCAGTGCGGAAGAATTATGAGAAAGAACTTAAATCTTTGTAAAATTACCTATAGAAAGAAAAACGGTGGAAGAAGAAAGGGAGATACTCAAATCAAGCATTTTAAAAACTGCAAAAATAACATGTGGAACCACGAAATAAGCCAAATACGGATAAAGAAAATAACAAGAAGGTGGAACGCAAAGGTAAAGAAACTGTAAAATACAAAAAGGAAAAATATAAAAAGTGGGTGAAGTGCAAACAGGAATGTGATTACATAGAATATAGAATAGCAAGAAGACAATTGAATAAAATAGTAAAGAGAGTAAAACAAAAAGACTGGGAGGAATATGGAAATAAAAACTAAACACAAAAAGAGAAAAGAAAAATCACAAAAACAGAAATGAGGTTCCCAAGAAGAATACTCAATGTATCAAGAAAAGAGAAAATCAGAAATAACTAGGTTACCAACTAACAGTATACCACAACAAGCAATGATATACAGACCAAATGGAAGCAGAGGAAGAGGCCGACCATGTAAACGAAGGATACAGGAAATCCATGGGAATATCAATACATGAAGCCCATAAGCAGGCACTCTCCTGCTGTTTATACTTCACCTCGACACCGCAAGGTGCACAAGAAATGAGATCATACCAAGAAGCTTATTAACGCAATGGCCACACAGGACATCCCAACCCGCAATGCCACAATTGTAATAAATTAAAGATAGAGGAGATACTGATGAATGTCACATTCACACTAAGTATACCAGCACCACTGTAAGTGGCTCAAACGGTTCCTCAGATTGAACCAAACCGCACTTAGACTGGCTCCAGTAGCTACATACCAAGATTAAGTAAAATATTTGGGTCAATTCCATTTCCGTGTTCCCACAAGTCACTTCTGGTAATCTGTGAGTTGACATGTAATGGACCTTTCTGATATAAATGGGACTGAAATAAGCTTAATAACATAAAGTACCTTTTACATGCCTGGAGGCATTCTGGGTATATGGTGCTAGTCCCATATTTTAAAGACAATTCAGCACTAGAAATATGATGTTTAGAAATATGATGTGGACAATATCAGGCTGGTCGCATTTACTTCCCAGAGATTTCCTGGTATCCATTTTAAGGCTGGGTCGACATGGGAGCCCAGGTTAATAAACAGTAATTCACCTCTATGGGGATTTGAATACACGCCCACAGAGTCAATAGGCAAATCACTCCTCTAATACGCTCCCAGATTTCAAGCGTGGAACCTTAAAATTACTGTTATAGTGTGTTTTTTTTTGGTTGCCTCAATATAAAATTCAATATCTCAGTAACGGGCTGAGATAAAATGATGAGATTTAGTATATAACCTTATCATTATGTCCACCCAACAAAAAAATTTTTGTTCTGGAGATTTTACAGCAGATTTCAAAGTTAGCTTATATACGGTATATTAATTATGACTTAAAGATTACGTCCATGATTTTAACAGTTTTACAGTTTCCCCAAGATTCGACCCAAATTATTCAAAATTTTCACGTGACTTTCATTTTCAAACAAACAGCGCGAAGATTCAGAGGCGTCTCCAAATGTGGGTTCTTTCATGAAACGTGATTATATAAATAAACTAGCTGACAAGGCCCGGTTTCTGGTGGAATCAATCAATCAATCAATCAATCAATCAATCTATCTATCTATCTGTCTGTCTGTCTGTCTGAATGTCTGAATGTCTGCCGGTCGGCTGACCCATCCACCGACCGACCGACCGACCGACCCACCGACCTACCGATATCTATCTATCTATCTATCTATCTATCTATCTATCTATCTATCTATCTATCTATCTATCTATCTGTCTGTCTGTCTGTCTGTCTGCCTGCCGGCCCACCCACCCACCGACCGATCGACCGACGTACCGATATCTATCTATCTATCTATCTATCTATCTATCTATCTATCTAATCTATCTGTCTGTCTGCCTGCCTGCCTGCCGGCCCACCCACCCACCAACCGACCGACCGATATCTATCTATCTATCTATCTATCTATCTATCTATCTATCTATCTATCTATCTGTTTGTCTGTCTATCTATCTATCTACCTATCTATCTATCTATCTATCTATCAGCCTGCCTGCCGGCCCGACCACCCACCCACCGACAGACCGACCTACCGATATCTATCTATCTATCTATCTATCTATCTATCTAATCTATCTATCTATCTATCTATCTATCTATCTATCTATCTATCTATCTATCTAATCTATCTATCTATCTATCTATCTATCTAATCTATCTATCTATCTAATCTATCTATCTATCTAATCTATCTATCTATCTATCTAATCTATCTATCTATCTATCTATCTATCTATCTAATCTATCTGCCTGCCTGCCGGTCCGACCACCCACCCACCGACAGACCGACCGACCTACCGATATCAATCTATCTAATCTATCTGTCTGTCCTATCTATCTAATCTATCTGTCTGTCTGTCTGTCTGCCTGCCTGCCTACCCACCCACCCACTAACCGACCGACCTACCGATATCTATCTATCTATCTATCTATCTATCTATCTATCTATCTATCTAATCTATCTATCTATCTAATCTATCTGTCTGTCTGCCTGCCTGCCGACCCACCCACCCACCGACCGACCGACCGACCGACCCACCGACCGACCGATCCACCCACTCAGCCAGCCAGCCAGCCATCCATCCACCCACCTATCTTTCTGCCTACCTACCTACCTACCTACCTACCTTTCTGTCTGTCCGGGCCGCGTCATTCATTTTATTCGGAGACTGCCGAGGGTCGTCGCTGGAGCTACGGAGTTCGTGCTTTGTGCGACGCTTTCCGCGCTGCGGAAAGAAACTGAGCCATATGGGATAAAAACCCGGTGCAATGCAGCCGATTCTGTCGACTGTAAGCTACTTCTTTGATTGCACCCACTCCCATACGAATCCAGATACGCCTTTGTTTGTCATCTGAATTTGCAGGTCCTCATTACCGTAAACATAACTTTTTTAACAAGAAATCACTAGTTGTTAAGCAAAACATCAAAGGAATGATGCCGCTTTTAATGATTTAAGTTGTTTTTGGACATATCAAAGACATATTCCTTGGGTGGGGGTAAATATAAGACGGCTGGAAAAATTTCATAACGATGCAACAGATAGTTTTCAAAATAATTGATCTTGAATGACGGCATAAATTTCCGGACAGACTATAGCTATAACAGCCGGCGCCTGTGACTCGGGTTAGTGAATGCAATTTCACAATTGCTCGATTTGGAAGCAGACCGTTTTGCATTGATTTCAATGGTATGAGTGTCGGCCGTTCAGAAAGTAATGACAGGCTACTTAACTTAAAAACTGCGTAGTAAATCACAAACAGCCAATAATTGCTGGGGTTGATTGCAACATCCTGTAAAGGACATGCACTGACTATATACATACATACACACAGAAAAAAACAGAGGTGTAGCACATATGAATTATGAAATTATCAAAATCTATCAAAGGATCAAAATCTATCAAAGGATTTTGGGCAGTATTCGATAGAATGTTACTGATAAAATTTAACTGTTGCTGTCAACATCATTCAAGCATATGCCCCAATAGCAGAAAGCATTGACGTCAGCATGGATGAATTTTATAGTGACCTGGAAAATGTCTTCAAAATGGCAGAACAGATAAGAGTGTTTGCGATTAAACATTCAGTGTGCTTATGCCGAGGTAGGGGGTTCAACCCCTACACTGGTCATTGGACAAAATGTTGACTTCTTGTAACTGACTTGAAGACAAATTATAAGTACCTCTGAAGTCCGAGTGGGTTCGCTTGATAGAGAGGGACAAAATTTATGAAAGCTAATCCACACACAAACATCAGTTCAGTGACCTTGGAGTAGCAGAACATGTATGGACAATGCTTGAGGATAAAGCAAGCAAACCCACAATAACAATAACATAAGAACAGACTAAACAAACATTTTAAATCGTTAAAAGCAATTTGTTTTATTTGGAATCTGTTGAATGATTAGATCTATTTACATATTGGTAGTAAAAATGAGCTGTTACATATGAATGGAATGGTCAACATGGTTGTTACATTTTAATTATAAAATACCCTAACACAAAACTGATATTACCACAAACAAATATTGCTTTTGACATTGTATCAAGCCCATAGTAACAAAATGCATTATGTTGTATACATACATTAATACTTATCCTTACTTGTTAAAAATGGCTAGCATCATAACAAATTCATCCCGCCAAGATAAAGATTACAAACAGGAGGTCAAGTATTAAATTCAGGAAGACAAAGACTGGAACCTCAGGAACCTCATTTCTGTTGTGATTTTTCTTTTCTCTTTTTCTGTCATTGTCCAGGTTTTGCTACCAATGCCAAACCTGGACAATGACAGAAAAAGAGAAAAGAAAAATCACAAAAACAGAAATGAGGTTCCTGAGAAGAATACTCAATGTATCAAGAAGAGATAAGATCAGAAATGAAGAAATCAGGACTAAAGTGGGGGTTAAAGCAGCACTGGATTTTATTAGAAAGCAGCAAGTCAAATGGTTTGGCCATGCAAGTAGGTTACCAGTCAACAGCATACCACAACAAGCAATGATGTACAGACCAGATGGAAACAGAGGAAGAGGCCGACCACGTAAACATTGGACGGAGGGAATAGCAGAGTCCATGGGAATATCGATATATGAAGCCCATAATCGGGCACTCTCACGATGTTTATACTTCACCTCGACACCGCAAGGTACAAGAGGAACATGATGAGAGATGAGGTGATGAAAGACTCCTGCACTGAAATATCACAAACCACAATCAGTACTGTCCTGGTTGGGAAACTACCACATGATATATCCAAAGTATATATATCCCAATTAAATCATGATATGCTTATATGATGTTGGGAATACAAGGCAGTGAACATGATGAAGGGCTAATAGTCTTTTCGGGGGGAGGTCATAGCTGAGAGATTGTGGTGTCTTCCTCAGACTCTGAAGGGTCTGGCTTCAATCCCAGCATTCTTAAAAATTGCCAAGACTTTTGCAGGATGTTGGGGTCAACACCAGGTTAATGTTTTAAGCAATTTTATGTTCGTTAGTTTGCCATTGCTTTCTGGACAGGAAGTCAACATTTAAGTCCATCTTAATTCTGATGTAGGAGTGGAACAGCCTAACATATTCACACTGAAAGTTTAAAAATGAGCGCTTGTATCCTTTCAACCACGTTGACATTTGTGGTTTTCTACATTACAAAACAAAATTAACCAAGGTATTAACATCTAATGTCTTTCATATATCTGAGTAATATGACAAACCAAGAAATAACTATCAAAGTTAGAAGACACACACATCATCTGCATATATGTTGACCCTAATACTTCAGTTCTGGGATTCAGCGTCGAGCATCGGCCAGACAATCTGGAAAAACAAATAAATGACAATTCTTACATCCTCCAAGTTATAACATATTTAGGTGTATTGGACAAATTCTGGCCTATTAGTCACAGTGAAATAATCTAAATTTAAAACCGTCATTAAATGTGTAGGTGAGTTGAGCTAAGGATTTAAAGGATTCTTTTCCGTGCCTTGAGATGTTTGGGGTATATTATGCTACTTCCACATTTATACAGACCAATCAACACTTGATGGGTGATGTGGTCAATATCACATTGGATGCCTTTACCTCCCATGACATTTCCTGGTACCAATGTTAGGCTGGATGGACCTAGGAGGCCTGGTCAATTTTTAAAAACCCTCCATTGGATGGGGATGTAAACACATGAACAAAAGACCAGGAGGCAATCATTTTTACCACTGTACAACTGAGGCTTCTTTCCAGACAATTAGTCAACAAGAAAACATTTCATTTAAGCCACTGAAATGTGGTTTTCCAAAAGGATCCTGGCAATACTTTTGATATCCCAACTGTGTAATCTAATGTTTTGAAAGAGGCTAAGACACTAAAGTACTTATTACAAACATCAGAAAGAGGCAGTCACAATTTTTGGGCCATATAATGAACAGATAAAAATTGGAACATATTGTGGCAACAGGACAGATTTATAGCAAGACACCTACAGATGAGCAGTGAAGGAGGTTACTGAGAACACTTTCATCGTGGCACATAAACTAAGGTGTCAGCACATAAACTGAAATAATTCAGTCGGAGATGTCAAGATTTGGAGAAACAATCATCCACACCTAGTCAGCAAAGTACTTGATGGTGAAAGTTCTTCTTCTTTGACTAGAATAAGTAACTTCAAGAAAGACAGAAATATATCAATCAGCTTACTCAAAATGCGTGTAGCCTGAAGCTTCACGCTGGACGAGTAATGAAATGATAGAGAAATTGGAGGCAGTAGTGTGCAATTTTTGGGAAAGAAAATGTGAATATCATGGACAAAGCAGAAAACAAATACTGAGGCATTGACACCTACAGGCTTTACTAGATCACGCCTCAAAAAAGATCAGGAAAGTTTAAAATTAAATTTATGGGGAATAATCACCAGAAAAAGCAGGAAAATATTAGACAAGAGAGACAAAGGATAACAGAAAAATTAAGTTACACAGCTGGAAACAAGTAATAATGTTAAGTGTCAATTCATCACAATATCAGATCACAGAAAGTAAGGAAGAATCGTCGTCATTATGTAGCAGGCCTCTTTTTAGAAGGTCTCTCTCATCACAACCTATTGAAAAGGTTCTCAATCATTAGCCAGTTCTACTGCCCTATCTACTTTCATTCTCGTGGTGCTGCAATGTCCATGTGTCCATCTTCGTGCTGGTCAACACCAGTCTCTCCTTCCAAGAACCTATTTCATCCGTCATTGCTTTTTCCACATTATTGTCATGTTTAAATTTATGAGTCAATTTTTATGTGATGTTCAGATCTTGTAGAGTCATAAACATCAATATCTGCCCCAGACTAAGCCTCCTGGATACACATTATCAGTTATCACTTGCAGTCTTGACAGACAATAGTTTGTTCCACTGTGCTTAAAAATAGCACAAACACAGCTGAATTAAAGAGACCAGGCGTTGCCAATGCATCATGATCCCTCTCTTGACCTGCCTAATTTACTCCAGAGAAAAGGTAACACCAATACATCTGGAACAAGTCAAGCTGCAGAAGCAGTCAGATCAACAAAGCAATGCTCTAACTGTCCGCCTGTCGGAGCTTCGATTCTAGATCATTTGCCGACCAAGGCTTAGGGTCTGGTCTGCCCTGCCGTTATATTTAGTCTTTAGGTTGCATTTCCTTGCACCACAGTAAGGCTTGTACCCTTCCAGTTGTGCTCCACTCGAAGGCATTGACACAAAGTGGGGTCTCAGGTTTGGCGAGGGTCGCCCCAACAGCATAAACAGGTAGTATCATCTACTGTTATACAGTAGCTAAGTCATATCTGAATAAGACCTGACTGTTAAAACACACACCTTCATAATAGATTATTACATGTGACTGCTAGACATGGTCAGCTTCTCAACTATTCAATCCATGTTTGCTAAGCACATCACAGATAAAGAAAGAAACTTATTAAACTTACCAGTATGTGGTGTTATTGCCAACGGTGGGGTAACTTCTTCCTCTGGGACGACCTGGCCAGCACTGATTCTTGCTTGTTGGGGTATACTCATCTCATCTCATCATGTTCCTCTTGTACCTTGCGGTGTCGAGGTGAAGTATAAACAGCGGGAGAGTGCCCGCTTATGGGCTTCGTGTATTGATACATTCCAATGGACCCAGTTATTCAATGTGTCCATCGTTTACGTGGTCGGCCTCTTCCTCTGCTTCCCTCTGGTCTGTACATCATTGCTTGTTGTGGTATACTGTTTGTTGGTAACCTACTTGCATGGCCAAACCATTTGACTTGCTACCTTCTAATAAAATCTAGCGCAGCTATAACCTCCACTTTAGTCCTGATTTCTTCATTTCTGATCTTATCTCTTCTTGATACAATAAGTATTCTTCTCAAGAATCTCATTTCTGTTGTGATTTTTCTTTTCTCTTTTTCTGTCATTGTCCAGGTTTGGCAGAGTTAATTGGTAAGAAGATTGTGTTGCAAAGTACTTTCTTAGAAGTTATTGATACATGTTTGTTCTTTAGTATTGGTGCCATTTGTCCAAGGAGTTGGTTTGCCTTATTGCATCTATTTTCGATCTCGTCTTCTGATTTGTCATTTGATGATATTATACTTCCTAGGTACTTGAAACTGTACTTGTTTCAAGGGATGTTCGTTTAGCTGAATTGTTGTTTTTCCTTCTTTAGATATAGTTGTTACCTCTGCTTTGCTTGTGCTAATTTTCATGTTCCTTACACATTTCGTTTAGACTATCCATGTGGTCTTGTAATTCAGCTTCTGATTTTACTATTAGTGCTTGGTCGTCTGCAAACAGGAGTTCTCTAATGGTTTAATTTGCAGATGGTTCTTCTGTGTTCTCATCATGCGGTGTTCTCGTGGTCTCTGTTTGGCTGGTTTCTTTACATTTGTTGTCTATGTGTTATGACACAAGATAGGGGACAGGACACAACCTTGTCATACTCCGGATCTTATGGTGAAGGGTTCTGAGTGTCCTCCAGTTGCTCCCACTGTGCATTCACTGTTATATAAGCTTCTACATAAGTTTCTTAGATGTGTACTCACTCCATATTGTTTAAGGATTTCCTACAGATTGTTTCTATTTACTCTATCAAATGCCTTTGGTCGACAAAGGCCAAGTAGAGTGTTTCATTGAATTTGATTGCTTTTTCTGTAAGTCGTCTAAGATCAAAAATGGCATCTGTGCATCCTTTCTTTATTTTTCCTAAATCCAAGTTGTGTTTCGCTTAGTTGGGGTTCTTCTTCTTCTTCTTCTGCGTTCATCCAGATTTTTTTTCGGACGTGACTGCATTGTCTGTTTACAGTAGAGCTGCGTTCTTGCACCGTTAGGCCGAAACATCCGACTTCTGCGGGCATTTGTTGACCGGGTTAACCTTCCCGGGGAGTTGGGGTTCTATAGTAGTTCATAATCTTTTCTCAAGAATTATGCAAAATGTTTTCCCAGTATGACTCACAAGGGAAATGCCTCTGTCTTGTGTGCAGTCTCTTTTGCTGCCTTTGTTTTTCCAAATTGGGATAAGTATGGTGTTTCCCCAGTCTAGTGGTGTCTGTTGTTCTACCCAACATGATTGAACAGTCTATGAGCATTGCTGTTCCTATTTCTCTTGCTGCTTTAATTAGTTCATTTGGTATTCCATCTTGTCCGGGTGATTTGTACAATGGGGCTAATCTGACGCCTTCTATAATTTCTTCTTTAAGTATGTCTGGTTCTAGTTCTTCTGTCGCATCTGTGTCGGTTTCTTGAATTCCTGTGGCATCTGATGGGATGTTGAGAAGTTCGAAGTACTGTTTCCATCTTATTAGGATTTGTTGTTCACTTATTGGTTCTCCGTTTTCGCTGTTAATTATTTCAGTTGGGTCAAAGGGTTCTCCTCTGGTTCTCATTGCACCTCTCTTTAACTTGCTGTTTCCTGATGAAATCTAGTGCTGCTGCAACCCTTACTCAAGTCCTGATATCTTCATTTCTGATTTTCTCTCTTGATACATTTTCTCAGTAGTATAGTAGAGTATTCTCAGGAATCTCATTTTCGTTGTAATTTTTCTTTTCCATGTTTGGCATTGGTAGCACAGACTTTGTAGGAAGATTGTGTTGTAGAGTGCTTTCTTAGTAACTATTGACACATGTGTGTTCTTTAGTATTGGCGCCATTTGTCCAATGAGCTGGTTTGCCTTATTGCATCAATTTTCGACCTAGTCTTTGGATTTGCTATTTGATATTATACTTCCTAGGTACTTGAAGCTCTTTACTTGTTTCAGGGAGTGTTCATTTAGGTGGATTGTTGTTTTTTTCTTCTTTGGTTATAGTCATTACTACACATTTCATTTAGACTATGTGCTACCGTCAGCATAGCTCTTGGGGTCATTGGAACACTCAGACTTCTCTACCTCGGTATGGTCTAGACATGGCAGAAGGGTAATGCTATCCTTTAACATGTTAAAATCAAAATCTCCAGTGACATCATTTGTTTTCCTGTTTAACAATCAAATTTTCCTGTTTCTTTTTCTTCTTCTGCTGCGTTCATCCAGAGAGTTTTTTCGGATGTGATTGTGTTGTCCCTGTTTACAGCAGAGCTGCGTTCTTGCGGGCATTTGTTGACCGGGTTAACTTTCCTGGATTTCCTGTTTAATCATCACATATTCCTGTTTAACAACCACGTTTTCCTGTTTAACAATCATATTCTCCTGTTTAACCGTCACATTTTCATTTTTAACAAGCACATTTTCCTTTTTGACAAGTCACATTTTCCTGTTTAACAACACATTTTCCTTTCATCCAACAATCGCAAGGTGTTTTGTTGATGTTCTGAAGATAGATTAAAATACCTTCAAGAATGTTTTCATTCTTTAAGCCCGGTATCCCTCGAAGACTTGGGATTTTATTCTTGATAGCATCGAGCTTCATATTAAACTCGAGCTTCATATTAAACTTTTCCTGTCTCATTTTACTCTGTTCAGCTTTGTGCTTGGGTCGTTGTATTAGAACATCCTCTGTGTTGTTTTCCTGTCCAGTAATCACAAATGAGCATTTTTCTTTCATTTCAAGATAGGCGAAAGCACCGTAGAGGATTTGTACATGATTAAGACTTGGTATTCTTCGAATAAATGGGATTTCACACTTGATAGCATGAATCAATCTGTGACACCTTCCTCTTCTTATCTTACTCTTTACAGCTTGGTGCTTGCGCCTTTTTAAAACATCCTCTGTGACTGCAGTGGCTACAACCCCATCACGTGGTGATGGGGAGTCAATCATTGGCCATACAGAGTTATTTTCAAAGTCTATATAATCTGTGCCGTGTATCATTGCTGGATTCTCCATCCTGTGAACATAAAAGATGATAGATGAAGCTGAGGAGCAGCCGGCAAATTCACTGGTTATGGTCTAAAGTTTTGCGACAGTAAACAAAGGATCTCTTTATAGAGACAATGGCTACAGCCACTGGCCAGTATGGTCACTGCTAGGACATTGCCATCAGCAGGTAAGAAGCACCATGAAGTCTCTGTGGCGAAGTGGTCAAGCCGTTTGACTTGTGATCCGAAGGTTGTGGGTTCGATTCCGGGCCGCACCTTTCGGTTTACGAGTTAAATGTTTCGGAGACTCCTGTGGGTCGTCGCTTAAAGCTACGGAGTTCGTGCTTTGTGCGGCGCTTTCCGCGCTGCGGAAAGAGACCGAGCCATATGGGATAAAACCCGGTGCGATGAAGTCGACCCTGTCGACTTTTAAGCGACTTTTTTATACACATCCCCACCCCCCTGCTGCCTTGCAGGGTCTCTGTCTTTTTAGACAAAGGCTAGGGAGCCAACCATACACAAACCGGTGGAAGGCAAGGGGAAACCATCACTGTAATTGTTTAAGATAATAATAAACAAAATTGATAAAGATAACAATGTTAATGGAGATTCAAGTGGAATCTATTTGTCTGGTAGGGAGCATAATGTGAATGTTTAAAAGCTAGTTTACAGATTGCAAATACCAACTTACCAGTGAAGGGAAATAAGAAAAAGCAATAGTGGATAACTGATAAAATTTTGAACAAAATGACTCAAAGAGAAAAATAAACCCAGAATATATATGTAGAGAAATACGTCTCATGTGCCAAATAAGAGTGGTTACAGAAAAAATGCAAAGAAATAGGGGATCTAGAAATAAAACAACTTAAAAGGATAGCATGAAAATATAAAAAAGATGTACAAAAACGAAAAATAATATAACAGAAAATGGTTGCATCAGAAGAAAAAATTGAGAAATTATAATTGATAATACCGATATAATAAAAAGATGGACGGAATACACAGAAGATTTATTCTCAGACAGCAGGGTCTATAAACTAACATTGTATACTCAAGATGTACCAAACATATTAAAGGCTAAAGTAGAGAAGGCTATTAAAAAGATGAAGCAAAGAAAGGCTGCAGACCCTGACAAGATAACAGAGATGATAAAATCCGTATCCAGCTTCGGCATTGATACTTTCACAGAATTATGTAATCATATATACAAGGTACATCACCAAGGATTTGAAAACATCTATTTTCATCACACTACCCAAGAAGCCAAGACGTGTTGATTGTGAGGATTAAAGAACTATTAGTTTAATTAGCCTTATAACTACTGATACTCCTCAAAGTCATACAAGAAAGAATTTAAAATAAAATAGATAAAGTAGCTGAAGAACAATTTGGGTTCCGCAAAAACAGTGACACCTGAGAAGCGATAATCTGTTTGAGCATGCCAACTGAAAAATATATAGAAGTTACGAAAAATATATATGTATCTATATCTATAAAACAGAGTGTATGTGACTTTGTTTGTTTGTGTGTATTGGATGCGTTCGATAACGGTACATCCGATTGAGATGAAATTTTCTACACGTCTTCCTTTCATTGCTTTGCAACCGACTATAATAGTTTCTTAGTGTAAAATCTTCTACTTATTTAATAACATTTATTTTTTTCATTTTTTATTATATAATGTCTATATAGCAGGGGGACTTCACTCTAGAAAAGTTATTTCAAGCGGCATAACTTTTAATAACATTTCTATATACTTTATAGTCATATTGTTGGACTTACTTGCACTATTGTTAAACTCCTTGTCTATAGTTATTTTTAGGCATATGAGTTATAATAAATAATGATATAATCTTTAAGGCATTTTCAAAGTTTTCATATGCATAATGCATAACATTGTAACCCATCTTTTTCTGCTTAAAGAACTTATCAACTGTCATGTCGGTGATTAAAAACAGTTTTCATTAAAAATAATGAATGGTGTGTGGAAGGACATTCTTTTAAGTTACTGTGCGCCAGGAGCTGGGCGAAACCACGCCGGGTCAGATAGATAGACAGACAGACAGACAGATAGTCGGGAACGGAAGCTTATTTGACTACTTATATGAATTAAATGACATGCTCCCCACCAGGGACTGGGTGAAGCCGGGCCGGGTCAGACAGACAGACAGATAGACAGACAGACAGTCGGGAACGGGAGAGCTTATATGACTACGTATATGAATTAAATGAGATGCTCCCCACCAGGGACTGGGTGAAGCCGGGCCGGGACAGACAGACAGACAGACAGACAAACAGATAGTCGGGAACGGGAGAGCTTATAATACGTATATGACTACGTATATGAATTAAATGAGATGCTCCCCACCAGGGACTGGGTGAAGCCGGGCCGGGTCAGACAGACAGACAGATAGACAGACAGATAGTCGGGAGCGGGAGAGCTTATATGACTACTTATATGAATTAAATGAATGCTCCCCACCAGGGACTGGGTGAAGCCGGGCCGGGTCAGCCAGACAGACAGACAAACAAGCAGACAGACAGACTGATAGATAGATAGATCCCCTCCAGGGCCTGGGCGAAGCCGGGCCGGGTCAGCTAGTGTTTTATAAACCATAAGAAAGCTTTTGACAGAGTACAACATGAGCGATTAATTACATACCTTCAAGATATATATGTATATGTCATATGAGTGTCATATCAGACTTGGTAACAACTTGTACTTGGAACAAGTGGCATCAATTAGATACAGAACTAATTATTTGTTGCCCACAGAATTAAAGAGGAGTATAGCAGGGATTGTGTTGTCCCCAAGCCTCTTCAAATTATACACAGAAATAATTTTTAAACAAGACGAACTTAATATCAATAGAAGAATCATAAACAATCTTAGGTATGCTGACGATACAGTGTTACTAGCAGAAAGCGAGCGAGAGATACAGAAACTAGTGGAACAAGTAAACAAGCATAGTGCAAGTAACAAGTTCATATATCATGTGACAATAAATACCACTTAGCTTCTGTAAAATAGGCCTGTCTAACATTCTGTGCATAGCGATTGGTTGATATCTTGTCTTTGAAATAATTTTAATTATTTTGCATACTGTAAGTAATTGTTTTTTTTTTGTTTTTTTGGAGCTTGATAAAAAATAAAATTTTAAGATGGATTTTTGAATTCTGCATCCATTTTTACATATATCTTCATCGCTGATATCGCTTGATATGTGGTTAAAAATAATATTTCTGCGGAGATGTGGTTTCATCTTTGTGAGTGGAAATTCAAGATGGAGGCACTGAGGAGATCGATCAGACTAGGCCCGTGTATACTTTTTATACTCAAAACATGCAATTTGAACTGCTAAAGTGAAAGAGAATACAAGTTTGAAGTTTATTAATAATTTATTCGTATACGTTTACTATTTCTTTTATCATTTAACATGACAGAATATATCTTTAAAGTCAGTTTTCGTATCCGTCTATGACCCATTTGAGACAATTTTGCACGGACTGGCAGTACTGTAAATGAGAAAATACTGCTAGATGCGTATTTTCTTTTAATCTGCAGCATTTGTTTTGTAATTTTTGCATCTCTAATTATTGTGATAGTGTCTAATGGAGACATTTTTCTACATGGACCCCACCATACTCAGAAAATGAATTTTTATGGCGACATCATGCTTGATCATTTTTGAAAACTAAATTTTTAAAGGCTACACTGTTGCATTACTTTGATGTTTTTCAAATTGGGTATTTACTAGTGAGTACCGCCACAGCTACATAGATCTTGAAAAACCAAAACCACAATTTGAAATATCTGCCAGATGGTAAGCTAATATTTCTTCTCCTGTATCATAAATAATCTTTTTGACGCATTTTTTAAATTCTGCCATAATTTTTACATATAGTTGAAGAGTTTCAACAATTACCGTTTCTTACTTTTTTTTCAGAAAACAATTAACAACTTTAGCATAAGAATGAGATATTGATATCGCATAAGACGCAAAATTCACAATGGCAGACCCATGCTGCTAGCAATGCATAGTATAGCAGAGCGGACTTGCATTTATTTTATAATTAGAACTGGCAATTTAAACTACTAAAATTAAATAGAATACTAGTGTAATTATCTGTGCACTTGTATAATTTGTCACCCTTGACATGACTGAAAATAATTTTGAAAGCCAGTACAGTATTCAGATATGTCTGTAAACTTGTAAGTAGTGTAAGGAGTACTTATTTTCTTAGCAGCGCAGCAGTACATAATTTAAATTGAAATAAAATACTGTAAAATAAGTTAATTATAGAGCAGAAGTAGAAATAATTTATTAGTGAAAGTGACTGCTTAATTTATGCAGCGGTTACAAACTTATTTACTTACATTATTGCATGATATTTAATCACCGAAAGGAAGCTGCTGCAATGCAGTGGATGCATCAAGACAATGTCATGAATTGTTCTTTTGGCTTACGGCGAAGATTTCACATGACATTTAATTAATATAAATGGGCAGCCATTTTTAATCAATAATTATGTCACAGCACATCCTATCAAAACAGGAAAATGGTCATGACTTTCCTTTTACCAGTTCGTAAAATACCATACTAAAATGTACATCTTGCCAGGTTTGTTTGCCAATAATCAGCAATGCACATGCTATTTACTGAATATTAATCCATTTGGGGCTATTTTTAATTATTAATTAGGTCACAGAACATTCTAGATAATTAACATGTCATGTTAGGCTTCGCCATCCCAGACGCAATAATATATGGTAATATGTTGTTCGTTTAAAAATAAACAAGCCACAGTAATAGAAGGTAGAATTTCTCAGCTCCCAATTTACTGGGCCACGATCAGAACTGCCTTATTTGCTCAGATCCTTTGCACTTCCTGGTTGTTGATCACAACGCAAAAAGAATAAACAGCTCCGCTTAGAATTGACGTACATTTTCATTGAGATACCGTTGGATTCGTCTTGTCAAGCTGTATCCGTGATGGTTTTATATGTAAATTCCTCATTTTTAAATTAAATATTGTCAAAAAATACTGTTGTTATTGACAACACACAAACATTATTGTCCGAACCGGGTATGAAGCGATGGGTATGACTATGAAAAGAAAAGAAAGTCAGAAAACTGACTTCACAAATAAATGAAAGAATAAGAAATATGTTCAGTCATGTAAGACCTGCGCGATAATCGGTAGCGGTTTTCGCCGGGTTGGTAACTTATTATGGGAAATGTGAGCCGGTCGCTCAGAAATCAATGGCAAACTACGGAGTGTAATCTTGTCTAGTACATCAACAGCAGCTGAAAAATGCTGATGTTGACTGCAACAACGTGTAAAATGATAAATAGTAAAAGTATACAGATAAATTATTAATAACCCTTAATCTTGTGTTCTCTTTAACTTTAGTAGTTCAAATTGCACATCTAAAGGCAAGATGGCTGCCGATGTTTTCGCTGACGCTTGAGACCGGCCGACGTGATTCACTTCAAACAGCTACTAACTACTACTACTACTACTTACAGTAAATCGCCCCGATCGTTTCAAGTAATGAAATTTTAAATAAAGATATAAAAATGGACGGAGAATTAAATTATTACTAATATTAATCTAATGATGACTTTAGTCCGAATTGCGGTCCCAAATAGATCCGCAGTGAATAGGTCAGGGGTAAGGGTTAGGGTCAGTGTTTAGTTAACAACTAACCCTAACCCTTAACCCCTGACCTATTCACTGCGGATCTATTTGGGACCGCAATTCGGAAGAGTGCCCAATCTGTACATACGCATACGTGATCTTACCTCAATTCTTGAAAATACACAACAATCAATCAGCAATGATAGTAGTACTGATAGTCACCAACAATCAACCTTCTAAGCACATGTGCTTGAATCTACAAGCATGGCTTCATAGTACTGGCCTATTTATAGCCAGTCAAAATTGCACTGTTTTCGGAATTTTGCCCAATTTCGGAAACAAGCGACAATGGCTGCCGGGTCACGTGATCTTGACCGCGAATTACCGTTCGCGACATCCGATCGAAATTGCTACATGCTAGTCTGATCGATATGCGCGGGGCCGACATTAGCTAGTTAGTTAGTTAGTTAGTCTTTCCTCTTGAGCCTAAGTCGGCGCATAGGGCAGAAGTCATGGCTCTCCATGTCCGGCGGTTCGCTGCTACCTGTTGTAGATCCTGGATGTTCACTTGGCCGTTGAATGAGCCTTCTATGGTGATGGTTCTACGCAGGGTCTCTCTTGGTCTTCCCCGTTTTCTTTTCCCTACTGGTGACCATATGAGGGCTTGGTAGGGGAGTCTTGTCTTGTCCATTCTGAGTACATGGCCGATGTAGTTCCAACGGCGTTTTCTTATAAAATTGGATACAATATCTTGCTTAGTCTCTTGTCTTATTTGCGCATTGGTTTTGAAATCTGTCCAGTGGAGGTTTAGAATTCTTCTAAGACATTTGTTCTCAAAATTGTCTAATTTTTTTATCTAAAGCTATCGTTGATTTCCAACTCTCACATCCATACGTTAGCACTGGAATCACACAAGAATTGAAGATTTTAAGTTTCGTATGTTGGCTGAGTGACTTTGACTTCCATATGTTTAACAGTTTATTGAAGGCACCAGATGCCAGGGGCTGACATTATTGATCTCAAATCGCAAAGATGAAACATCATCTCCGCAGAAATATTTCTTTTCTACCACAAAATTGAAGACGATGGACAATGAAACTCTCCAAATATATGTAAAATTGAATACCGAATTCGAAAACCTATTACTAATATTACAATACTATAGTATATACTTAACTGTGAACGGACATTTACAGCGCAAATTGGCCTTATCAGTCACATTCGTTACCGCTATAGGTACAAGTTATTATGCCTTTTTAAAGCACAAACTATCGTCTGTCAAGACGACCAGGTGCCAATGAATGAATGAATGAATACTTAAAACGCTTACCTATTTATTTCAATAAGTGAAAGCTAACACCGCTATACGCTACTCCTAAAACAGAGTAAACACAGGATTTGGAGCAATGGAGGCAAAAAGCATCATCAAACAACACACTTAATAAATGGAAGCAACAATGGAGAGATAGCAATAAAGGAAGACACGCACGCCACACTCTAAGAGAGCCCAGTATGAAAAGTCAGTTAAAAGACAATACGAACACACTAACGTATAATAAACTATGACGTCGTCCAGGTGATGAAGACAGTGTTACTGACCTGGCGCTGGTTTCTCCTTCACTCACTACAGACACTACAGTATTAGATGTAAACAATATAAAATGACACAGGTGATGAAGACAGTGTTATTGACCTGCCGCTGGTTTCTCCTTCACTCACTACTAGGGCACCATGGCAGTGACCACCACACTTACAGCATAGGGGTGGAGATCGGCACAAGTCAACAGTCAAGACCTTCAAGTGTGACATTCAGGGCAAGATGTGGTGAGTAAAATAAGGCGCGACAAGCGCGGGAATCATTATGGCAGGAAAAAAAGCTGGGAGCAGCCACCTAGGTGGAATTGTTAGGTGGAAAAGGCCTAGATGGACAAGCGTGGTGCTGTAAGGGAATGGCAGAACGCCAAGAAGAACATAGTTGCCCATCCTATTCTTATCGTGCACTTAGAACGAGAGATGGACACAAAAGTTAGCTATTTCAAAAATCTGGTTAAAGTAGTGAAAAGTGGTAGAGTTGTGTCAAAGAATAAGCAGCAGACAGTCACTGAAATTGTTCTAGAGACTACATAAAAGTATGAATGGGCAGGCAAAAATAAGAATGTTCCTGACTTACAAAGTGCTGACCTTATCTGGCAGAGATCTGATAATAATAAGGGCAAAGCCCTTTTTGAACGCTATCTAGAGCAGAGCAACCAAACAGACATCATTAGAGGCCAACATTCTGCCAAGGTGGTTACCTCAGATAGGTGTAAGGCCCAGAACATGGCAGTTGAAGACAGTGACAGTGAAAGAGATCAGTGCGCTCTGTTTTGTTCGTCGAAGCACAGCCCTGATCTCTTTCACTGTCACTGTGTCTTCAACTGCCATGTTCTGCTTCGACGAAAAAAACACAGCGCACCAGGGCCGGGTGGCATAAGATCTGATTACATCGATATGTGTATCGACAACGAGCTATAGTGTTTGTTTTTTTTTTTGTTTTTTTTGCCTGAATATAAATTTCAATATCTCAGTAACCAACTGAGGGAAAATGATGAGATTTAGTATATAACCTTATCATTATGTCCACCCAACAAAAACATTTTTGTTCTGGAGATTTTACAGCAGATTTCAAAGTTTGCTTATATGGGGTATATAAATTACGACTTTGAGATTACGTCCATCATTTTAACAGTATTACAGCTCCACCAAGACACGTCCCCGCATTGTTTAAAATTGTCACGTGATTTCCGTTTTGAAACAAACAGCGCGAAGATTCAGAGGTGTCTCCACATGCATCCATCCATCCATCCATCCATCTATCTATCTATCGATCGGCCCACCGACCCACCCAGTCAGCCATCCAGCCATCCACCCACCTACCTTTCTGCCTACCTACCTACCTACCTACCTTTCTGTCTGTCTGTCTGTCTGTCTGTCCGCGCTATTAAATATTGATAAAAGTTACTGGAATAAAACGTCAGGACCATGTGTTGAAAGAGGAAGAGGACTATTGGAGAAAGGATGGATTGAATTTTATGCAACTGAGAGCAATCATCAACCTACTGGAATCGCCCTACACAGATTAAGGTCTGAGCAGATCGCAGACCTTAATCTACGTACACACTTACTGGGATATTTTGCTTCAACTATTCAGACGAATTGCAGGCCCTAAACATTACAGCATCAGCTGAAGAAACAAGAAGGAAATGAAAAATAAGGTAAGAAATATATTCCTTCTACTTTCCTGTTAATTAACAAATTATTTACCCCATGCCTCTGTAAATTCTGTCTTTACTAATATTACACATTGCACCCCTCTCGGGATTCTCCGTGGTGAAGTGGTCAAGCCATCTGACTCGGGCTCCGAAGGTTGTGTGTTCGATTCCAGGCCGTGTCCTTCATTTCACGAGTGCATTTTTCGGAGACTCCCGAGGGTCGTCGCTGGAGCTACGGAGTTCGTGCTTTGTGCGACGCTTTCCGCGCTGTGAAAAGAAACTGAGCCATATGGGATAAAAACCCGGTGCGATGCAGCCGACCCTGTCGATTTTAAGCTAGTTCTTTCATTGCACCCACTCCCATACGAATCCGGATACGCCTTTGTGTGTCATCAGAATTTGCAGGTCGGGCTCTGACTCGGGCTCCGAAGGTTGTGTGTTCGATTCCAGGCCGTGTCCTTCATTTCACGAGTGCATTTTTCGGAGACTCCCGAGGGTCGTCGCTGGAGCTACGGAGTTCGTGCTTTGTGCGACGCTTTCCGCGCTGTGAAAAGAAACTGAGCCATATGGGATAAAAACCCGGTGCGATGCAGCCGACCCTGTCGATTTTAAGCTAGTTCTTTCATTGCACCCACTCCCATACGAATCCGGATACGCCTTTGTGTGTCATCAGAATTTGCAGGTCTCCCATTACCGTAAAAATAACTCTGTTAGCAAGAAATCACTAGTTGTTCAGCAAAACATCAAAGGAATGTTGCCGCTTTCAATGATTTAAGTTGTTTTTGGACCTATCAAAGACATATTCCTTGGGTTGGGGTAAATATAAGACGGCTGGACAAATTTCATAACGATGCAACAGTTTTCAAAATAATTGATCGATGAATGAAGGCAAACAAATGTGGACATACTATAGTAGCAGATATGTACAACAAGAGCAAAGGGAGTGCTTGCATCAAGGAAGAGTGATTTTACAACTATCCGATTCCATTGCTGAAGCCTGGCAAAGACCACACAAAAGTTCAGGGATATCGGGTAATAACCATGCAATATACAATAGGCTAGCTGCCGGAGAAGTTAATTGCGAGGAAAATATCAAGTCAGCTAGAGAGGCAAGGTTGTTTCCCACCTACCCTTGGAGGGTACCGTCCAAACAGAGAAACCTGGACCAGCACAGGATGTCTATGAAGGTTTCCACTCAGGCATTGAAACATGTGCTGCGGCGATTGATCTTGCAGATGCGTACAACAGAGTACCATTGGATTTCTTAATGCTTCAGCTTCTTGAACTAAAGATAAGTCCATTCCTCCTTTGTTGGATCGCCGCAGCTCTCTTCCAACGGAAAGTAATTTTTAGATGTGACAGTTGGACCTCTAAATCAACAACAATATATGAAAAGTATATAACGCAGACAATGAATTACCCGGGGATATTTTTGATCGAAGTTTTGATTTTCATGAGCACATAGACCGGGTGATAACAAAGGCCAAGCGAGGTTTGGCAGCGATGTGGGTGATGGCGGCGGAAAAATGTGAGCAGAGCCATCTATGTCTCCTTTAAGAGGGTCTAGCCCTGTCTGTTTTTGGGTATGTAATGGCGATCCTGACTATCAGCCGTAAACAGATGGGAAGGATGGTAAGGATATAGAACATAGCTATGCGTATTATTTTTGGATGTACAAGAGATACAGCATGCAGGCCGATGCGCTACCTTCTTGATTTTCCAACCATTGAGGACATAATAGTAATACAAATTTGCAGAGTACGTGCCTACCTCAGAATCAACGCAAACACACAACATCCACTGCACAGTGAAATTAAGAAGATAAGGGGCCGCAGTTTAAAAAGAGGAAAGTCGTGGATGGGTCAAGCCGAAGACATTCTTCAACAGGTGTGTTCACTTCAGGACTTAGAACCTTGCAAGGAGTGGGTACGAATGCCACAGATTTTTGTACGTCCTTTTCAGTTTGCTTCCAACTAGTCAGGAAATGCAGACAAGAAAATCCGGCTACTGTGGTGGCGGAAGTACAGAATTTCAGGCCTGAAGGAGAATTGTGAAGGAAGATTCTGGTGCTTTTACTTTGACCACAAGTAGCCTGACTATGGAATTCATGGCAGTAAGTAAAGAAATAACATGGCTCCAGACACAGACATTCACTAGGGCATGTTTCCTTAGTGACTCAATGAGCATGCTCAAGAAGATAGAGATAGTGTGGATCCGAAGAGAGTGGCTGCTGTCTCTGGAGCGGTCTCGGCTGGCAAAGATGAGTTTCATTTTCGTGCCACGGCATGCAGGTCTACGGGGAATTGAGCGGGCTGACTAGCTTGCAGGCAAGGCTACTGTGGAAGGCGGACGAGCCATAGACCAGACTGACATTCTAATTGCTCTAAGAGAAGTAAGAATTTTGCGAGAACCAAGTGACGACTGTGAATCTACAACCATGGTCAAACTGCGAGAACAGCAAATTAAAAGAGGTGTGGCCAAACAAGAACACTACGCGGGAAGCTACAGAGATTAGTTAACCAACACAGAACTGGTGTCTTCAATTGCTACACGCTGCGGATTTTACTGAGGAGGGGATCCGACACTTATGGACTGGATTATTCGATGTGCAATGAGGATGATCTGTTGACTAACTAACTAACTAACTAACTAACTAACTAACTAACTAACTAACTAACTAACTAACCAACCTACTAACTAACCAACTAACTAACTAATTAACTAACTACATTTTTAATACAGTTGATATCCACACCTTCGCTTCGATTCGATGTAGAAAGAAACATTTCAATCTGTCATTGCTGAGATAGCTATATATAGCAATAATTTAGCTAAGATATTATCAGAATATGTTTGATAATTGCTTGTATAAGTTTCTAAATTATATGTGTAGTAATTATTTCGGAAAATGTTGATGGGCTAGTTAATTTTTTGGACTCTGTGAGGCCAGATGAAGACTGAGTCATGATTACGCACGTGGTGGGCTGGGCGAGTGACTTCTGGCAAGTTGTACCAACCGCTCAATGACTCAATAAATGTAAACGTACAATTAATGAATGTAAACATGCAATTAATTAATGTAAACTTACAATTAACATTACCTCACTGTGCCACTTCACAGTACACACACAATTAATTAATGAAATATACAATCAATTGGGGCAAGTACAGAAATTCTTCGACTTCTGCACATCCTTTTCAGTTTGCATCCAACTAGATAGAAAATGCAGACAAGAAAATCCGGCTGCTGTTGAGGCTGAAGTACAAGCGTTGATTTTCGAGAATTCGCTAGACAGTGACGCGGTCATCTACACAGATGGGTCGGTCGTCCGACATGTGAGAAGCTCATGGGCCTTTACAGCTCGGGCCGGAGGGAGAATTGTGAAGGAGGACTCTGGTGCTTTCACTGAAACCACAAGTAGCCTGACCATGGAAGTCATGGCAGTAAGTAAAGCAATAACATGGCTCGAGACACAGACATTCACTAGGGCTTGTTTCCTTAGCGACTCAATGAACATGATCAAGAGGATAGAGGAGGGGTCGATCCGAAGAGAATGGTTGCTGCCTCTGAAGCGGTCTCGGCTGGCAAAGATTAGTTTCATCTTCGTGCCAGGGCATGCGGGAGTACAAGGAAATGAGCGGGCTGACAAGCTCGCAGGTGAGGCTACTGTTGAGGGCGGACGCGCCATGGACCAGGCTGACATTCTGAATGCTCTACGAGAAGTGAGACTTTTGCAAGAACCAAGTGATGACTGTGAATCTACAACAATGGCCAGACTGCGAGAGCAGCAAATTAAAAGAGGGGTGGCCAAACAAGAACACTACGCAGGAAGCCAAAGAAGATTGATAAACCAACACAGGACTGGCGTCGTTAGCCGCTACACGCTGCGGGATTTGCTGAGGAGGGGATCCGAGCACTTATGGACTGAATGGTCCGATGTGCAACGAGGATGATCTGTCGACTAACTAACTAACTAACTAACAGAAATTCTATTTCTAGCATCTTGACATATGGAAATTGTATCACATACATAAACAACATTGTAGTGAATAGGGAACCGTAAATACTGAGAACCGTAATCGAACGTTCTATAGAAGTAAACAAAGATCTACACCTTTGCATTATTGACTACACAAAGGCTTTTGATAAAGTGAGACATGTCAACATGATAAGGATGCTTGAAGATCTACAAATTGATGGGAAAGACCTTAGACTTGTAAAAAAACATATATTGGAAACAACAAGCTGCCATAAGAGTTGATAATGAAGTAAGCCAATATCAGCCTATTAAGAGAGGTGTGAGACAGGGATGTGTAATGTCTCCAGATCGGTTTTCCCTGTACAGTGAAAATATTTTCAGAAATATTGAAAATATGGAAGGAATCAACATTGGGGGACGATGCATCAATAACATTAGATATGCAGATGATACAGTCTTGATTGCAGACAATGAACAGGATCTGCAAAATTTAGTAGATGCGGTTGTTACACACTGTGAACAACAAGGGTTAGAATTAAATTGTAAAAAGACACAGATTATGGTCGTCACTAGGAAGAACGAAATACCACAGTGTAATATACAAGTAAATGGGAATATTCTTCAACAAGTGAATAGGTACAATTATCTCGGAACAGTAATAACATCTGATGGGAGATGCCTTGAAGAGATTAGAACAAGGATCGCCATGGCAAAAGTAGCCTTTAGCAAGATGAAAAACATACTGACCAATAAAAAGATGTCAATTGAAACGAGAAAAAGAGTGTTGAGATGCTACATAGAACCTGTACTTTTATATGGATGTGAAGCTTGGACAATGAGCAGTCAGGCTGAAAAACATCTGATGGCTGTAGAAATGTGGTTTCTGAGGAAAATGCAAAGAATACCATGGACAGCCAGAAAGACCAATGAAGAAGTCCTTCAAGAAACAAATGAAGATCGTAAACTGATCAGAGACATTAGACGTAGACAGTCACAATTTTTTGGGCATGTTATGAGAAGAAATGATTTGGAGAACTTGGTGACAACTGGTAAGATCGAGGGGAACAGACCAAGGGGAAGACCTAGAAACAAGTATCTGGATGGCTTGGCCTAGTGGCATGGTCGAGACAGAAACACGGAACTGATCCACGACTCTGTTGATCGAGTGAGATGGCAGAACATGACCGCCCACGCTTACCGGCATGGCACATGATGGATGGAGTGAATAGGGCCAAGAAACATTGCATGAGCTTGTTATGCAATAAACCCCTGTCTCTGGGGTGTAGAAAAATAATTATTTCATATTACATAGTAGAACTAGTTTTCGGCTTTCTATTAGCGCCGAATGTTGGGCTGCACTCACCAAACCCGACTCCCCCACACTGTGTCAATGGCTTCTGACGAAGAATTAGAACGGTTTGGGATTGCACAAGCCTGGTGCAAGGAAATGCAACCTGAAGAATAAATGTTATGGTAGGGCAGACCATTTCATAAGCATTGGTCGGCAATTGGCCTAGTATCGAAGCTCCGACAGGTGGAAAGTTATAGCATTGCTTTGCTGATTCGGAAGCCTCTGGAGCTTGTTTTGTTCTAGGCGTATTGGTGTTTGTTACCTTTCCCTCTCCGCTGGGCTAAACCAGGCAGGCCGAGAGAGGGATCATGCTGCATGGGCAACACATGATCTCTACAATTCAGCCCATAATTTTTGCTATGGAGGGGTTATTATGCCTTTTTTAAATGCACAATATAGCAAACTATCATTTGCCAGCAGCAGCAGCAGCAGCAGCTGCAGCAGCAGCAGTAGTAGTAGTAGTAGTAGTAGTACCGTGTTTCTCCGAAAATAAGACCGGGTCTTATAAAATAAAATATATTTACTTTTGCTTAAAAAAATTTCTTTAGGGCTTATTTTCGGGGAATGTCTTATTATTTGTTTGTTCCAGATACGAAAATCTGCATGTATTCATGTACAAAATTCTACATTGATTCAAATACAGTCATGTCATTTTCTTCTGGAACATCGTCACAACTCTCCAAATCACAAATTCCGGCCTGAATTTTTTGCGACTCCCATTTCCTGTTGAACTATTGGGTTCCAGACTCTCTTGTCCAGCAATGAAGCTTTCCTTAAATGAGCATTGTCTTGTTCATGTAGCCTGCTCGCAGTGAATTGGTAACGGTAACACAGTTGTCAGTGATTTTATCCAATCATTATCAAGCGAATGAAAAAAGTAGTAGAACTCCAAGCGAGATCTAACTCTGAAACATGTACCGGACGAAAAACACTAAACAGCGACATATGCCAGCAGCGAAACTTGTTTATGGCGTTTGTGTGTAAATGTTTACTAACTGTCCAGAACTCACGGCCATTTGTTAAAACTAGTTCTACAGAAACTGCTGCTGCTACTACTGCTGTTGTTGCTGCTACAGATACTATTTTAACTATTTCTTCTGCAAAATCAACAGCCATTGCTTCTGCCACTATTGCTGTTTCTGCTGCTATTGCATTGCTACTACTTTGATTACTACTACTACTAGTACTACTACTCAGATAGCCTAATGTCAGTTATGCAGAAGGAACGCACAGGCACACAAATAGGTATTTTCAAAGAAATCGTTCTCAACACAAATGAATAATGGAAACACCTGGTATCAACAACACCGAAGTAGATTACGGACATAGAAGAGTCTTGACAATAAGATCAGAAAGTAGACTGACTTCTTCATCAACAGAAGATTTCCAAATGAATTAAGTTGCCAAAACTATACCGAGTGCAGACTGCTACAGTGATCATAGAGGCAAGTTTAGGCGATGGATCAACATCACGGCACACGGGTGCAACCCATAAGTGCTCCGTTTCCCTCCTAACTTAAATCTGAGCCTGGAGAAACTCGGCTCAGTGCACGAACTCCGTAACACAGGCGAGGATCCTGAAAATACTTTGGGTAGATTTTTAATTCGAAATTTTCCCCGGGCAGCGCCGTTAGGCTATTCTTTTTCGATTTCCAACTGCCAATGGATTTTTTACGTGCGCAACAATACACACGGGCGTCCGATCTCACTACCCAGAGACCAGGGGACATTTTATTGCCAGAGGTCCACGAGAAAAAATCCCGGTCATCATCGGGGCTTGAACCCGGGACCTCCAGCACTCGAGGCGGACACCATACCTCGAGACCACGCAGCCCCCCCCCCCCCCCCCCTTTCCATAGTGGGCTAGGATTATAGAGCAATATAAATATTACGCTAAGCAGGTCAAACAAACACCAAGAAACATTAAATATAATTTGTGTGCTTTGAAGAATGAGGAGATAAAAGATACACTCAACACAGAAATAAAGAACATATTAGGAGTCAGCATTGCCATGGTCTGGTTTATAGTATTAGTATTATATCGACCATGGCAGGATTCACTGAACAGTGCGGTCTATACAAGGAGACCGTGCAAAGTGACCGGCCGGGAGCGTTGGTCACTACAGCGTGAAAAGCGCTCAGGACGTTTTGCGAGAGGACAAAACGTCACCATCAAATCAGTTGGACTGGAGCTATGGTTGGAGCTGGACCTAGTTCTTTCGTTCCCGTCGAATGGCCATATACTGAGCCTCTACATTGTTAGGAGGGTAAGTTAATAAGTAAGTCACAAATGGCTGTAGAAATATAACTAACTACACATGATAACTTGAAACCGGTTTGTTTTTACACATACATTGTCTCTTTATTTCTCAACATAATTTCCACCAATATTCATGCACTTATCCCATCGTTTTAGCAGTCCTCCCAAACCAGCTCCATAGAACTGCGTGCTTTGTTTTCATTTACCGGCTATCCCACAGAACTGTGTGACTTACTTATTGACTCGCCCTCGTAATTTTTTCTACCCAGCTATGCAACACTTTACGGGATAAACATTTGTCAGCATAAACACTGAAAACCCACCTTGACGGGAGACATGACGACGCTGAAGTTGAAAGTGAAGTGAAAACATGGTTTAGAAAACAGAGCACGCAGTTCTATGCTACCGGTTTGGGAGGACTGATAAAACAATGGAATAAGTGCATCAATGTTGGTGGAAATTATGTTGAGAAATAAAGGGACAATGTATGTATAAAAATAAACTGGTTTCAAGTTATCATATTTAGTTATTTTTCTACAGCCATTTGTATTAAGAGAGGTGTTAGGCAGGGATGTGTAATGTATCCAAATCTGTTTTCCCTATACAGTGAAAATATTTTCAGAAATGTAGAAGATATAAATGGAATCAGCATTGGAGGATGAAACATCAATAACATTAGATATGCAGATGATACAGTATTGATTGCAGACAATGCACAGGATCAGCAACAATTAGTAGGTGCAGTTATTGTACACAAATTGTAAAAAGACACAGGTTATGTTTGTCACTAGGAAGAACGAAGTACCACAATGTAATATACAAGAAAATGGGAATATTCTTCAACAAGTGAATCGGTACAATTATCTCGGAACAGTCATAACATCTGGTGGGAGATGCCTTGAAGAGATTAGAACAAGAATCCGAAAGTAGCCTTCAGTGGCTTTAGCAAGATGAAAAACATTCTGACCAATAAAAATATGTCAATCGAAACGAGAAAAAGAGTGTTGAGGGGATACATAGAGCCTGTTCTTTTGTATGGATGTGAAACTTGGACAATGTGCAGTCAAGCTGAAAAACACCTGATGGCTGCAGAAATGTGGTTTCTGAGGAAAATGCAAAGAATACCATGGACAGACAGAAATACCAATGACCAAGTACTACAGGAGACAAATGAAAATCGTAAATTGATTAGAGAAATTAGACATAGACAGTCAAAATTGTGTGGACATGTTATGAGAAGAAATGGATTGGAGAACTTAGTGACAACTGGCAAGATCGAGGGGAACAGACCAAGAAGAAGATCGAGAGGAAAATACCTGGATAGCTTGGCCACATGGCATGGACGAGACAGGAACACTGAGCTGATCCACGACTCTGGTGATCGAGTGAAATGGCGAGTCATGACCGCCCACGCTTTCCGGCATTGCACATGATTGATTGATTGATTTGTGACTTACTTATTAACTTACCCTCGTAGTTAGATGTGTAGTTATGATGTAGACTTTAAGCATGGTGAAGAGTGATAGACATGTGAAATTGATAATGTGAATTGTCTAATGCTTGGAGTCAATATAGAGTGAAAACTGAACTGCGTTCTGTTATTCGAGATGCGTTGAGTTTGTTCTAAGTAGTTAGCTGTTGTGAACTGTGCAGAGTGATAGAGTTTAAACAGCATATAAGATAACAATAGAAACCAGCCACAGTGAGAAGATTATAGCATCGCCAGGCAGAAGTGTGATCACAGCAGCAACAGATAGAATATGCATGCACCATCATCGCCGTCGCAAACAGATCAGGGATTCTGCATCCAGCGCTCATAGAAGATTCAAGATACCACAGAATAATTATATGTATGAGCGCTGTAATCAAAGACCCATCAACACCTAGATGAGATTAAGCAACAGTAATACGAGTCCTAGTAACAGTCATGGATCACTAGTGACAAGCCCTAGCTACACCCATGCGATCCCTGGAAAACATGGCCGAATAGATAAGAGCATTTGCTCTTAAACTGGTCAGTTGACTTCTCATCCTTGACCTGGAGACATAAATTACAAGTGCCTCAGAAGTCAGAGTGGGTTCGCCTGATGGCGAGGGACATTGTTAATTGGGAAGGCTAATACACACACACAAATCAGTTCAGTGCACTAGGAGTAGCAGGACATGTATAGGACAATGCTTGATGATAAAGCGAGCGAACACACAATAAAATTAAAGAAGAACAGACTAAACAAACAATTTTAAATCACTGAAAGCAATTTGTTTTATTTGGAATCTGTTGAATGATTAGATAAACTATATATATATTTATTGTTAGTAAAAATCAGAATGAGCTGTTACATATGAATGGAATGATCAGCATGGTTGTCACATTTTAATTATAAAATGCCCTAACAAGAAACTGATATTACCACATAAACAAATATTGCTTTTGACATTGTATCAAGCCCATAGTAACAAAATGCATTATGTTGTATACATAATTCATTATGCTGTATACATACATGAATACTTATCCATACTTGTTAAAAATGGCTAGCACCGTAACAAATTCATCCCGCCAAGCTTAGGATTATAAACAACAGGAGGTCAAGCATTAAATTAAGGAAGACGTAAAGACTCTCCTACACTGAAATATCACATATCACAATCAGTACTGTGATGGATTTGGAAACTACCACATGATATAACCAAAGCATCTCCTAAGCAAATCATTATGATAGGCATATTTGACCTTGGGAATAAACATGCACGAGGCAGAGAACATGACAAAGGGCTGATAGTCTTTGGGGAAGGTGACCGGGGGGCGCATACCTGAGAGATTACAGTGTCCGCCTCAGACTCGGAAGGGTCTGGGTTCAATCCCAGCATTCTTAAAAATTGCAAGTCATTGAGATCAACCCCAGGTTGATTTTTTAGGCAATTTTACATTCAGTAGTTTGCCATTGCTTTCTGAATGAGAAGCCTACGTTTAGGTCCACATTAAATCCAGGGTCGGGATTGAACACTCTACCTCGCCATCAGTGAACTGGAAGTTTAAGAGCGAATGCTATCTTTTCGACCACAGTGACTGCTTAGGGCAGGGAATGTTTCCAAGAACCACTGGTATCTAATGATGTCACATATCCTCCTGATCTCTTGACTACAGATGTTTCCTAGAACCACTAGTATCTAATGATGTCACACACCCTCCTGATCTCTTGACTACAGATGTTTCCTAGAACCAGTGGTATCTAATGATGTCACATATCCTCCTGATCTCTTGACTACAGATGTTTCCTAGAACCAGTGGTATCTAATGATGTCACATATCCTCCTGATCTCTTGACTACAGATGTTTCCTAGAACCACTGGTATCTAATGATGTCACATACCCTCCTGATCTCTTGACTACAGATGTTTCCTAGAACCAGTGGTATCTAATGTCACATACCCTCCTGATCTCTTGACTACAGATGTTTCCTAGAACCACTGGTATCTAATGATGTCACATATCCTCCTGATCTCTTGACTACAGATGTTTCCTAGAACCACTGGTATCTTGTCACACACCCTTCTGATCTGTTGACTACAGATGTTTCCTAGAACCACTGGTATCTAATGATGTCACATATCCTCCTGATCTCTTGACTACAGATGTTTCCTAGAACCACTGGTATCTAATGATGTCACATATCCTCCTGATCTCTTGACTACAGATGTTTCCTTGAACCACTGGTATCTAATGATGTCACACATCCTCCTGATCTCTTGACTACAGATGTTTCCTAGAACCACTGGTATCTAATGATGTCACACACCCTTCTGATCTGTTGACTACAGATGTTTCCTAGAACCACTGGTATCTAATGATATCACATACCCTCCTGATCTCTTGACTACAGATGTTTCCTAGAACCACTGGTATCTAATGATATCACATACCCTCCTGATCTCTTGACTACAGATGTTTCCTTGAACCACTGGTATCTAATGATGTCACATATCCTCCTGATCTCTTGACTACAGATGTTTCCTAGAACCACTGGTATCTTGTCACACACCCTTCTGATCTCTTGACTACAGATGTTTCCTAGAACCACTGGTATCTTGTCACACACCCTTCTGATCTCTTGACTACAGATGTTTCCTTGAACCACTGGTATCTAATGATGTCACATACCATCCTGATCTCTTGACTACAGATGTTTCCTAGAACCAGTGGTATCTAATGATATCACACACCCTTCTGATCTCTTGACTACCTATGTTTCCTAGAACCACTGGTATCTAATGATGTCACATACCCTCCTGATCTCTTGACTACCGATGTTTCCTAGAACCACTGGTATCTAATGATATCACATACCCTCCTGATCTCTTGACTACAGATGTTTCCTTGAACCAGTGGTATCTAATGATGTCACATACCATCCTGATCTCTTGACTACAGATGTTTCCTAGAACCATCTGGTATCTATGATCACACACCCTTCTGATCTCTTGACTACAGATGTTTCCTAGAACCACTGGTATCTTGTCACACACCCTTCTGATCTCTTGACTACAGATGTTTCCTAGAACCACTGGTATATATTGATGTCACATACCCTCCTGATCTGTTTACTACAGATGTTTCCTAGAGCCACTGGTATATATTGATGTCACATACCCTCCTGATCTGTTGACTACAGATGTTTCCTAGAGCCACTGGTATATATTGATGTCACATACCCTCCTGATCTGTTGACTACAGATGTTTCCTAGAGCCACTGGTATATATTGATGTCACATACCCTCCTGATCTGTTGACTACAGATGTTTCCTAGAGCCACTGGTATATATTGATGTCACATACCCTCCTGATCTGTTGACTACAGATGTTTCCTAGAGCCACTGGTATATAATGATGTCACATACCCTCCTGATCTCTTGACTACAGGTCAAATACCTAGCCGGGGTCAGCAAGGCCGAATGGATAAAAGCACTCATTCTTAAACATCCAATGCGTTGATGCTGAGGTAAGGGGTTCAACCCCTACACCCATCAATTGGACTAAAATGTTCACTTTTCATCCTAGATTTGGGGACGTAAATTATGAGTACCTCTGAAGTCGGAGTGGGTTCGCCTAAAGGCGAGGGACACTGGTAACAGGGAAAGCTCATCCACACAAAAAAATTAGACCAGTGCTCTAGAAGTAGTACGTATGGACTAGGCTTAAGTTCAAAGCGAGCAAGTGAAAAAAAAAATGCCTAACCTTCTTGAATAAGGACCCAAAAAAACAGCAGATCTCGTCTGCAAGTTTTATTAAAAATTCCCACAGTATTTTGATATTGCAAAGAGTAGGCAGTAACTCTGTGGTCCTGGTAAAATTGTTAGGAAAGAAAACCTACACACAGGTAGATAGAATCTGTTAGCTGGGAAGGAACCTGTCTACAGCCAGCAAACCTAGCACAAATGCACGCTGAAATCAGACACACTGGCTTTGAGGTGCATAACTAGGTGTGATGCAGACCCCTTCAAAGAAGAATGAAGAAGCAGATCATCTTTCAGGTAGGTTTTGAAGGCGGTGATGTTCTGCGAAGGATGTGCTACATGATTATGTTCTGGTTTATGAAATCATATATTTATTATTAAATAACAGATTCGATGTCACAGCACTCTGGGAAAATCCAACAGTGCTCAATAACTTTCAACATACAGAAGTGTGCAGTAAAGGTAATCCCATGATCATGCTACCAAAAGGGGGTGAAGTAATAAGACTTCACATAATTAAGAGGTTGCAGATCTAGTCAACCTAGTTCTCCATTGCTGTGTCTGTGTGCTCCAATCTGCTCAGCAACAACCTTCCATGACTCTAGCTTAAATTCCCAGTTAAATTTCTCTCCACAGGTTTGACTGGAATGCTGTGATGATGATTCTCATAACCAAGAATCTGATATATCACAAAATACTTAAGAGGTTGTGTATATAATGGCACCATTTTACCAATCGACGACGTTCCCTCTAGACTAGCTGAAAATGTGCAGCCAGATTTGCATGCCTAGGACTCAAGACTAATTAGTCATCAGATTATCCTCACTGTACATAGAAACCATTCAGTCCATAAGTGCATGGATCCCCTCTTTAGTATGTCTCTCAGCATGCATTGGTTCAATGATACTAGTTCTCTGTTGGCTGACTATTCTATGGTCCCCTGCATAACGCTCCTCCCTGGCTTCTTTCTTTTTCACTTGGTGTTCTTGCAGTCTAGTCAAGGTTGCTGATTCATAGTCACAGCTTGATTCGTTTAATCATCCTGCCTTCTCTGAGGGCATTTACTATATCAGCCTAGTCTACTGTTCATCCGCTTTTCACAGTAGCCCAGCTTGCAAACCTTGTCGCATTTCCTCTTACACCCATGTGGCCTAGAACAAAAATGAAACTGATTTTTTGTCAGCCTTGACCTACCTTCTCAGAGACTCCACCCACTGTCCTTGAACCCAGCCCATCTCCATCTTCCTGGGCATACACACACTGAGTCACTGAGAAAACAAGCCTAGGTGAATGTCTGTGTCTCCAGCCAGGCTAAAGCTGTAGTTACTGCCATGACCTCCAGTCAGGTTATTTGTCCTGTGGTTTCTGGCAGACATTCTTCGCTGTCTTTTTCATGTTTAGCATTCTACATAAATATGCAGTTTACAAGCGATTTTAACAAAAATTGATAAAAGAGAGTCTGTGATAATTATGGAGGATTTCCACAGAAATTGGATTGCAGGCACCCTTGGGCATGAAAATGCATGAGGTTAGGGATTTTTGTTTTGACCCCAACAGAAAAAAATCCACACCTTATCAAGGATTTGAACCAGGGTTTCCCGAAGGAGAGCCCAACATTCTAGCCACTTGGCCAGCCGTTCCAGAATTGACAAATGATCAAAAAACTTTTACGAGAGTAACATTCTGTGAAGGCCCTGTTACATAATGATAATAATAATAAACACAAACCCTGCAGTTTTAACATCAACAAAATAACGTGTACTGTTACCAGACATAGTGGTTTACCAATGCTTGGTTCAGCATTGTTCTCATCTTTCGTACTGTTACAATGAATGGATAAATTATTGCCACAATAAGAAACAATATTGATAGTACACAATGTTATAAAGGAAACAAGAAAAAATTATAATCAGGACAAAACAACACAAAAGGAATTCTCACCATGAACCCCTGAACAAAACTGACACCAAACACTGGACACTTGTCCTTTAAGAGCTGAAATATTGTCAGTTTAAACATAGGATTGATAAAGTAACATTTCAAAGTTCACTGTGCGTGTAGAAAGTAGTATTAGGTAAACACTCTCATTGCTATTTCTTAATGCTATTTTTATATGGAAGAAACAAAACTTAACAGCCTCATGTTCTGTAGACAGCAGCTTATGTAGAGGGAATACAGCCCTCAGAAACATTTGGAAAAAAAATAAAGGAAAAAAAAAGAAATTGAGACTAAGCTTTTACAAGAACTTAATCACAAACAACAGAAGACATTCTGGTGATAAACTTTCATTAGCGAATAAAAAACAACAATAAAATAAGACAGAACAGCAACCAACATAATTTACTTCTAATTGTGTTCAAATAAAACTTTTCATCTTCACTTGTTGTTTTTTCCAACTATTCAGTCCATTATTACAGCCTTAGTAAAATTACCACCCTTTACTTGTAATATTTTCATTGTTAGTATATTTATGGTCAATTAACACAAAAATATAAAACGTTATAGAAATTCTGAAAGTTCAGACCATGCTTACTTGAATATATATAACGACCAGAATGCTGCAAATCTGTATATATAAGTCAATATGAATAATCTGTTGTATTTATAACATATACAGTCATATATAAATCTGCAGGGACATTTTTCACAAGTCAACAAATTTCATCAACATGACAGAAACAATGAATCACATACATTATGTCACAGCAGTCAACTGTTGGCATTTTCAGAAATACAATTTTCTTCAGCCACACATATGACAATAAACATGAGTAAGTAAAGTAAAAAAAAAAACATGTTGCTTGCCGTAAGGCATACTGATAATGCATACAGATAAATCTATTATGGAGAAAGAAATATATGTTAATGAGGAAAAATTGGAGGTGGTGGACAATTTCGAATACCTTAGGTCATTAATTACCAACAATGGTGACACAATTGAAAGAAATTAAAAGACAAATCTCTATTGCTCTTCAAACACAAATACAACTGAATAAATTGTGGCGTGGGACAGATAGACCTACAAAAATTAGATTTTTAAGAGCATGCATCTTTCCCATTGCAACATACGCCTGTGAGACCTGGACACTTACTGAACAAGATGAACAGTACATAAATGCCTATGAGTATAAATGTTATAGATGGGTTCTAAGAATATCTTGGATACAGAAAAAAAGAAATGCATCGAGAGATGAATATTGAAGAAGGTTGGCTACTAAAGACCAAAAAAAAAAAAGACTAAAAACAAAGAAAATTAAATATTTTGGTCTTGAAACGTCATGAAAGTTTGGAGAGAACAATAATGGAAGGGTATATAATGGAGGAAAAGGAAGGTCAAAAAGAAGATGGGTGCAAGATGTGGCAGATGATCTCCAGATGGCTGTATCAGATACGGGACACCTTGCTTATGACCGAGAAGTTTTCCCAGAAGATTGTTATGGGAGCTAGGTTCTGCAAAGGACATGCTATTGAATGAATGAATGAGTGAATGAATGAAGGTGTATTGGGTATATGGTGCTGTATTCATAATTATATAGACCAATCGACACTCCATGGTTGATGTGGTCGGTATCACGTCGGGCGAGTTCAATTCTCAGGACATTTCCTGGAGCCCATTTTAGACTGGGCTGACCTGGGAGCCCAGGTCAACTTTGAAAATATGCCCTAGGCTTCTACAATACATGCAGGTAAACCATAATTATGTAAATAAAAGGACATGATAGTGTATTTAAAACTACAGTGCAACACGTGATAAATCGAACCCATGATCACGGGGCCAGCAGGCAAGTGTCTAGCCACTACGCTACCCTGGCTTCCCAATAATAAATATACAATTTTAAAATAGTCCCTCTGAAGTGGTTGCACGAGTATAGTTCTCTGCACCTGTTCATCATAATGCACTTGCAGTAGTGTCTTACAGGTGAACGGCATTAGCACTGCTGTCCAATTGTGTTGGTGTCAATGAAACTAATTCTAAGTAAGTTTCAATCAATTTACTGAGTTTATCATTTAGTATTGACAATAATGTCTTGTGTCCACTAACGTAATCAGCAGTTGGCAGGGTCTTGGCTATCATTATGTTTGTTCTTCACCGTTGTGGCATGACCTTTATAGGATGTTGCAATCAACTCCAGCATTTTTTGTCTGTTTGTTAATTTCCAAGCAATACTACATTCAGTAGTTTGCCATTGTTTTCTGAATGGCTAATGCTCACATCATTGTGAAAATCAATGCTACAGCAGTGTGACCTCAAATCACTGCGGCTGACTTTGAACCCGGGATGTCGGGATGGTGAAACTGAGTGTACTACCCCTAAACCAGAGGCGTGAACATTGTTATTTATATAACACACACATATATATATTTCAGCTAAATACAATCAGCATAAACATGTATTATGCCATATACTCCTAGTACAGAATGCATTGTGGGTTTGTATTTAATGTGTTGTGTCCTTTGCAAGACATTGTGATCAACCCCAGGTTTATTTTCTAGGCAATTACACATTCAGTAATCTGCCAGTGCTTTCTGAATGAGAAGTCAACATTTAAGTCCAACTTAATACCATTGTAGGGGTGGAACAGACATATTCACACTGGAAGTTTAAAAGCGAGTGCTTTGATCCTTTCGACCACGTCTGTGCATTTTAATACATGACAAAATTAGCTATGGTCTGAACATGTGTTTAATGTCTGTTTCCTACATCCGGTAAAAGTAATATTAGGTACACAAAATGTAGGTTAAAATAACCTAAAAAAAACACATGAAAAAGCCAAGAAATAATGATTAAAATTAACAGACATCATCAACTGTTGACTCTAGTTCTTCAGTTCTGGGATCCGGCTTTTCAGAATAACAATCTGGAAAACAAAGTAAATGCTGACAGTGGTCTTATATCCTCCACGTTAAATAATTGTTATGTGTATTGAAAAAATTCTGGCCTATTAGTGAAATGAAATAAAGTAAATTAAAAACTGTCATTGAATGTTTAATTATAATACTTTCAACTCAAAACAAAAATAATATTTAATGAACCTCTATGGAGAATATTTCGTAGAAAGTATATAAAGTATAAAAAAATAGTATCTGAGGAGAATGCAAAGAATTCCATGGACAGACAGAAAAACCAATGACCAAGTACTACAAGAAACAAATAAAAATCGTAAACTGATTAGAGGAGTCAGACATAGACAGTCAGCATTTTTTGGTCATGTTATGAGAAGAAATGAATTGGAGAACTTGGTGACAACCGGCAAGATCGAAAGGAACAGACCAAGGGGAAGACCCGAGAAGTAAATACCTGGATGGCTTGGCCACATGGCATGGTCGAGAGGAACACTGAGTTGATCCATGACTCTAGTGATCAAGTGAAATGGCGAGTCATGACCGCTAACACTTTCCGGCATGGCATATGATGGATGGATATAAAGTACATTACAAGAAGAAATACTTGCTTCCACTCCAGGGGGCATATAAGTATATGGTTGTAAGGGATATAAAGGAGTCTTTTTCCATGCCTTAAGGTGTACTGAGTATATGGTGCTACTTCCACATTTTTACAGACCCATTGGCACTCATAGCCGGCTGCCTGGCCGAGGGGTTAGCAGCTTTCTCCGTTAACCCCGAATACTTCTCGTGGTTGACGTGAGCGCATGAGAATTAGAAGTGGTTCGAGTCGCGCCAGTGACTTATGAGAGTATGGAGCCGGTCGCTCAGAAAGTCGTGGCGTGCTGATGAGCGTAATCTAGCCTAGGAATCAACATACAGCTGAAAGATGCTGATGTTGACTGCAATATCCTGAAACAGGATGGAAAGGCGGAAAAAAAAAAATCCTCACTCATGGCAATGCCAATATCACACTGGATGCTTTTAGGTCCCAGGAAATTTCCTGGTACCAATGCTAGGCTGGGTTGACCCAGGAACCCAAGTCAATGTTTAAAAACTCCCCACCTTGATGGGGATTTGAACACTTAACCACCAGACCAGGAGGCAATCATGCTAGCCACTGCACTAGTGAGGCTTCCAGACAATTAGTAAGCAAGCACACACATGTCATTTAAGTGACAGAAATGTGGATTTTTCAGATTGATTCTGACAATACCCTGGATAGTCAAAATGAGTATTCTAATGTCTTGAAAGAGGCTAAGCAAGAACTTATCACAACATCAGAAAGAGGCCATCATTAGTTTTTGGCCATATTATGAAAGAGAAAAATTGGAACATATTGTGACAACTGGACAGATTTATAGAAAGACACATACAGATGGTCAGCGAGAGCAGGTTACTGACAACCTTTTGTCATGGCATAAAACGGTCTCAGCACAGGAACAGATACATTCTGTTGGCAAGATGTGGAGGAGCATGATCATCCGCGCCAGTCTGCAAGTACTTGATGATGATGATGATGATGAGAGTAATTTTTATTTGACTAGGATAAATCACTTCACGAAAGACAGAAATATCCTGTCATTCAGCTTACTCAAAATGTATGTACAGCCTGAACTTCTATATGGATCCATGCCAGACGAGTAATGAAATGATGGGAAAATTGGAGGCAGTAGTGTTGATGTTTTTTTAAAGAAAAATGTGAATATCATGAACAAAGAAGAAAGCAAAAGCTGAGGTATTGACACCTCCAAACAAAACACACGAAAATGCAAATTAAATTTATGGGAAATATCAACAGAAAAGTCTAGAAAATAGGCAAGAGAGACGTGGGAAGAACAAGAAATATATATGATGAAAGATTAAATAAACAGCTGGGAGACAAATAATAATTTAAGTGATATTAGATCACAGAGAGGAGGGGAGAGTCATCATTATGCAGCCGGCTATTTGTAGAAGGCCATTAACATCAATAAGATGCCATCTCCACAATGAAGGTTGGCTGCAATAGATCTCCAACCCTGTCTGTCTCTCACCCTGACTGTACATTCTGTCAGATTTATGTTCGTCCATCTCTTGATGTTATCATCGTTGCCTACCTCTTGCGCGCTTACCCTCAACCTTGCCCTCCAGTATGGTTTTCTTCTTCTTCTTCTTCGTTCATCCGGAGTTTTTTTTCAGATGTGATTGCGTTGTGCCTGTTTACAGCAGAGCTGCGTTCTTGCGCCGTTAGGCCGACACATCCGACTTCTGCGGGCATTTGTTGACCGGGTTAACCTTCCCAGGTATGGTTTTTATAAGAGTATTATGTCTTTTAATGTGGCCGAAATATTTCCCTTGCCTTTTTTTTATTTATTTCATAAACTCTCTTTTCGTTCCCAGTTTTTCTAGAACTTCTGTATTTGATTGTTTTTATTTCCATGAAACACAACATATTTTTCTGTATATCCATATCTCCAGGGCCTCTGTTCGATTTTCTAGTTGCTTGTTTAATGTCCAGGCTTCCGCGCCATACAGTAGTGTTGAATATATGTAACATTTGACAATTCCCATGTTTAATGCGTTGTTAATCCCTCTAGATATTAATACTGATTTCATGCTGCTGAAAGCATTTTTGGCCATTCTTATTCTCTTTTTGATTTCTATTTCACCTGAATAGGTTCTCAATCATTAGCCAGTTCTCCTGCCTTATGTACTTTCATTCTCGTGGTGCTGCAATGTCCCTGTGTCCATCTTCATGTACTTTCATTCTCCAGGTGTCCATCTTCATGCTGGTCAACACCAGTCTCTCCTTCCAAGAACCATGTCATCCATCATTGTTTTCTTCCAAAATCATAGTGACATTTAAAATGGCCACAGTATTTCAGTTTCTGAGACTTGTGATGCTTTTTGATGAGTCAGTTATAATGAAATACATACAAGAGACACACTTGTAATTATAGACACATTTCATGCAAACAAAAGAAGAAGAAGATGAGTCAGCTTTCTTTGTATTCAGATCTTGGAGAGTCATAATTATCTGTATCTGCCCTAGACAAACCACACGAGGACGGAAAAAGAGATATTCAGGATACAGACCCTAGTCTGGCTAACAATGGGAGAGTTGACTATGATATCCACTGTGATGAAGCTTGTCAATGACCACATACACTGCACATTGTGACAACATTGTAAAAGTCACAGAAATTCCCTTTGATGGTAGGTGGCCAGCACCCATGTAGTACACACCCCACATGGTGAGCTCACTTGTATACTCAGAATGAGTGTACTGTCTGCCTGCTGGGATAGAATCAAGTACATCACCATTCCCTGATTTCATCAGCCTGAACAAGACAACCACTCACTTCATCATCATTACGTGCCCCTACCAAATGACACAGGTATTCATATATCTCCTCAGGTCTCAGTCTTGGTGTTCTGGATCAATTTACTGATGATATTCCTTCATGTTATCATCTTAATCTACCCAGCATCATTTCATCTTGTTCTGCCTGTATCATCTTCTACTGGCAATCTTCCTAATTGTCATGATTTTTTCCAGTGCTTCTAATGCCTCTCTTCTCATTACATGACCAAAGAACATTGTTTGTTTCCTTTCTATAGTTGCATATAATGTTCTACTTTCATTAGTCTCTTACAGGCATTCGGTATTGCTCTGGCAATAAACAAGGATATTCATATTTGTCTCAGAATCCACCTCTCCATGGTTTCCAATGCTCTTCCAAATTTGTTCACACTCCAAGATTCACGGCCAAATAACAAAACAGGTTCTATACAACATTTCAGTGCTCTCTTTCTAACATTTAATGAGAGTGTCTTATTACATAAGATACTTTTCATCTGATAAAACTCCACTCAGTTAATTACACAAGCTACTTTTCATCTTCAAAAAACTCCACTCAGTTAATTTAATTAAGATACTTTTCATCTTCTAAAACTCCACTTAGTTCAATTACATAAGCTGCTCTTCATCTTCTAAAACTCCATTCAATTCAATTACATAATCTACTTTTCATTTTCTAAAACTCCATTCAGTTCATTTAATTAAGATACTTTTCATCTTCTAAAACTCCACTCAGTTCAATTACATAAGATATTTTTCATCTTCTAAAACTCCACCCAGTTCAATTACATAAGATACTTTTCATCTTCTAAAACTCCACTCAATTCATTTAATTAAAGATACTTTTCATCTTCTAAAACTCCACTCAGTTCATTTAAGATACTTTTCACCTTCTAAAACTGCACTCAGTTCAATTACATAAGATACTTTCCATCTTTCTAAAACTCCACTCCGTTCATTTAATTAAGATACTTTTCATCTTCTAAAACTCCACTTAGTTCAATTACATAAGCTGCTCTTCATCTTCTTAAACTCCACTCAGTTCAATTACACAAGCTACTTTTCATCTTCTAAAACTCCACTCAGTTCAATTCATTGTAACTGTACTCTGGACATGTCCATGGATGCTCTAATCTTCTTCATAGTAATTACATTAACAAACGTGACAAACAAATCACTCATTATGACAGAATTCTCAAACATCAAGCCAAGTATCATATGAGACATGTTGCAAAACATAATACCTCTCTTTCTGCAATGTTCTTTTTCTCTGACAAAAGCTGCACATCACTCCACTGCTGCAACAAGCACAGGTCTTCAATTTGCTGGACCAGAGACGCATGCTCCCGCTCAACACAGGCTTTGTATACTAGAGATGATTAAAGTAAAAGTTACCAGCATGTCTTATTTTACAGGACATCACAATCAACTCCAGAATTTATCAGCTGTTTGTTATTTTTGAGGCAATTTAACGTGCAGTAGTTTGCCATTGCACTATAAAATTTGTGGAAGTCAAAACAAATTAAAGTTAGCAGAAAAATGAAAATACTTACATCTAACGTTAAATTAGTACTATGTATGGATCAGAATCCTGAGAATGACTAAAATGAAAATCACTACAGCTAGGATTTGAGCAAATTCAAAACAATGTTTTCCTGCAGTGAATTTGAACAACGAAGACACAAACAATAGATTGCATGATTTATTGCCTGGCATATTTCGCTGCATCTCATCAGGTACATGCTGCAGAAATCATACAACATAAATTAAAAGTAATTAGATAAATCCTTCAAGCTGAAATATACACATCTTACACAGTAATTTCAAGTTGTCTAACACTGTAAATTTAAGTAAATTGTTAAATATGGAACTACATATTTAAAGTATATAACACTTGAGAGTAAATAAAACAAACAAATTATACTTGCACACAAAAATTGTAAAGTTAAAATTTATGCAAAACCTCAAGACTACTTGAATTTATGAAGTAATATAAACTGTAAAATTTTGAATACATAAATGAAAGAATAATAATGAACCCTGTATATGAATGAATAGCTGGTTCTGTGGCAAAGAACACAGTTCGTAATCCCGCATATCATGCTCAAAACACAGCTGTGGCCGATTTGGCAGCAGAACGCCTTGCATTGGGGTTTATAAAATGGTTTGAGTGTGGTTGTTTAGAAAGCAATGGTAAACTACTGAACATAAACTTCCAAAAATCAGCAAACAGCCAAAGAATGCTGGAGTTGACTGCGACTTCCTATAAAGGATATGCAACTAACGTTTTTATACAAATGAAAGCCATAGTAGTGCAATCGCTAGTATATATTTTGAGCCAATCTGTTGGTTATCTGTTCAAATCTCATTGAGGTGAGGGTTGTTTTTTTAACTGACCAAGGCTCACAAGCCAACCCAGCTTAAAATTCTTCTTTTCTCTTGTATCCTCTATGGAGCATTGGTTTTCTACCAACTCACCTCAAGTTCTCCCATCTTTGCTGTCTCGTACAGCTTCCTCAATGTTCCTGTATTACTAACTGATAAAGTGCCATGGGATGATAAATCTTATTTGAAACTCCTGTAACTGCCATAGGTTTATAAATCAAACTATAGTTAAAATATCAATACAGTAGTTGTCTCTGTGCAACTCCTTTTAATTTGATATATAATACATGTTTGCTACCATATTAACAACATTAAAGTCATTACTGTAACACATTCCTACTTCCCATTTTCCGCCATCCATTTACGTTTTGTCCAACCCTACTTTTTGATGGGCGCTAAATCTGTTAATCTCTGTCTCTAATTCTCTTCTCCATGTGTTTTTAAATCTCTCTCTATTTCTTTTGATCTGTATGTTCCAGAGATAAGACATTCTAGTTATACCATTATCAGGTTTCTTCAAAGCATGTCTTATCAAGGGCCAGCATCTTTTCCTCATCCCACGATTCACTGGAATATGTTTAGCTCTCCATATTATGAGGGGGATTCAAATGTAAACCTTTGTGTGTGGGTGGGTGTGTGTGTGTCTCTCTCTCTCTCTCTCTCTCTCTCTCTCTCTCTCTCTCTCTCTCTCTCTCTCTCTCTCTCTCTCTCTCTCTCTCTCTCTCTCTATCTCTCTCTCTCTCTCTCTCTCTCCCTGTCTCTGTCTGTGTGATTATATTTTGAAAAAGTAAAGAACAAATGTATTATTTTTTGACGTAGTCACCACTGTGTTCAATGCAAGGCCTCCAGCGCTGATAAAGTGCTTGGATTCCTGTCGAAGAAACATGTCTTGGTTGCATGCATAACCACTCATACACCACCTGCTGTGCCTCTTCATCAGACTGAAAAGTTTTAAAACTTCCTACTCTACTCATACACTTGCTGGATTGACAGGCATGCATCACCAAATTGGACTTTCATTCACTGTCAGGGTGCGGGTTTGGTATGAACAGAATTCACACCTGCACGAGTGTTTGTTAGTAAGTGAAACAGGGTTTGTGAGTGTCAGGGAGAGAGAACTCTCGGGTTTGAACTGGGAGTACAGGTTAAGACATGGTCCAGGTTGGACGTGTTTAACAAGTGTGAGAATGGCTTATGTACCATAGATTTTAAGTGTGAGTGATAGTTGTGGTGTTTATGTTAGGTAAGAATAACTGTGCGGCTAAATGCAAATGAAGATTTAATTGTAAATGTGAAGCCGCAGAATAAATGATGGAAACCAGCGTGGACTTCGGTTATGTACTTCATTCAGACTTGTGACGTCGGTACGTGAGTCTGGAGAGAATGGGTAACTTGTAAACATGGACAAGTAGTCAAAGTCAGGAAGGTAAAGTGTTTAGAAGAGAGCAACTCATGGCACATAGAACTTTAGATATTCAAATATGGAACACAAACGCATCGCCATGAGTGAATGCCAGCCATGGATCGAACTTGCTAATAGAATGACAACAAGCAGAAGCAAGAATAAGCAACTGCCTAAAGTTAGGTCCATAACATTTACCGATGAATTCTATAGGTTTCACCCCTTCAAGTGATAAAAAACAATGGTTAACAGAATGCTGCTCCTCTTTGGTGCACGTCAAAAGTGGGGTGGTCATCTTTAAGCTATCCTTTATGTCGTCACAGTGTCCATCTGCACTGTCATGTCAGTGCTCAACACTCTTGACATCCTTAACAACATTGACATGTTACAAGACAGTGGCACTGGTTAATGTAATTTCGATCACACTTTTATGGTGATTATTTGAAGCCCCCTCGTAGCTTCAGATTAGGGATTATCTCCTAAGATTTTAGTTCTTCTATACTCTGCATACACCAATTAATGAATGTTTGTATTTATTATTAATGGCTTTAGCCCTTCTCTGTTTCTGACCCATACAGCTGTACTTTCTTAACAATAGAGTTAAATATCCTAAGTTTGGTACTGGATGTAATTTCTTTGATTTCCACAAATATCCTAGTGCTTATAAAATCTTCTCTCGCTTTTTATATTCTTATCTTAGTATCGCTATCTGTTTCACTATCTTCATCTGTAGTTACTTAAATTTGCATATGATTTCACCTCTTGAATTGAGGTTGCATTAAGGGAGACTACTGTGGGAGATAAATAAGTCAAGAAGATAAACTGTAGCAAGTTCTTACCCTCCCATGTCCGCTTTCCTCCATTTTGTAGCTTGTTTTTAATTAGTTCAAACTTGACTTTAAGTTTTTTCTCCTCCAATAAGCTTTCCTCAGTGCCCTAAAACATTAGATTACATGCAATGCCATTTATTATACATAAAAAATGCTTATTAACAGTGGGAACCAATATTATTACAACATGGTCAACAAAACCAGATACTATACCAAAACACAGAAGTATTATAACAGCCATAATGTAGATTTGAGGGTCTCCATGGCATTTAAGCTATCTGCGTCATGCTCAGAAGGTCATGGGTCGTTTTTGGACTCCATCATTTGGTTCATGATTAAGGTGTTTTGGGACTGTTATTTGGTTTTTGGGTAAAGTTTTTTTTGGACTCCATCATTTGGTTCTTGAGTAAGGATTTTTTTTGTTTTGAAAACTCCTGGTCGAGTGGCTAGAATACTAGATTCTCCTTCAGGAAATCTGGGTTTGAATCCTTGGTATGGTGTGGATTTTTTCTGTCAGGGGCAAAAAGAAACCTCTAACCTGCAAAGTTCGTAGTGGCTGCACAGCCAGGCAGCCTTAATTCCTCAAGCTCAAGATCCACCTGCCATACACCGCAAGGTACTATTAGGCAGTAAATGAAAGATAGTGACCTCTGGAATGTATCGCGAGAGTTCATGTTCCGTGCAATGCTTTAGGCCAGCAGATAGCTGCTCTAAGGAGAGAGACTGAACAGTATGGGATCAAACCCATCGCAATAAAATTGACCCTCTTGCGTCATAAACTATGTTTTTCTTTGTATGTAGATTTGCAGGTGAAGTGGATAAAAAATAGTCCTGGCTCTCTGGTCAATAAAATAAGCTTACAAAACAAATGTTGAAATGTGATGTTAAATAATGGATTAATATTAGATAGGCAAACAATTTTACTCGCCTTATGACAAGAAAGAAGGGATGAGCAAACAATAATGGGTTAAGAACAAGATGAACAATAAATGACAGGAGTAGTGTGAATAAAAATATAAGAGCAGAACTAGATACAAAGCTGATTAAGATATTCAAGCAATGAGTTTGACTGCCATTACCAGTGACTAAGCCACTGGGATAACTAAAGTTGTGTTATGACTGCCTTTGTGTGTGTGTGTGTGTGTGTGTGTGTGTGTGTGTGTGTGTGTGTGTGTGTGTGTGTGTGTGTGTGTGTGTGTGTGTGTGTGTGTGTGTGTGTGTGTGTGTGTGTGTGTGTGTGTGTGTGTGTGTGTGTGTGTGTGTGTGTGTGGTGTGTGTGTGTGTGTGTGTGTGTGTGTGTGTGTGTGTGTGTGTGTGTGTGTGTGTGTGTGTGTGTGTGTGTGTGTGTGTGTGTGTGTGTGTGTGTGTGTGTGTGTGTGTGTGTGTGTGTGTGTGTGTGTGTGGTGTGTGTGTGTGTGTGTGTGTGTGTGTGTGTGTGTGTGTGTGGTGTGTGTGTGTGTGTGTGTGTGTGTGTGTGTGTGTGTGTGTGTGTGTGTGTGTGTGTGTGTGTGTGTGTGTGTGTGTGTGTGTGTGTGTGTGTGTGTGTGTGTGTGTGTGTGTGTGTGTGTGTGTGTGTGTGTGTGTGTGTGTGTGTGTGTGTGTGTGTGTGTGTGTGTGTGTGTGTGTGTGTGTGTGTGTGTGTGTGTGTGTGTGTGTGTGTGTGGTGTGTGTGTGTGTGTGTGTGTGTGTGTGTGTGTGTGTGTGTGTGTGTGTGTGTGTGTGTGTGTGTGTGTGTGTGTGTGTGTGTGTGTGGTGTGTGTGTGTGTGTGTGTGTGTGTGTGTGTGTGTGTGTGTGTGTGGTGTGTGTGTGTGTGTGTGTGTGTGTGTGTGTGTGTGTGTGTGTGTGTGTGTGTGTGTGTGTGTGTGTGTGTGTGGTGTGTGTGTGTGTGTGTGGTGTGTGTGTGTGTGTGTGTGTGTGTGTGTGTGTGTGTGTGTGTGTGTGTGTGTGTGTGTGTGTGTGTGTGTGTGTGTGTGTGTGTGTGTGTGTGTGTGTGTGTGTGTGTGTGTGTGTGTGTGTGTGTGTGTGTGTGTGTGTGTGTGTGTGTGTGTGTGTGTGAGTGAGAGAGAGAGAGAGAGAGAGAGAGAGAGAGAGAGAGAGAGAGAGAGAGAGAGAGAGAGAGAGAGAGAGAGAGAGAGAGAGAGAGAGAGAGAGTTTTAAATTAGTTAGTTCACAGTCAATACTAGTTTTGGAACACTTGAAAGTATTGTTTAATTTCAGTTTTCAAACATTTGATGCTCATGGTAGTCCAGGCAACACATAGGGCTCCAGATTGAACACTACAACTTCCTATTATGGTGAGTGGTGAATATGGACTGAATGCATTCATCTATACAATGATAGGTAATAGCCAGATGTCCATAGACATTACTACTTTAATCTCTGTTAGCTTTTCTCATTGCAAGTCATGACATCCAATCATCTTTTTGACACAATTTTAACATAATGTTATCTATTCTCTGCTGCTATTAGCTTTCAATGTTTCCTGTTTCTGAACACTTGAGTGGATTTAAACACAGAAGCCACAAACAATAGATTGCACAATGTATTGCTTGGCATATTTCACTGCATCTCATGAGAGGCATACTTCAATCAGATATTACATGAAGTGAATGAATGATTTCTTTTCAGGCTGAAATACACAATGCACACAGCCACTGATACTGTTTCAATTTGGTGAATTTATTATCCCCACGGCAATCACAAATTCACCACTTAGTTTTTCATTCTTTTTTTTTAACGCCTAATAGCTGAATCTTCCAGGAATATGAGTGCTAATTGAGTGTACAACTATATTTCTATCTACCAGACTGCTATTATAAACAAAAAGAAAAACAATAATAAATAAAACAGCATATGTCTGTTTATAGAAAGTACTTACTTTTGCCAAACTCAAAAAGCAGTCATATTTTAAGTTTTCCAAGCATGTGAAGGCAACACTGCAAGTAGTCAACAAACATGTATTAGTTTAATACTTGTCAAATACAGTGAAATATATACTTGTGCAAAATATGCTTGTACTACAAGTTACTATCTAAATGGATAACATCACATGGGGGGAATGTATCAGAAATAAAGAACAGAAAGGACAAGACTGCATTTTATAAAATGAAAAACATGTTAAGCAATAAACCCTTGTCATTGGAAAGTTATAAAAATACCTCAAAAGTCAGAGTGGGTTCACCTGATGGCAAGGGACATTGGTTATAGGGACAGCTAATCCACCCAAAAAACAGTCCAGTGCACTAAAACAAGTACTAGCACGTCTAAGTTTGAGTTCGAAGCGAGAGAACAATTAAACAAAAAAAGAAGTATAAACATAATTCTTGCATCTTACATCATCATCATCATCGTCAAGTGCCCTGCCAGCTGGCATAAGCATTCATGTCTCTCTACATAGAGTAGAATATTTGCTTTATTCAACATGGTATTCTCACCAACACTGGTATGAGAATGGCACGAATGTACTTTTAACATATGTCTGTAAATTCTGGACAGTTAGCAAATCGCTAACAGTAACATTCTTAAAACCAACAACATTCTTAAAACCAACAACATTCTTAAAACCAACAATATTCTTAAAACCAATAACATTCTTAAAACCAACAACATTCTTAAAACCAACAACATTCTTAAAATTGATAACATTCTTAAAATTGATAACATTCTTAAAACCACACCATTCTTAAAACCAACAACATTCTTAAAACCAACAACATTCTTAAAACCAACAACATTCTTAAAACCAATAACATTCTTAAAACCACAGAAATGTGGTGGTACAGAAGAATACTGAAAATACTTTGAACTGCCAACTAAGTAATCTAAAGTGTTATGAAAAAAGGCGAAGTCACAAAGAATACTTATCTAAGCTAAATATTTAAACAAAGAAATAAACTAAAAGAGGAGAAAGAACTAAATCTGCAAAACTACGGAAAGCAGAATTTTGCAACAGCCAACATTGGTCTAAATAAAAAAACAAAAAAAGCAAATATAGAAATATATAAGAGAATCAATAATGAAAGTTTGAGCAATTAAAGACAATAATAAAATGCATATAAATAAGCTGCAGTGATACAGGTTTCAGTATGTTTACTTATAAACACAGTGGTCCAAGTTCAATCATCAGCAGTGGCAGAATTTTTTCCCAACCATTCTGGCTCTTATGTTTTGACCCAGCCTAATTAAACGGGTATCAGATAATTTTCAGAATATTCTGGAAGTTATCTGGGAAAATGAAAGCTGCCAAGGAAGATAACTGGCCGCCTCACAATATTTTGCTATTCTGCTGTGACCTAGGATGTGTGAAGACCTAACATTTAACAGCCCTAATGAAATTAACTTTATCGTTAAATAAGTGTAACAGAAAAACACACATTTAAAAGTTTGAAAATGAATATATAAATTTAAACAATGAAAGCTAAATGAAGCAAGAAAACTGGAAGTTGAGTCAATTACTTACTCACTATAGGAAAAATCATTGGTTGATCTTGTGGTACTTGTACTCTGGGATTTGGACTGTGAGTGTGAGCTAACTGGCCGCACGTAGTTGTGTCCAAGCTGAGTTTTTAAAGCAACTGTCGCAGAGAGGTTTTCACTCAAACCATTCTGAGAAGTCTGGTCTTGAACGGCTGACCCTAATGTTGTGTTACAATTACTTGACATGGATGCTGAATGTCCTCCATTTTCAGGTAAACTGGATATGGGAGATGATGTATTATGTTGATTCTCTGGATTCTGAGGGAGGTGGTTTGATTCAGAGATGTTGGTAGATGTGTAAGGCTTATTCGGTTTCTCCTGGTTACTCACAACAATTTGGTCAGCCTGGTCAACACCAGAAGACATAAATGCAGCTTGAGAGGACTGACTGTTCTGACTGAAAGCCTCAACATCAGGATCTACTGTTTCAGAATTGTGTGCTAAAACTTCGGCACTGGAAGTGTTATCCTTTAGTAAAACATCTGGTTTTTGGCTTGATAACACTGGTTCCGACTGCTTCCTCGAAGATAATGGAAAATTGGAAGAGCTAAAATACGAAAATGAAACAGGTTCTGCAGCAGACGGGAAGGCCATTGAATCCATCAACTCCAGAAATTCAAGTGTATCAGGAGATGTTTTGCCATTTATGTTATCCTGCTTTGCATCTGTGCCTACCGAAGCTGGGGCATCACTTCTACTGATGTTTAAACTAACAGCCTGGGTAATTTCGAAATCATCTCCTTGGGTGGCAACATGTTGACCTATATCTCTAGGACCGCTTATTACCATGGGAAATATCAATACCAGCAGCCGAGGAAGGGTCTGACCGAACAATATCTGGGATGAGACTAGCAGATGAAGAACACAAATCTATATCATTAGATATATCTGCCAGGACTTCAGGTATTAATGTGTCTGAATAACCCGACGGACCAATGTCCAGGTTTTTACTATCCATATCATCAGGAAATTTTACATATGATGGGACAGCATTATTCCATTCATTATTTTCATACTGTGCAGACTCAAAAGCGGCAGTGCTGTCTGCCTGTCTTTCTGACAATGCTGAACTCTGCATGTTACTGGTCTGTGAGCCAGCAGTGACTGCAATAGTACCTTGTACATCAGATTCATCTAGCTGGTTCAGGGAGTTGAAATCATGGGATGGCTGATCCACATGATTGAAACCATATGAAGAACTGGTATGTGTTTCTCATCCACATCTAGACTTCTGATGTTGTCATCTAAATTGACGTCAAAACCCTGCAGTTCTACAGGTTTCATGTTGACTTCAGCACTCTGCTGTTCTATAGGATCTGATTCTGATGGGATGCCACCATTTGACTTGGATTTATTTGACTCAACGTCTGTGTTTAATGGAGTTAAGTGATCAGGCACATTTTGGCAGGGAAGGAAACCAACACTGTCCAGAGTTTTCCTCAAATATATGTCAGAAGATTTAGACAAAGAAGGTTCTGGAGTATCTTTGTCTGAAGCTACCACTTCATTTATTTGATTACTCTGATTTGCTTCCTGTTCTTTTCCTTTCCTTCTTTGGTCTTGATTTTCATTTGCAATTTGTGAAATAACATTTTGATCACACTCTACTGTCAGTGAAGCCAATGACTTGAAAACTATTATTGTCCTCATATCCCAATAATGAACTGCCTTCCTCCATGTAATCATCCTTATTTCTGGTTGTCTTATCGACCGAGTGAAACATTCTTATCAATGCCAGGTATGTTATTGCTGGATGAAGCCACAAGACCATCACTCCTGGCAACTGTGTTCTGAACCTTTGGAAGGTACTGCACTGGTGCGGTACTAATATTGCTAATATTCAGCATTTGTTTAGATACTGGCAAGCTGGAATCTGTTCCTTTATCTAAATATGAAAATAGCTTCCTGGCAAGTTTGTCCTCAGCAGACTCCACTGCTGGTTTGATGAAAACTGGCGACAGATGTGCTGTGGCTCCTGATGAATTCTGGGACACTTCAGGCTGTAACCTGATTGATGACAGTTTTATAAAAAAGACATGAGTACAAACCAGTATACAAGTTCAAGGATAACAATAAAGCAGAATCTGGCATATAGGTATTTAGTGTAGGATGTAACGTATACAAGATCAGCCTGTAATGTCATGCTGGCATAAAGCTGTTTAGTGTAGGTTGTTATATATACAAGACCATCATATCATGTCAGTTTATCCAGTCCTCAATTCCATATTTGTTACACGGCCATAAACTTAAAGTCTGAAAGATCGTGTGGCAGTTTTCCCTTGTCTTCTGTGTCTACATGAGAAGTTTGTGACTTCTGCCATTGACAGCAATTTTTGGGTATAAAGAACAAGTAAGTGCCCTGCTCTCCTCAGGTGGAGTAAGTAAAATCAAGGACACTTTTGACACTATTAGGCATATGGTACTAGCTTTATATTGTATGGACCAATCGGCAGACAGGGGGTGATGCGATTAAAATCATTCCAGTTTTGTTGACTTCTCAAGACATTTCCTGATACCCACTTTAGGTTGTGTCGACCTGGTAGACCAGATACACTTTTAAAAATCTGCCTCAATGCAAATTGAAACCCACGACCATCAGGCAAGCATGCCAGTCAGTGCCCTACTTGCTCAGGTTGAGAGTGCTAACTTTATATGATGAATATTCCGTCTCCTGACTGCATTTGACACAGAAGACAAGGGAAAACTGCCACATAATCTGTCAATTTATCGGCATGCAACAAGGTGTAGTTGCGAGTTTTCCTTCATCCAGCTGAGACTATTGTGACATTTTTTATATTTTCCAACTTTAGAAGACCAGTTTGAATGAATGAACAAGCAAACAGACTTTACCTTTTAAAGAGGTAAAGAATTTAGCATGCAGGCTCATCTAACATTCTGCCTCTCTACTTTCATACATTACTTCATTTATACATTACTTATAAGGTTTATCTTAGACAACAACGATAATAATATATGCATTGTAAATACATCACACATTAATATTAATTATTGATATATAATTATAATAAGGCTGTGACAGATACGCTATACAACAACATAGGAGAATGCTTAGTGTATTAGAGCAACATAATGGGCTAAAACTATGAGTTCAATTATTGCTGTTTTTCATCATTTGATGCACAGAAACAGTGCTGGACATCAATGTTATGATGAATCTCAAATAAAGGATAACTTTTACAACTGGTATACAAAAGGTTGTAGCGAGTAAGAGGCACATAACGATACAAGTGGGAAGATAACATCAAGCGATGGACGAACAACAATCTGATAAAATGTACAATCAAGGCGAGAAACAGACAGTGTTGGAGATACATTGCAGCCAACCTTTATTGTGGAGATGGCACCTGATTGATTGACTGATACAGGAGGGGGGTAGCGCAGTGGCTAGCACGCCTGCCTGGTGGTCATGTATTTGAACCTTATCGAGGCAGATTTTCTAAAGCTTATCTGGGCTCCCAGATCAAACAAGCCGAAGATAGGTACCAGGAAAAGTTCTAGAAAGTAAAGTCAGCCGGTGTGATACTGAGAGAGAGAGAAAGAGTGAGAAAGTGTGAGCAGAGCCAGCAGAGTGAGTGAGTGAGGGAGGATGAGAAGTTAGGTGTGTGTGGGGGGCTAGGGTCTCCCTGACATATAGCAGGTTAGCAACCACACCTCATTGAACAGCAAACAAGTCCAAGAACTCCTTGTTTTCATTTGCATTGTATCACTTATGAAATGTACAACAGAACATCCTCTTCTTCGTTGCACCTTCAGTTCGCTTGAGCCCTAAAGAGAGACTGCATCTATCAGATTGAGGTTAGTGTCCAACAATAGTGCCAACTTCCACAGAGACAGACTGTACTGCAGAGTTCTCCTTCCACTCTTCATGATAAAATAGCTCTACAAAACATGGGAATACTCCTCACATTCCTGAAAGAGTTAATACACTTTGAAAACTTTAAACATTTCCAGAGAAGCTTTTCTGGCTATCTCATTAAAGCTTCATCCATGTCCTCACAGTCTCTAATTCTTTTCTTCATGTCTTTTTAGGACTCTCGCTAATTTGTTTGTCATGTGGATTCCAGGTAAAGGATTCTAGTTATACTATTCTCAGGTTTTCTCAATGTATGTCTTATCCAGCATGTGTCTTTTCCTTACATCTTAATTCACTATTTGTTTAGCTCTCTCCATGAGATCCCCGCACTAGATTCTGTCATACCATTTTATTCCTCCTATTCTGTGCATGCATTTTTGTAGTTTATTAGTATTTGTTTTAGTTGTTCTCCATGCATCTGATCCTTAAAGTGTACTGATTTAATAAAAAGAATTAAATATTATAAGTTTGGTGCAAAGTTTAATTTCTTTTCTTTCACAAATGTCACAGGGCTATGAAAGCTCGTCTTGCCTTTTGTATTCCTTGTGCAATATCTCTCTCTGTTCCCACATCCTTGTTTACATTGCTACCTAAATAGGTGTATGATTCTATCACTTGAAGTGAGGTTCCAGCGATGTGGATTGGATTAGGATTTGCTTGGTTTATTCTCATTATCGTTGTTTTTTCCCTCTGAATGTTTACAACTAAGTGTTGTGAACTTCTATCCAATGGCTAAGTTTATTTTGCATCTGATTTCATGTGTGGGTAATGATAACAATGTCATCAGCAAAGTCCAGATAATCAAGTTTCTCTGTCAGAGTCCATTGAATTCCATTTCTGGCTTTAGTTATTCTTGTCATCATAATCAATCTATAGTTAGTAAGAATAATAAAGGTGACAATGGAATATGTACTGGATCATAAATTCATGAATGTAACTTAAAAGCAGCAGCAGCAGCGGCAGAGGAAGAAGCAGAAGAAGAAGAGGCAGCAGCGGCAGCAACAGAAGAAAAGATGAAGAGGAGGCACATTTCTCACTATCCTGGACACATCCAGTGTAAAAGCTGTACTTCTACGTTAACACAATCTAATCAGTAAATAAACATAATACACCCACATTGGTTAGGTTCAAGTCTGTCATTGATGGAAGTGATTCACTTGTTGGTGTAAAGTCCCTTGGAGGAGGGGGTACCTGTAGATGTTAATAAAGTAATAAATATAACCTGAGTATGTTATAAAATAACTAATGTATTACTGGAGGAAGGAACTGGTAATTCTAACAAATCCTGTGTCTACTAGTGATCAGAACCCATATCACCGAAAATCAGAGACTGGTAATTCTTACAAATCCTGCATCTATCAGTGATCAAAACCCATATCTCTGGAAATAAGAGACTGGTAATTCTAACAAATCCTGTGTCTACTAGTGATCAGAACCCATATCTCCAGATATCAGAGACTGGCAATTCTAACAAATCCTGTGTCTACTAGTGATCAGAACCCATATCTCCAGATATCAGAGACTGGCAATTCTAACAAATCCTGTGTCTACTAGTGATCAGAACCCATATCTCCAGATATCAGAGACTAGCAATTCTAACAAATCCTGTGTCTACTAGTGATCAGAACCCATATCTCCAGATATCAGAGACTGGTAATTCTAACAAATCCTGTGTCTACCAGTGATCAAATCCCATATTTCCAGATATCAGAGACGTATTCTAACCAGCGCTCCTGTCAGCTGTGGAGTGTTATCAACAGAAATCCTACATCTTGAATCAACAGCATTAATGTTGAGAACAAACCTGTGTTTGACTGCGGTATAAATATCTTTGTTTTATTTATGCTTGTGCATGGAGCAAAGAATATGCCAGCCGAATCTTGAAATGTGTATGCCAGTGCAAGTTAGTGTTACTCATTCCTCAGTAAATCTGACATTCATAAATTTAATGACACAAATTTCCCTAAACGCAAACTGTAAAATTGAACTGAAGGACAAAATGTCATGAAAACTCAGAGACAAGTGACATTGGACTTGCAAACTTACAAGTGTCATATCCACAGCTTCTCCCTTTTCCAGTGCTTCCTTGAGTGCCTGCAAGCCCTAAATACAGAATATTTATGAAAACAATCTGTTGACAACTTTAGACAATTTCTACACAAATTTTAAACAGAATTCACATATTTTGTACATAGTAGCATCTGAATACATTTTAACTATACATGTTGAACTGCTTCTGTGAAAGACAGTTATTACTGTAGCTAATTCCATGCCAAGAAGTTGTTAATTTAAAGAATACATGTTTGAGTGTGAAGGAGTTGCAATGACTACACTATAAAAAGAAGTTCCAATGATGACACTATAAAGAGGAATTCCAGTGATGACACTATAAAAAATGAGATATAATGATGGCACTATAAAGAGGAGTTTCAATGATGACACTATGAGGAGGAGTTCTAATGATGACACTATAAAGAGGAGTTCTAAAAATGACACTATGAAGCGTTTCAATGATGACACTATGAGGAGTTTCAATGATGACACTATGAGGAGTTTCAATGATGACACTATGAGGCGTTTCAATGAAGACACTAAGAGGAATTTCAATGATGACACTATAAAAAGGGAGTTCTGATGATGACAATATGAGAAGCGGTTTAAATAATGACACTAAGAGGGAGGGGTTTAAATAATGACACTATAAGGAGAGGTTTCAATTATGATATGTGGAGTGATTTAAATAATGACACTATGAGGTGTTTCAATAATAACACTATGAGGAAGAGTTTTAATGATGATACTAGTAAGAGGAGTTTCAATGATGACATCATGAGGAAGGGTTTTAATGACGACACCATGAGGAGGCGGTTTTAATTATGACACTGTGAGAAGGCGTTAAGGTAACAGCTGTGACAGCTAGGATTAATGTAATCACTGTTTGGGACTGAAGTATCATGCATGGCACAACTAATAAATACATGGTCAATTGATTGGTAAAGACTGAGGAATTTAAGAAATAATTTCATAATTAATTTAACAATGATTCCACTAGCTTTCAGGCATTTATGATGTTATCACTTCAAGAACAATCATTTTTTAAATTCTACATCCTGAAGAATAATAATAACTGATAATGTTACAAAACTAGAAGGGGAAATTCTCAACCAAGTGGATAATTTTAAATACCTAAGGGCACTTATAACATCAGATGGAAGATGTACAACAGAGATTAAGAGCAGAATAGGTCAGGCAAAAGCCGCATTTCAGAAAATGAAGAGTATCTTATGCAATAAGTCGCTACCAATGAATGTAAGAGAGTGCTAAAATGCTATATAGAATCAGTTTTGCTGTATGGCAGCGAATCTTGGAATGTAAATGAACAAATTAGGAAGAACTTAGAAGCAACAGAGATGTGGCTTTTAAGACGAATGTTGCGAATTCCTTGGCCTGCCAGAGTAACTAACAGCGATTGCCTGAAAGAGGCTAATGAAACTAGAACACTATATACAACAATAAGAAAGAGACAAACAGCTTTCTTTGGTCATGTGATGAGAAGAGAGGAATTGGAGAACATCGTGACAACTGGAAAGATCGAGGGGAAGAGAGGCAGAGGCAGACCAAGAGAAATGATGCTGGATGGACTGAGACGGTGGCATGGAGGAATATCATCAGCAGAGTTGATCCAGAACACCAAAGACCGAGATCTGTGGAGAGCCATGAACGCCTACGCCAGCTGGCACAGCACTTGATGATGATGAATGTTACAATTCTGTATATTCTTGATTACAACCTGCTCATTTGTGTATACAAGTTTTAAACTAATCATTCATAATAAAATAATTCTGTATATTCTTTCTCTTTTTTCTGTAGCATTCGCCTCATCTAGTCTTCGCTGTAAATACAACCAAAAATATATTGTGCGCTTGTACACTTGGCAAAACTATAGACAGTTTCAATTTTTCAGATTTAAAAAAAAAGCTCTGTAGCAGAAACCTGTGCATGAGTATGTGAAGTGGTAGGAACACCACATTTTTTATGCCTTAGTACAGGGATGAGTAGACAAGACAGTATTTCCCTCTTGTAGTGAATGTTGAGAGTTGATATCTAACCCTTGTGTGACCATGATCTGTCAGCGTAATGTTCTAATCATTTTACTAATGTGCGTGCTTATCAGATCAAGGCAGGTGAAAAATCTAGACATATAGAGGTTCAATAATACAAACCTTAAGAACTTTGAAATTCTTAATGGCGTCTTTGACTTGTCCGTCTCTCTTACTAGCCAGAACTGCTATTTTATACTCTGCCAATCTTGTCTCAATTAAGTTCAAGTCTTCCTTACTTCTGTCCAAATCTTGGGTTTTTTCAGCAACTGAGAACAGATAATGTGAATTGTTACTGTCTGCCAATGAATGGGAGCTGTGCAGAAGCATGATCACCCGTGCCACTTGACAACACTTGATTATATTAATGAAAGATTAAACACATGTTCTCAGCTGTAAAAGGTGTTGTTCCTCTTCTGTGTTCTTATTTTAATACGAGAGCATCACATTTAAGTGCCTGTTTCTATAACTTACAGGTCAGTGTATTCAACTTCCGTGTGCACGTTTTTTAAATTTGATTTCCACTAGGAAATACCAGACAATTCCACAAAACACCTACATATAATACATTGCCATGCTGCAGCTGCTTCATTTCCTTCTTCTTCCTCATCCTCATCCATTTTCTTCTTCTTGTTCTTAATTGTCTTCTTGTGCTACTGCTTCTTCTCCTCCTGCTCCTTCTTCATATATTCTCAATAACACCACAGCTCACTGCAAGTCCTCTAGACTGTTATAAAGAACTTCTTGGCATGTTTTGGTTTCGGCCAAATGTTATGACCCTAAATTTAGATATTAAAAATTATTTCAATAGTTTGTGATATTTTTCTGTAATTTAACAAGATGGCTTAAACCGATCACCAGCTTCCCATGATATTCTTCTGTTAACAGCTGGTTCACGAATCCTCTAGAAGTTACAACCCCCAAGTCTGATGTATTGGCATTCAGGTCATTTGAGTGTTGAAAGGGGCTTGCAGTTGGTGTAGAGACCAGTCTTGAATTCTTGTAATTCACAATCTAGTTTACTTTAAATCCTTTTAATGATGATTCACATGAGCCTTTTGCTGTAATGGCTTATTAGTGCAACAGGATGATAGTTGGTGCAGTTCTAAATTCCCTTTCTTTTGGAGAAGGGTGTTCTCTTCCATGTTTTGGACAAAATAACCTGATGACTTTGCTTTCTTCAGACTTATATATATATTGCTAATCATGCATCCTCTAATAAAAACTCTGGTTCATTCTCTCTGCTTTCATGTATAATATCTTGGTTCTTTGTATATTTCTCCACAGTACTACTTCCATTTGTATAGTATATCTTTACTTTCTGTTAAAGTGCTGCCATTTCTATCATTTACTATATGCAATGATGGTCTTATTATAACTTCTAATATTATGATGTCCTTAAACAAGTCTCAGTTTTTTCCTTGCAACTGGAGATGCTCTATTCTTTCATAAGTACTCACTGCTTCTTATCATTTCTTATTGCACGTCTGATTTTTCTTGTGGTGTTTTTAAATGTGGGGCTATTTGTTTCTATCTCGGTGTTTCTATGTGCGGTGTGTTGGTGGGGGATGTGTGCATGGTGTGTGGGTGGGGGTTGTGGTGTATTGGGTCAGGATATGTGTGTGGGTGGGGGCTAGTGTGTGGTGTGGGGGATGTGTGTGATGGGTGCGGGGAATGTGTGTATGGGTGGGGTGGTTGGGGAAGTATGTGGGGGTGTGTGGGTGGGAGATGTGTGCGTGGATGGGGAATGTGTGCATGGGGGTGTGAGAGTGGCTTAGGGTTGTGTAGGTGGGTGAGGGATGTGTATGTGTCGGGGTGGGATGCGTGAGTGGGTGGAGGATGTGTGTGGGTAGGGTATTGTGATCGAGAGATGTGTGGTTGGGGGTGGGCGGGTGGGGGTGTGTGGGTGCTTAGTGAGTGTGTGTTGGTGGATGGGTGGGGAATGCGTGTGTGGGTGGGGAGAGGTGTGTGGTGTGTTGGTTAGGGATATTGTGTGGGTGAGGTATGTGTGTGTGGATGGGGGATTTTTGTGGTGTGTGGGTGGGGGTATGTGGGGTGGATGGGTAAGGGTATCTGTGTGGGTGGGAATATTGTGCGGTATGTGGGTGGGGGTTATGTGTGTGGTGTGTAGGTGGGGATGTGTGGCAGTATGTGGGTGTGGGATGTGTTGGAGAGGGATATGTGTGTGTGTGCAGTGCGTGGGTTGGGAATATTGCGTGGTAGGGGATGTATGTGATGTGCGGGTGGGGGATTGTGTAGTGGGGGATTGGGTTAAGGCATGTATGGGTGGGTGGAGGATGTATGTATGGGTGGTGGGGTGTGTGTGTGAGTGGATTGGGGATGTATGGGTGGTTTGCGAGATGTGTGTGTGTGTGGGGGGGGGGGGGGGGGGTAGGGAGATGTCAGTTGGTGGGGATGTGTGAGTGGATGTGCGATGTGTGGGTTGGTGGGGGATTGTATGCGTGGGTGGTGAATATGTGGTCAATGGAGATGTGGCTGGGGGATGGGTGGTTTGAGGTGTGGATGGGGAGAGGATGTGTGGGTTAGGATGTGTATGTGGGTGGGCGTGGGATGTGTGGGTTGGTGGGGGAATGTTTGTGAGTGGCGAGTGTGTTTTGGTTGGGGGAACAGGTAGGGGAGAGTGTGTGGGTGGGGGGTGTGCGGAAGGGGGATGGGTCGGTTGGTGGGGTATGTATGTGTCCCTTGGTGTGCGTGTGTGTGGGTGGGTGGAGTGATGTATGGGTAGGTGGGAGATGGGCCTCATAACATGGTAATTTGCCTTGTTTATGTTTACAACATTCATTTCAATGTTTATTTTTCTTCCTATGTAAATGTATAATGCTCTTGATGAATGAAAGACGAGTGACTGGAAGGGCCGAATGTAAGACGGGCCTGCGCGCCCAATTTGTGACCCTAATAAAGTTGATTTGATTTTATTTGATTTATCTCTGTTTGCTTTAATTTTATTCTTTCTGCTATTAGCCTGAAAGCTTCCTCTGTGATATATCTCTGCTTCTTGAACAGCTTGGTAGAATCAGCGGGGAAAGAAGACCCTGTTGAGCTTGACTCCAGTCCGACTTTGTGAAGACACATGAAGGGTGTAGCATAGGTGGGAGCGCAAGCGCAACTGAAATATCACTACTTTTATCACTTCTTTACTTATTCAGTACGGGAGATGTGTTCGCAATAGATGAATATTATCTCCAGCGGGCCTATTCTCACTGAACACGGGATCCGCACAGTGTCAGGCGGGGAGATCTGTCCGCAACAGATGAGCAGTATCTCCGGTAGGCCGATTCTCGCTGGTTGCAGGATCCGCACAGAGTCAGGCGGGGAGTCTGACGGAAGTACACACTTACACTGCTCCGGACACTTACGAATAACAGGTGTGCATGCTCATACAGGTCCAGATACTTGATTTGAGGCCTTCAGCTGTGGGATATGGCTGAAGGCCTCTAAGTAAAGTCCCACAGATGTTAGGGTCTGGCCACTACTCGCCTCCTGCTCTCAGAAGTTTAATGCTGAGCCGCAAGTGTCTGCTGCCTACCTAGTTCCAGACGTACTGGTTATCCTTTCCTCTGGATTAAACAAGGCAAGGCTGAGAGAGGGAACATGCTGTGTGGGCAACACATGTTCTCTGAAGCTATGTCCAGGCATTGTGCGATGGAACTTTGGCTAAATTCTAATCCACATACTTTCGCCTGTCAAGACAGCAAGGTGCCACTGACTTGTACCGTTTTATAGTAATCATATTTTGTGCACAGAGAATGTCTCTCACTTTGGTGGCTAGCTCATCAGGTGTCATGTCTTCTTGTACTGCTTTTAACAACTCAAATGTGTTTGTTATTTCAATGTTATACATAATATACAATAATCCAAGCAAAGGCAGCATTCCATTAGTCGAAGAGCATTCTATGCGACATATCCCCGTCCATGGAAGTCAGCAAATGATTTTTTCAGATGTTGTATGTTCACCAGGAGTTAGCATGGAAGTAGGGTTTAATGTGCTTCCGATACACTGATGTTGAGGTAGTGGGATTGTTCCTGATGCTCCGCAATAGGAATTAGGCATTGACTTCTTGTTAAAAAAGCAAAGGCAAACTACTGAATATAAACTTGCCTAGTAAATCAGTCTGGGGTTGGGTTTGATCGCAATGCCCTGAAAAGGACATGCAACAAAATGACACAACAAAAGGACATGCAACATTATATACTTACATACTACCATGTGCAAAGTGAATCACACTGAATGACAAAACTAGAAAGAAACTGAAGGCCATAAAGTTGTGATTTTTTTTAGAATGCTAAGAATACCTTTTGCAAGATGAAAAGCATACTGACCAATAAAAAGATATCAATTGAAACAAGAAAAACAGTGTTTGTTGAAGTGCTACATAGAATCTGTACTTTTATATGGATGTGAGGCTTGGACAATGAGCAGACAAGCTGAAAAACATCTGATGGTTGTGGAAATGTGGTTTCTGAGGAAAATGCAAAGAATACCATGGACAGATAGAAAAACCAATGACCAAGTCCTTCAAGAAACAAATGAAGATCGTAAACTGATTAGAGACATTAGATGTAGACAGTCAAAATTTTTTGGGCATGTTATTAGAAGAAATGAATTGGAGAACTTGGTGACAACTGACAAGATTGAAGGGAATAGATCAAGGGGAAGACCAAGAATTAAATACCTGGATGGCCTGGCTGCATGGCATGGTCGAGACAAAAACACGGAGCTGATCCAGACTCTGGTGATCGAGTGAGATGGCAGAACATGACCGCCCACGCTTACCGGCATGGCACATAATAAATGAATGAAGAATGCCATTAATGGATAAAAAGATCAATATTCAAGTACTGCTGGAAAGCAGTTCACAAAGATAAATGATTACTCACATCAAGAAAAGACAATTGTAATTTTTTTGTCACATTGTGATAGAAGGAAGTCCGGAGAAAGTTATGGCAGCTGGGAACTTGAGGGTATGTGTTGATAGGGTGCCACAGAAGGTGACCAGCAATCAGCCATATGAAAAACATGGAAGACAGATGTTTATGGGGGAAAACAAGTGTCTGCATTGCTTGATATGGCACATGATGATAATAAGAATACATAAAAGACAGGTATTCACATATCAGAGATATATACGTATATATGTGGCATGCTATTAGACTCACATTTTCAGTTTTACTCTGAGGATCTTGAAACATATTCAAGGTGTAAATGGGGAAAATACTGTACACATATATGAGGGGACTTTAAATGAAAACGTGTGTGTGTGTGTGTGTGCGTGCATGCGTGCGAGAGAGAGAGAGAGAGAGAGAGAGAGAGAGAGAGAGAGAGAGAGAGAGAGGAGAGAGAGAGAGAGAGAGAGAGAGAGAGAGAGAGAGAGAGAGAGAGAGAGAGAGAGAGAGAGAGAGAGAATACATTCTGAAAAAGTAAATAACAAATGTATCATTTATTGATGTATTCACCACTGCATTCAATGCAAGTCCTCCAGTGTTGATAAAAGTGCTTGGATTCCTGTAGAAAAAAAATTCTGCTGGGGCCAACCCCAGGTGTGTTTGACCCGGTCATGAACAATCTGTCACAGAAGTCACGCCGCTGTGAAACCTCCTACTCCACTCATACACTTGCTGGACTGACAGGCTTGCATTACCATACTGGACCCTTATTCGCTAATGAATTTCTATAGATTTCATGCTTTCACTTGTTAAAAAAATAACGGATAACAGAATGCTGCTCCTCTTTGGTGCGTTAAAAGTGGGATGGCCATCTTTAAACTGTCGTTAAGATGTCACCGTGCTCATCTGCACTGTGATGTCACATGCTTAACATTCTTGACATCCTTAACAACAATATTGACAGGTTACAAGACAAGGGCATGGTTATTGTAATTTCTATCACACTTTTAAGGTTTTCATTTGAAGCCCCATCATTTATAGATGAAAGTCATGACAAACTACTGAAATGCAAAATAACCTAGAAAATCAATCTGGAGGTAATCGCGACGTACTACAAAGGACATAATATTTTTTATTTTAATATATGTCCTGCAAAGGACATACAATTTAAACAAAATACATATCAGTACATTTCACATAATTACACACAATCTCAATGACTTACAAGCAATCTTTTCCACACTTTCTACTTCTTTTGTCAAAACTGCCAGGCTGTTGTCTAGTTCTGTAGATGTTTGCATTTTTGGAAACTGTGTTTCAAGGTCTTGCAATTTCTGGACAAATGTCAATAAGGGGATTCTACTGTTACTTACAAACAGAAAACATGCATAAATAGTCAAACTAAACTGTACTCAAATCAATCAATGATAGAAGACCAAATAAAAACCAGAAACTGTGATATAATAATAGGGTAATATCAGGATCAGGGTCAGGGAGGAGGGAGGTGAAATAGTGGATTAGAAATAGAGAGTATGCTTATAATATGAAAAGTAAGTAAATAAAGTAATGGACTCTTTTACAAACCTTAAAGTATAGGGTGTATTTTTAACGACTGTGCAGTGCTTCAGAATATTGCCAGTCCATGTTTTGTATTCACCCTCTGTAAAGTTCATGCAGCATAATAAAACTTGGACCGGCAATATTTTCAAACACTGCACAGCTATTAAAAATACTCCCCGTGCAATGGGCACATTGTGCTAAACCCATATTTGCATGGACCAATCGGCTCTGGGAACAGCGAGTCCTTTAAAAAAAATATTATTGTCAGTATCATGCTGGCCATCTTTACTTCCCAACACAGTTCCTGGTACCCATTTTAGACTGGGAGGCCAGGTCAATTTTTAAAGATCTGCGCTGATGCAGATTTAAACCCATGGCCACCTGGCAATCAGGTCAGCGCCTGGCCACTATGCTAACGTGGCTTCCCATAAGAAAAGCGCCTAATCAGATTACAGCTGTAGATATTTTCACACATAAGGAACATGGGAAGTTACACACCCCCTTCGGTCCCAGGATAGTGAATCATATGTGTAGCCTTCTCAGACAAGGGCAAAAAGAAATAGAGGTGATGGTGACATGTGCACATGAAAAAATGCCTTGGTCCTTGGGTATCATAAAAAAAGTAGGCCATAAATGCCAAAGCCTAAGAAAATTAACTCACAACAGAATAATTAGTTTGTGTGACTTCTGCTGTGTTTATTTGGCACATACACACACATGCATGTGTGCACACAAACACACACACACACATGTACACACTCACCGCCAAACGCTATATCCCCAACCTGCTTTACGACATGTGAACGGGTGTACCTAATACTAAAATGTACATTATTCAGTAGTCAATCTTGTGCAGAACTTCACCCCACAGCTGCAGGCGATTCGAAAACAGACCGCCTTGCATTGATTTTCATGCAGTGGTATAAGTGCTGGTCATTCAGAAAGCAATAGCAAACTAGTGAACGTAAACTTGATAAGAAATCACAAACAGCCAAAAAATTCTGGGGTTGACTGCAACATCCTGTAAAGGATATGCAACTAATAAAACACACACAAAAAGGGGTCGACGAAAACTCACAATAATGGGTAAATCCAAAAAAGTTTAAGTACACATAGTCTCTTAGCAGATACTGCCGTTGGGCTTTCATATATTCTAGGTATAACATATAAGGTGGTGTGCTAAGTTCCCTCCCATGCCATCTTACCTTCTCACTCAACTCCCAGGAAAGTTTGACAATTGTCTGGTAGCCATCTTTATTATATCGGAACAACCTGGGCTATAGTGATAAAAAATAAAATAATCCTGACTCTGCTGTGGTTTGAACTTGAACCACTGTCTTAGCAGGCAAACACACTAACCACCGTAGCTCATTTAAAATGGCTATCAGACAATTTTCTGAATTTTATAGGGATTGTTTTGAAAGGAAAGGCAGTGAAGAATAGAACTGGTCTCACCATTTCATTATGCCACGGCCTAGAGTATGTGCCGGCCTAACACCTCACACCTAACAGCAGTACCTACCAAGGGACTGACTACCTTTCACATGTAAAAGATGTATACAGCAAACTTCTCCATTCAAAAATGGAATGTTTTCATTTTCAAGACAGTTATTCATTTTCTGCATTTGTTAGTGTTAAATTTAACCAAACTATTTTCAACTGTTACAATTTACATTCTTCAAATTGTCCAAAAGTTTCTGCTGATCTTCCTGTCTGAAGGTAATATTCTCAACTCTCTTTTGTAATGACCTTAGCTGAAGAGTGAATTTAGCCTTGTTCACTGGCTGGGCCTTCGTTTGAGCTGCAGACAGTTTGTAAAGTACAATTAATGAGGTTAAGATTAAAACTAAAACAAAATTATAAATGAACTCAGAATGTACTATCTATCATCATCTCATCCCATAACCCCGAATGTAGGTCACCAGAGTGTCCTGATGGAAGCATCAGCATTAAGAGTCCTCCACCGCTCTCTAGCCCCCAACATCATGAACAAGTCTGGAAATACTCATCATCATCATCATCATCATCATCATCATCATCATGTGCCATGCTGATAAGCTAGGGCAGTCATGATTTACCATTTCATACGATCACCATGGTCTTGGATCAGGCCCGTGTTCATGTCATAATTACACCATGAGGCCAAGCCATTCAGATATGTACTTATTTGTTTTCCCCTTGCTCTTTTCCCATCACATCTGCCAGTTGTCACTAAGCTTTCAAGTTTATTTCTCCTCATAGTGTGTCCCAAAAATGTTGACTGTATGCATCCAATTTCTCTAAGCAACTTACGGTTTTCATTTATTTTGTGGAAATATTACAATATGTCTACTCTTTAATATTACCATTCCAGAATTTTCTCTGTCCTCCTCTTCTCTGTTTGTCCATAACTGTTCCTTGAATGATTAACTTTGGAAGGATGTCCTGACTTGTGACATACCCATACCTAGGCAGGCTTTGATATTTTGTGGTTCTTGATGACCTGTGTGTATTTACATTGCCTCTAAAATAGACATTTGTTTTATACTCTTTATACCAAAGGTGCAAAATTTCCTATAACATTTGTATTCAAAAGCCTGGATCCTCATTTTTTTTTCAGCAGTTAATGTCCAACTTTCACACCCATAGACAAGAATGGATAACACAAAGTCTTCCATAGTTTGATCTTGAAAGGAAAGCTTATGTATGCATTATTGTAAACAATGTTTTACACAGCTTGTATAACAAATTATTATCACATTAGAAAATAACTTCCCAATATATAATCTGTTTGTCAATGGACTGATAGTGGTTCTATAATTGTCTTATAGTTCATGCAGTATTAAATTTGCTGCTATGCTGTGGGTGAACCAGTAACATCTGAGAAGTAACGGCTGTAGCAGGATATATATTGTTATATCTTACTGCAGCCGCTACTTCTCTTATTTATTATTATTTACTTCCCTGGCTGCTACCTCTACCAGTAACATTTGTGAAGCAGATATCAAAACCTCCGAGCAATGTCTCCTCCAACGTTTCCAACACATATTATTCCAAGTGATGATATCTAGCTGTCTAGCAACATCTTTTGTCCAGAGCGTCCCCTGTCTATCACTCCATCCAACTTTCTTGCTGTAATAGCATGTGTTCAAGTTTACCCTTTCCTTCTGATATGAATAAACAGTTCTTCATCAAATCTGTTTCCATCGATATGTCTTAACTGATTCAGCGCCCCCAAAAACGTAGGTTTGGCCCAAACATGGTACATAATCAAATGAACAAGTATTATAATATAAATTCTCATTCACCGGCATTCAAATTGTGAGAGATACCATCAAACAAAACAAATAACACAAATTACCCTAGTGTGGCGACACATCGTCCTTCTGTCAAGTGGGGGGGGGGGGGGGGGGGGGGGGGGGGTCATATTTGGCCAATGAATCAGATCATTACTCATGTTATCTATCAAGGGTTCCCTCTGCACATTGGACACGAGTCCACTGACAATGAAATACCTGCAGTTTGTGGAGGAACCATGACCAACTGAAGCCTAATCTCACCATATGTCCATGTGTGTTGTGCTGAATCATATTCTGGCTACATCCTAACATGCTTCTCCACAGATGGCAGATGTGGAGTTCCAATACTGGCCTTGCACACCCGGATGGTTTCTGAGCTTGGAGAGGGGAAGGAGAGCCCTGCCACATAATTCCCATGGAGATGGTACTTTTATACTAGGTCAGGGGGAAAAGCCTCTACACCAACCTCACTCCAATAGATGAAAACCTTTTGCAGTGCTCAGACGACCTGATGGCCAATGTATTAGATTTCAGAACTAAAACTCAGACTTCGAGAGGATTCACCAATCAACTAACTAGTCTGACACGGTAGTTCTTGGCACTGTTTTAAAAACAACGTAGCTGCAGTCTCTAAGTAATTTCTCACTCACATGTCCAGCGTTCATGATTTACATCCATACATCTAAACTGGATGCATATAACTCTTGAACTCTCTCTGTCTATCCTTCATTGACAAAGATATGTTTGGGAATATTTTATAGAATGTGCTGCTTTCACTTGAGCTATTGTACATTTCACCTGTTTAATACATCTTTCATCTGCTGTTATCAAGGTGTCTAGATATTTTAATTCATTGACTTGTTTCTTAACTGTTGCTTTCTGGAAATCTCCTTTCCTGGTTTTCTTGTTTTCTTTTAACCAACCATTACTTTCTATTTTATTCTCCTATTTATATTTAGGTTTTTCTTGACTGTCTGTTGCAATTATATTAATTTCCTGCAACTACAGATGGGAAAGACTGGTCATCTATTCCTTCATGTACTCAAGCTTACACAAATGTGATGGTCCCAACACTTCCCATACATACAACTAGTTCCTTCTACAGGACTTGTTTTATTTTTCCTGCAGCCATGTTATTTCCCCCACTCAAAACTGTTGTGATCAGGTGCCCTAATAAGTAGATGAAACTGGCACATGACAGCTGTATTTAGAAACAGATCACATGACAAACAACCTACCTGGGTGTAAAACAGTGTATTCAAACTCTGGTGGGATGTCTTTTTTCCAGACTGGCCTCTTGGCTTTAGCTCTTGTCAGCAGGAACTCTACATTCTGTGCATGACAGAATTACAGAACTGTGTTCAATTGCGCTGTGTGGCTGTAGTAATTGTTATTTCTATAGTGACGATAGAAACTATCAAACTTAAATTTGATATCCAGGTTCTGCTGTATGATAGGTAATCTTGGGATGTGGATTCACAAATTAGGAAGAGCTTGGAGACAGCAGAGGTGCAGTTTCTGAGATGAATGTTGTGAATACCTTGGATTGTCAGAGAAGCCAACAGCGATTACCTGGAAGAGGCTAATGAAAGCAGAACAGTATACACACAATTATAAGAAAAAGACAAAACAGTGTTACTGGGTCATATAGTGAGAAGAGAGGCACCGGAGAACATCATGACGATTGAAAAGATCAACAAGAAAAGAGGTAGAGGCAGACCAAGAGAAAGTATACTTCATGTTTTGTGACAATAGCCTGGAGGAATGTCACCAATATAATTGATCCAGAACACCAAGGACCAAGATCTGTGAAGAGACATGAATGCTAATGCAACTCTGCATGGCACATGATGACGATGACAGTTAAGACCAACAACAGTCAGCTTATAACAAAACTGATATAAACAAACTGTCGAGGTTAGTATGGCCGAATGGATAAGTGCATTCGTTCTTAAATATCCGGCGGGGGGTTCAACACCTACACAGGTCAGTTGAACTAAAATTGTGACTTCTCATCCCTGACTTGGGGACATAAATTACAAGTAACTCTGAAGTCAGAGTGGGTTCGCCTGATGGCATGGAAGACTGGTAATTGCAAAAATCAGCCCAGTGCACTGGAAGTAGTAGCACATGGATGGACTACGCTTGTGTTCAAAGTGAGCGAACAAAAAAACCAAAAAAAAATGTTTTGGCACTGTGTTGCAGCATGTGTCTATTTTATAATTTTTCATTTAAAATTTGGTTGCTTCTTTGCAAGCCATGAGGTCTACTGAGTATATGGTACTAACCCTCTAATTTTAGAACGATCGGCACTGGATGGTCGATATGGTGACTATCACTTCAGCCTCCTTCTCTTCCCAGGAAAACTCCTGGTTTCCAATATAGACTGGGTCAATATGAGTGCCCTGGTCAATGAAAAACATACCCTCGCCTTTATGGGGATTAAACAAAAACATGACCACAGGGCCAGTAAGCAAGCAGGCTAGCCACCTTACCCCTATGGCTCCCCATTGTATAATTTTGTTTTTGTTGTTTGCAATCCTATTTACAGGACATTGCTGTCAACTGAAACATTTTACTGCTGTTGTTGATGTCTTGGCAAGTTTACGTTCAGTAGTTTGCTATTGCTTTCTGAATGACTGGCTCCCATACCAACATGTTAAAACCCAGCGCAACATGGTCTGCTGCCAAATTGGTTGCAGCTGTGTTTCAAACGCGGGTAAGCAGGCTTACGAATCACATTGGTAGGCCCTTCACCACGAAGGCCAGCACTGTATAATTAGACCCACAAAATAAAAACACCTGATGTCACTCAGCCCACTGCTATTTCTATGACAAGAGTTATTTTATTTTCGGTAATAAAGTTTTGGGTCAGAAAAAGTTAAAATATTCACTGCAGCAGAAGCAGATTCAGTAATATATGTTTATAGTGGTAGGAGTTAAATGTATAACTAGTAGTCAAAACACAGAAGCCACAAACAACAGGTTGCATGATGTATTGCCTGGCATATTTCACTGTATCTCGTCAGTGTGTACTGAGGAGTTATAAATCATATGTAGTGAAAAGATTAATTATACTTTGCCTGAAATACTTAAAATACTTTCACTGATATTGTTCAAATGTGGAGCATATTATTTAAACATCATGGCAATCACAAATTTAAAATAAAGTCTGTCTAACTGCACACAATTATTTGGAACTGCCTAACTGTTAAAGCCTCAGCATATTGAGGAATCGTTTATTATTTACCAAATATAGTATACAAAACACATTTTCTTTGCTAACTTTATCTGTGCAATTTAGCAAGTGCTGAGAAATGGCAGAGCTTGGAGTTTTATGGTCTGCTGACTGCACAGATTTTAGTATAGAGTCAGCTACTGAAACAAATCAACATCATCATGTGCCATGCCTATAAGCATGGGCAGTTCCGGTTCTTCATCTAATTCAATCACTAGGGCCTGATTGTACCATGTGGCCAAGCCATTCAGGTAGTTATCTTTTTGCCTTCCCCATTTTCAAGTCTATTTCTCCTCATGACGTGCACAAATATTCTTGACTGTCTGCATCTAATTTCTCTAATCTGTCAAGTCAAAAACTACCATTTACTGCCAATATAGTACCTTGTGGTGTGTGGCGTGGGGTGGGGGGAGAGATTGAGTCTGAGGAATTAAGGCAGCCTGGCTATTGCAGTCGTTGAAATCTGTGCAGGTTAGAATTTTCTTTCTGCCCCTGACAGAAAAAAACTCCACACCTTACCGAGGATTCTTCTTCTTCTGTGTTCATCCGGAGTTTTTTTCCGGACGTGATTGCGTTGTGCCTGTTTACAGCAAAGCTGCATTCTTGCGCCGTTAGGCCGACACATCCGACTTCTGCGGGCATTTGTTGATCGGGTTAACCTTCCCGGGGACCGAGGATTCAAACCCAGGTCCCCAGAAGGAGAATCCGGCATTCTAGCCACTCAGCCAGTTGCTCCACATTTCTCTTATCGATTTAAGATAAACAGTTAAAGTAACAACTATAACAGAAACATTTAAAGTAACAACTATGACAGAAACAATAAAAGTAACAACTATGACAGAAACATTTGAAGTAACAACTATGACAGAAACATTTAAAGTAACAACTATAACAGAAACAATAAAAGTAACAACTGTGACAGAAACATTTAAAGTAACAACTATGACAGAAACAGTTAAAGTAACAACTATAACAGAAACAATAAAAGTAACAACTATGACAGAAACATTTAAAGTAACAACTATGACAGAAACAATTAAAGTAACAACTATGACAGAAACATTTGAAGTAACAACTATGACAGAAACATTTAAAGTAACAACTATGACAGAAACATTTGAAGTAACAACTATGACAGAAACATTTGAAGTAACAACTATGACAGAAACATTTAAAGTAACAACTATGACAGAAACATTTGAAGTAACAACTATGACAGAAACATTTAAAGTAACAACTATAACAGAAACAATAAAAGTAACAACTATAACAGAAACATTTAAAGTAACAACTATAACAGAAACAGTTAAATTAACAACTATGACAGAAACAGTTAAAGTAACAACTATGACAGAAACATTTAAAGTAACAACTATAACAGACACATTTAAAGTAACAACTATAACAGAAACATTTAAAGTAACAACTATAACAGAAACAATTAAAGTAACAACTATAACAGAAACATTTAAAGTAACAACTATAACAGAAACATTTAAAGTAACAACTATAACATAAACAATTAAAGTAACAACTATAACAGAAACATTTAAAGTAACAACTATGACAGAAACAATTAAAGTAACAACTATGACAGAAACATTTAAAGTAACAACTATGACAGAAACATTTAAAGTAACAACTATGACAGAAACATTTGAAGTAACAACTATGACAGAAACATTTGAAGTAACAACTATGACAGAAACATTTAAAGTAACAACTATAACAGAAACATTTGAAGTAACAACTATGACAGAAACATTTAAAGTAACAACTATAACAGAAACAATTAAAGTAACAACTATGACAGAAACATTTGAAGTAACAACTATGACAGAAACATTTAAAGTAACAACTATAACAGAAACAATTAAAGTAACAACTATGACAGAAACATTTGAAGTAACAACTATGACAGAAACATTTAAAGTAACAACTATGACAGAAACATTTAAAGTAATAACTATGATAGAAACAATTAAAGTAACAACTATAACAGAAACATTTAAAGTAACAACTATAACAGAAACATTTAAAGTAACAACTATAACAGAAACAATTAAAGTAACAACTATAACAGAAACATTTAAAGTAACAACTATGACAGAAACAATTAAAGTAACAACTATGACAGAAACATTTAAAGTAACAACTATGACAGAAACAGTTAAAGTAACAACTATGACAGAAACATTTAAAGTAACAACTATGACAGAAACAGTTAAAGTAACAACTATGACAGAAACATTTGAAGTAACAACTATGACAGAAACATTTGAAGTAACAACTATGACAGAAACATTTAAAGTAACAACTATAACAGAAACATTTGAAGTAACAACTATGACAGAAACATTTAAAGTAACAACTATAACAGAAACAATTAAAGTAACAACTATGACAGAAACATTTGAAGTAACAACTATGACAGAAACATTTAAAGTAACAACTATGACAGAAACAGTTAAAGTAACAACTATAACAGAAACAATAAAAGTAACAACTATGACAGAAACATTTAAAGTAACAACTATGACAGAAACATTTAAAGTAATAACTATGACAGAAACAGTTAAAGTAACAACTATGACAGAAACATTTGAAGTAACAACTATGACAGAAACAACTAAAGTAACAACTATAGCAGAAACATTTAAAGCAACAATTGTGACAGAAAAATGTTAAATAACAAGCAACAGCTTTGGTACAGAAAACATATAAAACAGAACAAGGAAACAAATATTACCCGAATAGCACTCTGTATCTTTGGTATTTTCCTCTTATCACTTTGAGACTCGATGGCAAACAGTAGCACAGCATTGTAGTGTGCTAGCCTTGACTCTAGTGTGCTGACAGCATCAAGATCAAATTCTGACGTGTTAAAAAAAGTGTTGTAGTGAATGTCAGTAAATTCTATATTTAGAAACTATGATATTTATTTATTTTATCTTCTTGTTATTTATTTACCTCCATCAATTAGAATTGGTCTCCCTGGTGTAGAAGTTAAGAACGTTGTTCTTAATCCCATATACTCTCGTACGAAACACAGCTGCATGAGATTTGGCAGCTGATCGCGTCACGTTGGTTACTTACGGAGGGTATGTGAGCCGGTCATTCCGAAAGCAATGGCAAACTACTGAACATAAAACTTGCCAAGACATCAACAGCAGCTGAAAAATGCTGGTATTGACTGCAATGTCCTGTAAAGGATATGCAGACACCAAAAAAATTAGAATTACCCCCTGTGGACAACAATCCCTTTCAAATTAATTTCCTAAATGTGGCTTATTTGGTCACAAGATTATTAATCTGAGGCTGGCATGGCTCTAATTATAACTTTTTTAGGTTGAAAAGGGTAGAGGTCATGAAAAAAAAATTACCATCAATTAGGATTGTTTGCTCTTGTTCAGCTTGAAGAATGTGGGATGATGTTTAGTTTCTTTTTTTTTGCGTTTTCTTCATCAACCCACACCAACTTCTGAGGTACTTATAATTTACAGTCTACAAGTCAAGGACGAGAAGTCAACATTTCAGTCCAACTAACTGGTTTAAGGCATCAAGACACTGGAAGTTTGATAATGAGTGCATCTTATCCATTTGGCCATGCTGTCCTTCTGGGTTGATGATGACTTGGCTTCATCAGGACGGGTAAGCAACACAATAAATAATTCAGAGCATTATGAAGAACAATGGCAGAATCACCAAAGTGGGGCTCATGGAAAGAACTAGACAAACACTAGTGAATCTAGAGATGAAAAAAAAAAATACTCTGGCACAGGATAGGACATCCACTGAAGAAAAATAAAACAGAACAGTATAACTAGAAAGATCCTTTGTCTGGAATCCACAAGGCATGGGAAATAGAGAAAGATGCTAGTCTTGGCAGGCAAGCACAATAACCACAATAGCTCCTTCCTCTTGATAAGACTATCTAATATTATTTAGTTTTCTTCAAACTCTAATCTTATTTCTAACAATGCTGCCACATGACGAAATAAATTCCTGTGTGGCTAAGCAGCTCGCAAAAGCGGCAGTCATCATCAATACCTTCTGACTTCATCTAGGAGAGGCTGAGTATTTATCTACACCTTGTGACTTCATCTAGGAGAGGCTGAGTGCAGCAATGTCGAGTCTTCATAATAAATATAATAAATTAATAATCAATGTTGACTTCTTCTGTGAATGTGATTTGTGTGTTTTTTATTACTTTACCTCCATTATAAAATCCTTACTGTTCATTCTTGCTGTGCTATTTTAATCTTACAAACTATTAAAAGTAGTCCCACATCAGTTACTGATGGTAATATGTGTGGAATCTTCAGTCTGAGGTGGGGTGATCAACTCCTTTTCTTGCCACTTTTACAACATCACATCTCATCTTGTTCCTCTTGTATCTTACGGTGTGGAGGTAAAGTGGAAGAAGTGCCCATTTATGGACTTCTTATTTAGATTCCCATGCATTCCATTATTCATATTATTGTCATTGGCGGTAGGATTTCATCAGTGTCACTAAACTTACCATCATCACTTGGAATTGCCACTGGGGGTGGGATTTCATCAGCTCTCACAGGAAATCCAGCTTGAGTTCTCTTCTGTAGGTCATGAATAGTCTTCAAATAAAAATATATGAAGCTCAGTAATTACTAAAGATATCATGGCATGTAACACTTTTCATTCAAAGCAAATAGAAAAGTCAGCTTTCTGCATTAAATTACGATTGATAAACAATAAAATAAGTATTGGTCTTTAGTATACCAAGAAGTGACACATGTATTATTATTCTGAATAACTCACCATATAGACAGACAGAATCTATCTTGTACATTATTATTATTGCTTTGTATATTGCATTTAGTACTTATGTTTTGTATATTTTTATGGTTTAGCCCACTGCTTTGTAGCCAATATTTCTGTCATAAAGTTAAAGACTTAATTTTGATACCAAGCGGTATATTGGAGATATAGTGCCAGGACAATATTTTTGGTGCTAGATTTATATTTTTATAACATCAGGCACTCCATGAGTGATGTCGTCCGAAACTGAAACATTTAAAGACCTAGTTTTCATGCTTTGTGGCATATTATAGGTACACTGCCAGGATTTATCTTTGGAGCAATCGTCACTTATCAGGTGATATGGCCAATATTACAACCACTGCTTTTATTCCCTGAACATTTCCTAGTACCCATCTGTATGAGGCTGGATCAGCCTATGTGACAGAGCTCTGTGGTTCATTAATAATTGTCTCAGCCCCAAGGGAATTTGAACCAAAGACCACTGAGTCAGCAGGTGAGTGTGCTAGCCACTATGCTACCATGGCTCCCACTATTGTTCAAACTTTAATGTATGTTATCTATAGGGACTGTTTCTACTTTGGTATTGGCTACCACTGTGAAGACACAGCAAAGGAAATCTGGGTTATGGAGATATGTGATTACCAATGCTAGTAGAAATAACATGTGAAGTAAAGAAAATCTTGTTCTGATTCCAGCGGACCCCTGAACTTTGTACGCCACTTATGCATGCTGACCATCATCTAATACCAGGATACCCATACATGAACCTTAAAGTAACTGAATTATCTTGGTTATTTGGCCATAATATTTGTTTTGTCTCTTATGATTATGTTCCAGTAAAGTTTATTAGCAAATATTTGAGATGTACATGTGCAATGGAAAACTCATCATCATCAAGTGCCTGCCAGCTGGCGTACGCGTTCATGGCTCTCCACAGATCTAGGTCATTGGTGTTCTGGATCAGCTCTGCTGATGGTATTCCTCCATGCCACCGTCTCAATCCATCAAGCATCATTTCTCTTGGTCTGCCTCTGCCTCTCTTCCCCTCGATCTTTCCAGCTATCACAATGTTCTCCAATGCCTCTCTTCCCATCACATGACCGAAGAAAGATATTTGTCTCTTCCTTATTGTTGTATATAATGTTCTAGTTTCACTAGTCTGTATCAGGCAGTCGTTGTTAGTTACTCTAGCAGTCCAAGGAATTCTCAACATTCATCTCAGGAACCACATCTTTGTTGCTTCTAATTTCTTCTTACTTTGTTCATTCACATTCCAAGATTCACTGCCATACAGCAAAACTGGTTATACATAGCATTTAACTAGACGGTGATGCCGTCATCTGCACAGATGGGTTGGTCGTCCGACATGTGAGAAGCTCATGGGCCTTTACGGCTCGGGCTGGAGGGAGAATTGTGAAGGAAGACTCTGGTGCTTTCACTGAGACCACAAATAGCCTGACTATGGAAGTCATGGCAGTAAGTAAAGCAATAACATGGCTCGAGACACAGACATTCACTAGGGCATGTTTCCTTAGCGACTCAATGAGCATGATCAAGAGGATAGAGGTGGGGTGGATCCGAAGAGAATGGTTGCTGTCTCTGGAGCGGTCTCGGCTGGCAAAGATTAGTTTCATCTTCATGCCAGGGCATGCGGGAGTACAAGGAAATGAGCGGGCTGACAAGCTCGCAGGTGAGGCTACGGTGGAAGGCGGACGCGCCATGGACCAGGCTGACATTCTGAATGCTCTACGAGAAGTAAGACTTTTGCGTGAACCAAGTGATGACTGTGAATCTACAACCATGGCCAGACTGCAAGAACAGCAAATTAAAAGAGGGGTGGCCAAACAAGAACACTACGCAGGAAGCCAAAGAAGATTGATAAACCAACACAGAACTGGTGTCGTTAGCCGCTACACGCTGCAGGATTTGCTGAGGAGGGGATTCGAGCATTTATGGAATGAATGGTTCGTTGTGCAATGAGGATGATCTGTCGACTAACTAACTAACTAACTATTTTGGTGTCACTATTTTCTTTGATATCACCATTGTTACTGTCATAAATGGAAAACTACTAAACGTAAACTCGCCAAGAGATCACAACAGCAAAATATGCTAGTGTTGACTGCACCGTCCTGTAAAGGATATGCAACTAACTTTAATTTTAACATATCTCAATAACAAACAACAACCAAGAAACATGTGATTAAAAACACAACAAAAAATGAATGTGAAATATGAAGGTGAAAACCTGTCAGCAAAAAATAGTTTAAAACAATAGCAGTTTGAAAAAAAATTAAATGAATGTTAGTGACACTGTGACTTGACACATTCATTTTAAAGTACAGAGCAAAAATCTCCCACCTGCAGACCTCTTTGCAGACGCTGAATTTTATTCATTCTGTCTTCTGACAACTCTTCCTCAGCAAAATACAAGGCTTTATGATATTCTGCTAGGCGGGAAGACAACTCTCCAAGCGGGTTTGCCAACACATCTAAAATGGCCAATAAAACCATGTTATCAATAAGCATCATTTCAGAACAGAGCAGGGTAGGATTGGGGTAGAGGTGCTCTCTCTCTCTCTCTCTCTCTCTCTCTCTCTCTCTCTCTCTCTCTCTCTCTCTCTCTCTCTCTCTCTCTCTCACTTAAACCTATTAAAAAGGCCAATAATAAAATATTATCAATTGGCAAATCATTGGAACAGAGTAATTTGGGTGGGTGGGTGGGTGTGTGCGTGTGTGTCTCTCCTAAACTACCTAAAAAGGACAACAATAACATATTATCAATAGGTAAATTATTAGAACAGACACAGTGGTAAAACTATCACAATTACACTTTTCAGCTGATAGTCTGTGCTCCATTGGCACCTTGCCGTCTTGACAGACGATAGTTTGTGCTTTAAAAAGGCATAATAACTTTTAACTATGGCGGTAGCGAGTGTGACTGATAAGGCCAATTTGCGCTGTAAATGTCCGTTCACAGTGGGTGCATGTGAACACGTGGTCATTTCCACCATCATGCACCATCTTACGTCTCAAACGCTTGGTGTGTGACTTTTCTGCAATAATTTTCTCCTTTGACTTTATTCCATTTCTGATATTTGCCCTCCATGCAACACGTTCAGCGGCGACTTGCTCCCAATGTGCATTATCAATGCCTGTATCAATCATGTCCCGCTTACACACATCTTTGTATCGTAGTAGATGCCGACCCTGAGATCTCTTACCCATCTGTAATTCACCAAAAAAGATATCCTTTGGTATTCTACCATCATCCATCCTCCTAAGATGTCCTATCCATCTAAGTCTACGAAGACGGAGCATGGAATAAACTGTCACACAACCTGATCTTTCCAATACTTCAGTATTTGTGCTAATCAATGCAAAAAGCTCTATTATAAACTGTCTATCACCTTTTCTCATATTATTCTTATCATGTATTATAAATACTGACCGATTACATGAGGAATCCATAGCTAAGAGGTTACAGTGTCCGCCTCATGCTCATAAGTTATCAGATTTGATCCCTGCATTAGGTAGGGAATGTTTCCATGACCCAATGGTATCTAACTATATCACACCTCCCCTTAATCGCTTGAGTAGTGAGATTCAATTCAATAGAGTTTCCAGGGGAGGAATTAAGATTACTTCAAGATCGCGTTAATACAAGAACCGATTACTTGATATTGTTTTTCCTTTCATACTTTACGGTTATGTATGTCTCACCCTTCTAAAATTCATTTTATAAAGTAAGTAGACCACAAATCACGTTTTATGTCTACGTCTAGACTTGTTTTAGTATGTGCTATTAACTTATTACGTATACTGTGTGTGTGTGTGGGGGGGGGGGGGGAGATTTTAGGTAGAAAATACGAAAATGGGGTGGGGGAATGACGTCAGAACGTCATGTTCTGAAAATATGGTGAAGGGGGGCACGGCAAAATTTTTAGGTAGGAAATATGAAAAGGGGGGGGGGGGGGGGGGGGGGAAATGACATTCTGAAAATATGCTGAAGGGGGGGCACGGGCCAAAAATGGTTGAGAACCACTGGTCTAGAGGAAATGAACCTTACACAAATGCATGCGAGCCGAAGTCTGACAAACTGACCTTTGAGGTGCATAACTAATTGTGATAAACCCCCATTGAAAGGAAAATGAAGAAGAGAAGAAGGCTGAGCATAAATAAAGAGGCAGAAGATGACAGAATGGCTATGAGTTTAGCCATCCACCTCTGAGCCAAAACAGACGGCAGTATTCACAATGTGGCCAGTATGTATATTTACAAAACATTAAACTCAAGGATAGTTTACTTCCCTTAACCAAAGACCGAGATCAGTTGAGAGACATTAATGCCTACGCCAGCTGGCATGGCACTTGATGATGATGATAATTCTGGAAAAACGGATCAGGCTGTGAATATGCCAACATGGTCTGCTTTGTAATCATGTCTGCTACTGACATCATCATCATCATCATATGTTATGCTGATAAGCGTGGGCAGCCATGTTTTGCCATCTCACACGATCAACAGTCTAAGATCAGGTCTGTGTCCTTGTCCTGATTATGTCATGTGGCCAAAACGTCCAGGTATTTATCTCTTTGTCTTCCCCTTGCTCTTTTCTCATCAAGCTTGCCAGCTGTCACTAAGTTTCAAGTTTATTTCTCTTCAAATTGTGCCCAAAAATGTATTGATTGTCTGCGTCTAATTTCTCTAAACAATTTATGGCTTTCATTTGTTTCGTGAAGGACTGTCTTAATTGTTTTGTTTTTCCTGACCTTCAATGATATTCTCTATACATTTTCTCCAGAAACCATACTTCCACTGCTAACTGATGTTTTATTATGTCTGTTCAAAGATAATTTTACTGATTCTGTATAAGAATGTTCCCTTTTACTAGGATGTTACAGTGTGGTATTTCTACCATAAACCATACCTAAAGCCAAAACTTTTGGTTGCCATCAAACTGCGTGCCAGCACTTGTCTTATACAACACATTATTTGTCCTTTGTCCATTTTAAAAAACGTCACAGAATTTGCTAACCGTGTCAGGTTTCAGTAAATTGTTGGCTCTGGACCATACTTTTGCAAGACATCATCATCATGTGCCACGTTGATAAGCCTGGGCATACGGTTCGCCAGAGTCTCGGTCAGGTCTGTGTTCTTATCCCAACTGTATCATCTGGCCAAGCCATTTAGGTATTTATCTAATTGTCTTCCTCTTGCTCTTTGTACCCATTGCCAGTTATCACTATGTTTTCAGAACACACATCCTCATAATAAACTATTATATGTGACTGTTAAATATGCTCAACTTCTCAACTATCATATCCTTTCTTTTTAAAAAGTCACTTAAAAGTCGACAGGGTCGACTTCATTGCACCGGGTTTTATCCCACATGGCTCGGTCTCTTTCAACAGCGCAGAAAGCGTCGCACAAATCACCAACTCCGTAGCTCTAGCGACGACCCACAGGAGTCTTCGAAAAATTTCACTCGTGAACAGAAAGACGCAGCCCGGAATTCAACCCACAACTTTCGGAGTCCGAGCCAAACGGCTTGACCACTTTACCACGGAGACTCCCATACTTTCTTTTACGAACATCATAGATAAAGAAAGAAACTTATTAAACCTACCAGTCTGTGGTGTGATTGCCAACGGAGGGGGAACTTCTTCCTCTGTGACAACCTGGCCAGCACTGATTCTTTCCATGAGGTCCACCAGTTTCTGAGAACATCAATCCAGAATGAAATGCAACTTGGCATGTTAAACGCCTAATACTTGCATTGATAAAACAATGAAAATATCAACCCAAACTTAAATATATCTATGTATTAAATTTTTATTTCTTTTTTTTTCGCATATCCTTTACCGGACATCGCTGTGAACACCAGCATTTTACCGCTGTTGTTGATTTCTTGGCAAGATTACGCTCAGTAGTTTGCCATTGCTTTCTGAGCGGCCAGCTCACCTATCCTATAAGTCACCAACATGATGAGAACCGCTACCAATTCTCGCGCGCTGCGAGACCCTGCGTGGATAAACGGGATTACGGAGAAAGTCATTTAACTCCTCGGCCAGAGAGACCAGCATGTATTAATAACAGAGTCAAATTTAGCTACGTCCTTTTTCTTCTTTCCATCACTTGAAATGTGTCTATATCTGCAATGTTGTCTCTTGTATTAACTCCACTGTCTGTTTTAGCTCATTGAGTTGTTCACACATTTCATCCTCCACTGTTGTTTCTCTAAGCCTGAAGGTTTGCCTAGATATGTGATATTTTGGGCTGTCTCGGAATATGTAATCTCCTGTCTGTGTGGCCACTCCACACGTGCATATGGTTGATTCTCCTATGTGGTAGCGTAATTGATTATGTCCTGTTCTGAGGCACAGAATAATGATTTGTTCAGGTCTGCCCATAAAATGGTAATCATCTTGTGCTAGTGTTTTGGTTTTTGGATTGATTTCATCGTTCTTTTCTTTTCGTGGTATGTCACAAATACATCAGGTTGTTCTTTTGTTGCTCCTTCCTTAGCTAGTCGATCAGCTCTCTCATTTCTGGGCACTTCTCAGTGAGATGGTATCTAGTGTCTGGTGACCTTATGCTGACTGGCTAGATCAGATAGAAGTGTCTAAAGTACTGTGGCAATTTCCCAGAGTGGAGTGCCTCAAGTGCTGATTTTGCATCTACCAGTGATTGATATTCTGTAATTTCTCTGTTGCTATTTTGATTGCCATGGTTTCTGCATCATAGTTATAGCAGTACTTTCCTGTTGGTACTCTGGCCGTGTCCTTAGCATTATTTAGGTATTCTATGTACACTCTTGCTCCTCCATTTCTAAAAAACATTTTGAGCTTACCCATCTGTGGTGATTAGATCCGGGGATCCTCCAGGCATTCTTCATCAAGGAAACAGAGTGGCTGTTCATTGTATGCTATGTTGATAAACTTTGCTAAGTATTTTCCCACTGGCTCCCCATGTGTTTCTACTTAGTTTTCTCAGATTTAGTTGATTTTGCTATAGATATAGCTAATGCATGTATAGCTCTTTGTAGCTGTCTGGTGGCCACTGATGCATGTTCATTTGTCTTTCACAAGAGCAGGCCATCATCGTACACTGCCATTTTAATTCCATGTGGTAGTTTGGCAACAGGGTCACTGGAAAAAAATTAGGAAAAGCATGGAGGACTCCACCTTGGAGGACAGCATGATGCAGTAAAACTTTCTTGCTCTTGAGTCCATTTGTACTCATGCTGTTGTGCAAGTATACTTTCACCCATTTGTACATTCTTCTATTCACTTTATAGTTTCTTAGTTTCTTCATTAGACCATCTTTCCAGACTGTCAAAAGCTTTCCTTAGGTCTATCCATGCTACAAGCACCAGTTTCTTATCTTGTCCTTTAAATGGCATTTGAATCAACCCCAGCATTTATTGTCTGTGATTTACTAGGCAATTTAAGTTCAGTAGTTTGCCATTGCTTTCTCAATGGTAATGCCTCAGACCATCAAAATCTTCTAAATCGCCCACCGATAAGATTGTTGGTAAGTGCAAAAGGCTCTATGGTTTATTTTTAAAAAAATTTTTTTTCCGGGTTTCCATCCTGTTTCAGGATATTGCGGTCAACATCAGCATCTTTCAGCTGTATGTTGATTCCTAGGCTAGATTATGCTCATCAGCAGGCCACGACTCTCTGAGCAACCGGCTCCATACTAGTCACTGGCGCAACTCGAACCACTTCCAATTCTTGTGCGCTCACGTCAACCACGAGAGTATTTGGGGTTATGGAGAAAGCTGCTAACTCCTCGGCCAGGGAGACCGACTCTATGGTTTATAGGGATACAAAATCAATCAATCAACCATGCGCCATGCCGGAAAGCGTGGGCGGTCATGACTCGCCATTTCACTTGACCACCAGAGTCGTGGATCAGCTCAGTGTTCCTGTCTCGTCCATGCCATGTGGCCAAGCCATCCAGGTATTTCCCTCTCAGTCTTCCTCTTGGTCTATTCCCTTCAATCTTACCAGTTGTCACTAAGTTCATTCACATTATGATTCGCCAAAAGACTGATACAAAATAGCAGATGAGGAAAAAAGAGGGTGGGGATAGAATAGGAAAAGGACAGGGAGAAAGAGAGAATGAAAAATTTTAAAATACCAAACAGCGCTGTTAAATCTTGAACAAAACACAGCAAAAAGGCAAATGTTTACACATAATGAGGATGAAAAGCAAGTAATTTTGAGAATGAAGATGAGAGGCTAGCAGTTTTGAGAATGTGGATGGAAGGTAAAGAATTTTGAGAATTATGATGGAAGGCAAGTCATTTTGAGAATGAGGATGGAAGGCAAGTCACTTTGAGAATGAGGATGGAAGGGAAAATCACTTTGAGAATGATGGAAGGTAAGGAATTTTGAGAATAAGGATGACAGGGAAATTAAGTAAGTGAATGAGAGTGAAAGGTAAGTAATAGTATGACAGAAAAGTATGTAAGAGGATGAGACTGAAAGTTAAATAAATAAGAGGATGAGAGTGATAGACAAAGTAAGATGTGAGAGAATGACAAGTAAGTAACAGTATGTGAGTGAGAAATACGTAAAAATATGTAGGTGACAGGCAAGTAGAAATATTTCGTACAATTACTGAACCATCAGTAACAGTATTATTATATCAAATATGAATGAGAATGAATATTTTCACCCCAGCAAGGAGTTAATATCTACCTGAATATCTTGTTGCAGCTGTGATGACTGGTGTTCATTATTCGTGGCTGTAGCCTTGTCGACGGCACTGATGTACATGTTAATCCTGTCCTCCAAGGTCTGAGCTGTGACCTTGCCATATCCCTGGGAACGTTAACATGAAGTGTAAGGCAATATAACCAGATATGTAGCAAGATACTTACTTATGATATGTTTTTATTTTGTTTTGTTCACTCATTTTTAATTTGAGCGTAGTCCACGCTTGATTTATTCTTGTACGTGGGCTACCTTTCCCCGTCACCACTGACCTTCCCCAGGGTGTGGACAAGCCACACCACAAATTGGTGTTGCAAGATCTTGGCTAGTGGGAGATTAGTTCCTGGTCTTGTGATCTCTGAGGTCTGGCATAATGATTGCCTACCAACAGCCAACACAATGATCCCAGGTTCTTCTTCTTCTTCTGCGTTCATCCGGATTTTTTTTTTCTTTTCCGGATGTGACTGCGTTGTGCCTGTTTACAGCAGAGCTGCGTTCTTGCGCCGTTAGGCCGACACATCCGACTTCTGCGGGCATTTGTTGACCGGGTTAACCTTCCCGGGGCTGATCCCAGGTTCAATTCCCTGTAGTAACAAGAGTTTTTCTGATCAGTCTGAGGTCAGCTCGGAATAAGAGCACTAGCTCTTAAAACTTCTGGTGTCTTGATGCTGAGTCCTTGGGTTCAACCCCTACAGCAGTAAGTTGGGATAAAATGTTGACTTCTCATCCTTGACTTGGGGATGCAAATTACAAGTACCTCAGAAGTCGGAGTGGGTTTGTCTGATGGCGAGGGACACTGGTAATAGGGAAAGCTAACGCATAGGCAAAAATCAGTCCAGTGTGCTAGAATTAGTAGCATATATATTGACTAAGCTTGAGTTCAAAGTGAACAGCACCCAAAAGTAAATAATAATCTCTTAAGTCAACCCACCAAATAAATAATGAATGGGTTAATTTGAAGTAAGGCTGTAAAAAATAGAGTGAGTAAATCAAGCGGCCTTTATTCTTCTTAGATGAGAAAAACACCCAAACCCTAGCAACAGTACACATGTAGTAGTGATAACTTTCTAAAAAAAATTGTTTGCATATCCTTTACAGGACATTGCTGTCAACATCAGCATCTTTCAGCTGATTGTTGATTTCTTGGCAAGATTACGCTCAGTAGTTTGCCATTGCTTTCTGAGCAGCTGGCTCACATACCCCGTAAGTTACCGATGCGATTCAAACCACTGCTGATTCTCACCGTCGTCACGTTACCTACGAGAGTATACGAGATTACGGAGAAAAGTCGCTAATCTCTAGGCCAGGAAGCTGGCGATACCTTTCTATACATAGATAAACTAACCTTTTCAGGACAGACATGTTCACAAGATTTGAAATATGCTTCTTACAATACCTGAACTAGACTTGTTGGCTGAGACATATTGCCCTTGTGTGTGGGATTAAACTTTCTGGTGTTTTCCTGTGGAATCAAGTAAAACGTATAAGTAAACAGCACGAGAAGCATTAGTGACATCTGGCATAGTACATCTCTCATCATCATTATGTACCCTGCAAAGTGGCGTAAGTCTTTATGTCTCTCAATAAATTTGGCCCTTGGTGTTCTGAATCAATTATATTGATGTCATTCCTCTATGCCATTGTCTAAGACCCTCCAGCACCATTTCTCTTTGTCTGCCTCTGCTACCGCTGATCTTTTGCTGATCACCTTGTTCTCCAAATGCCTTGTGACCAAAGAACAGTATTTCTTTCTTATACTTCTGCATGAAGTGCAACTTTTATTGAACTCTTCCGGGCAATTGTTGTTAGTTACTCTGCCCATCCAAGGTATTCATAACATTCATCTAACAAACCACATCTCTGCTGCCTCAAAAACACAAAAAAAAAACCAAAAAACAAACAAACAAACCAAATGTTAGAATCATCACATTTTCTGTGCCTGAACGGTGGCCAGTCTTTCTCTCACTTAGTGAATGCTCATTACATTTATCAATGCAATCTTCTAACAATTCTGCCAACATGCCTGTACCGCTGCCTCAAGCTCTTTTTAATTTGTTTTTAAACTTCTCTGCCCTACAGCAGAACAGATTCAGCATAACATAGCTCATAGTTTGGCCTAACTTAATAGAATCCATAATCATTCATATTAACTCTTTATATCATCATCATTATCAAGTGCTATGCCAGCTGGCATAGGCATTCATGTTTCTCCACAGATCTCGGTCTTTGGTGTTCTGGATCAGCTCTGCTGCTGATATCCCTCCATGCCACCATCTCAATCCATCCAGCATCATTTCTCTAGGTCAGCCTCTGCCTCTCTTCGCCTCTTTAGATACCTGATGTAAAAACATGCTGTAGGAGAAATTAGTGACATTTTTCAACCAGACGTGTGTCTATAATTTAGGCTGTTGTTTGTAAATCTCCAACACAATTGTTCTTGTTATGTTTTAAAACTGTGTAGTGGTTACTGATTACTTTTAATTATTTATGCAACTTCATTTAATCTGGCTTTAGGTTGCTGACAAGTTGTGCTTGAGTTTGTGACAAGATAAATGGAGGACCTCTGCTCCTTCTACCACTACTCGTCGAGTCACCATGATGTTCTCCAATGTCTCTCCTCACATTATATGACCCCCGAACACTATCTGTCTCTTTCTTATAACTGTGTACAATGTTCTACTTTCTTTAGCCTCTTCCAGGCAGAATATGGATTACACAACACAATACAGAAGTAAGCCTGTAACAGTCCAGTTGTAAGTAGGAGTTTCTAGAAATACTAACCACCTTTGACCTCAGTAATATTTTTTACACTAGCTGACCACTCTGGTAAGGTAATTTTTGTTTGTTTGTATGTTTGTGTGTGCACTTTCTAATAATTTAAAACTTTTAAAAATATAATTTATCAACAATTGTATACTGCTAATGTGAATTGCTGTAGGTACTTACATGAAGTAGTGTTGGGTTACCCTGCCAAAGCTCTATCCAATAGTCCTTGTCTTATTTCAGAATTTAAAACGTATGCTAAAGAGTTTATTAAAGTGTCTATGAATGATCTGCATCTTCTTATGATGAATGTCACTGAATTTATTTATATATTGCTTTCCTACATATAGGAAATATGCATATATTGCAGATGGTGTGCTGGTGTACAGACAGGGCAGAAACAGGGCTAGTTTGGCGAAAGACTTACAGGTGGCAGTAAATGGGGTGGCAGAGTGGTGCAGGGAGGGACACAAGGGCCTTTATACACCCAGACAAGGCATCGGTTGTGTGGTACTCCCTGGATAACTGGATTGTCAAGGCAGATGTCCCAGGTATTATGTTGAATGGATGTCCTCTTAGTTGAGAGAGTAAATTGAAGTACTTGGGTATCACCTTTGACTGGTGTTTGTCTTTTAAGGATCATGTGGAGGCTTTGGTGGTGAAGGCTGGTAGGGGACTTAATGCATTGAGGGCTATGGCAGCAACTGGGGTAGATCAGAGGATGCCTTACAGGCTCTTTCAGCAGTTAATAATTTCTGTCATTGAGTATGGTTTGGGGCTGCTGACAGTATCAAAGAGCCAGCTTGAAAGGTTGGAGAGCATACAGAATGCTGCCATGCGGTTAATTCTGGGGTGTACAAAGGACACACTAATTATATGCATGAGGCATATCCTGGCGCTACCAACAATGACGGGTAGGCGTAGGGTCCTTCAGGTCAAATGGTACCTGAGAGTTCTGCAGATAGGATCACCCGCTGCATGCAGCCATTGGTATGGTCAAGGGTCATAGACTAAGACGAGGCAGGTCCTGGATGGCACAGGCAGAACTTTCTATATGTCAGGTGTGTGATCTAGAGACCATCAATTGTGAAAGAGAGTGAGTTGAAGTTTTGAGTTTGAAGTGCAGCAGCTGATCCAGAGCAACACACATCAAGGTGACATAGTCATCTACACCGATGGTGAGAAACAGACATAGTGGCTGGGGCTTTATTGCAAAGGCTAATGGACGAGTCTTGAAAAAGGAGAGTCTGGCATATGAAACTACGACCTCCAGCATGAGAATGGAGGTGGAGGCAGTAACAGCAGCATTCCGTTGGCTAGAGGAGACTACTGCAACACATGTTGTATTCATTACGGATTCAAAGAGTATGCTTAGTAAGGTGGAGAAAGGAATGTTTCATGTGGAATGGCTCTCATCACTTCAGAGGTTACAGATTGTGAGAATTGTATGGATATTTTGCCCTGGCCATGCAGGGGTGCGGGGAAATGAACAGGCTGATAGGCTAGCAGGGAAGACACCTCTTGGTGGCAGATTGCCTATGGACAAGGGGGAGGTGGTCGTGCGCATGTGGGACCAGGTGGAGAAGGCGGAGGAACAGTTTGAGAACCCATATGTGAAAGAATGAGATTGCGGAGGATCTGAGGGATTCTGGAAGAATCTTAAAACTGAGTGGGAAGACCAGGAGAACTTTTAATCAGATAGCAGTGGGAACGATTAGTAGTATGACTCTTCGCTGGCTGTTGAACGAGGGGACGGAGCTATGGGAATGTCCTGAGTGCAGTGATGCCGGTTCTTAACTCAACTCAATTTTCCTACTATGTGGGTCCCATAATTAATCTATTACTAATACTATTAGCTATCTATTACTATTAGTTTTTAATATTAACATTAATTATCACTAACTTCAATATTCCCAACTTATGCTTAATTATGTATTATGTGAACTTATGATATAAACATTGCTGTGGTTATTGGGACTGATCCAAAGGCACTGACCTGACTTAGCCACCGCCCTTTGCCTTTTTACTTTTCTACGAAGTTAAATTATTTCCTTGGTCCAAGATAGTAACAACTAACATTTAAAGTAAAAGTCTAAAACTAAAAGTATTACAGTAACAGTCTTATGCTAAAATATACGATACCTGGGTATGTGTCAGCAGTAAGAGCACTGTCGATGATTTAATTGTCAGTATGTCTGGGTAAATGTAAAGAAGAAAACAAAGACAATGCAAACTTCGCCCCTTTATAACTGGACTCTCTTAAGTGGGTTTACTTCGTTTCAGGAACAAATGGGGGCTTCAATTTACATCTTCCGGTTGAAAACACCAGAATCTAAACACAGAAGATACAAACTAAAGGTTGCACAATTTATGGCTGGCATATTATAATTTCATTGCACTCGTCGGGTGCATACTGCAGAGTTATATGTCTTTTGTAGTGAATATATGGATCATATTTGCTTTAAATGCAAAACACACGCAATCACTGATGCTGTTCGAACGTGCACCATATAATAAATCAATATAATAATAATAGGAGTTGAGTTGAATCAAGAACCGACAGCATACATCATAACACTTGAGATATCCCCATACGTGCGCCGTCCTAATCTTCAACAGCAAGCGAAAAGTCCCAATTATAATAGGGGAGGCACTATTCGCAATGGAATTGCAAATATAAAATAAATTATATTTGCAATGGAATTGCGAATATAAAAAAATTATATTCGCAATCGATTTGCGGGAAGTAACAAACATGTCCTGCTTACTAGTCAATTTTAGTTTGGGCCATTAAGAAGTCTAAGAAGGTGGTTAATTTAAATAGGAATGTTCACTGTTGCGAGTTTAATTCTGCCGAATTCTCCGTATTTATTAATGAATCACTCTTCTTCTTACATCTTACTTCTGTTCGTTCTTTTGGCATCCCGTTTTATTTTTACATTACGTTAGTCCTGTTTAAATATCAAGAATAATTGTTCAGAACAGGTATCCCCAATACAAATAACGATCTCTACAAATAATTCTGTCCCCAGACAAGTTCAAGAATTGTTAACTTTCGTTTCTGTACACTTACTGTTACCATACCAGGCATCCATGCTTGTTTACGTTACCGTCCTACTATTTATGATTCTCTCAATTTGACACTTTCTATGGCCCCCCATTACATCCTATCTGAGTGACTCTGTTCTGGTCCAAGCTGACAGTAATATGCTTCGCCACAGCAAGACATGATTAGGCAATTCAAACACCGGGCTTTCGATTGACTGGCCTCATTAATTAATAAATAAACAAGGAAAAGGAAATGCTACGCATATTATAAAGTGCAGGAAAACCCGGTATATCTGAAGCAGGTGGAAAAGAGAGAGGAGAAAGATAGATAACGAAGACAGTGTGAGAGTCAGAGATATGAGAAAGATGTATTGAAAGACATTAAAGAGTGGTAAAGACAAGAAAGGGAGAGGTGGGAGATCGAGACTTAGAGCGAGAGAGAGAGAGAGAGAGAGAGAGAGAGAGAGAGAGAGAGAGAGAGAGAGAGAGAGAGAGAGAGAGAGAGAGAGAGAGAGAGAGAGAGAGAGAGAGAGAGAGAACTCGTGTTCGGGTGGCTTAGCTCCTTTCCCAAGATAACAAAAGTAGAGGACAGATAAGAACAGAAAGACAAGTGTGCAGGTTCCTGCGGAGCAAGATAAACAACACCTAATACACAAAATCCGTAGAAAACATATGCCTAAAGCGAAATCATCAGACAAGCATTGGTGTCACCTAAGTCCTGAAAATGGAAAAAAAAAGAAAGAAATCACCTCCCGATTTGGCAACCGAACCCGGAGCTCCCGTGCACCAGGCAGAAACACTAACCACTATGCTACTGAGGACAGCGTTAACGGTTCAACAAAATATTGTAATGTGGATACACGCATAGGAATAATCACGTGACCTACTTCGATTGCGAATATAATTGTTTTATATTCGCAATTCCATAAATTTTTTTTATATTCGCAATTCCATTGCAAATAGTCACTTCGTTATAATAGTGCAGGTTGCAATCTGATTATGTGTTCTTCTGGCCTTTCCTCGGATTTCTAAATGTAAGCCAGATCCTTGGTCACTCCGTGCCGCACCAGTCTTTTCAGACTATCATAATTTATCTGTTCTTCCACATTATGCAGGTGATCCCAAAGTGCTCTGCCCACATCTGCCTTATCGTGAACAATAGTCAATACCCTACACAGCTATGCTGACCTGCCCAACCTGTCTGCCTGCTCGTTTGCCACTATACAAGCACTTCCTGTGGGAAAAGATGCAACAGATGCTCCCTATCTTTGATATTTTCCACTTATTTCAGAGCTATGTGTGTAGAAGATTACTTAACCAGGGCAAAAATTGTTGTAAATAAATTGTTGCATCTCCCATTCTGCACAGCCTGTCAGCCAATCCCTACATTTCCCGTCCAGTGTGATTTTGACCCTGATTTTTCCTCTGACATTCTGACCCACTCCTCGTCCAATACACTCAAGCATGCACACTTCTCTGTTTGTGTCTTCTTCTGAATGAACCATGATTTTCCTCTGATCAGCCTGTGGCCATCAACTGTGTCCAGAGCTTCAAGCAGAGGGCGTTTCTTGTCTGCAGCTACAAGGAGATGTGATTTAGCTAGCAGTACTTTGAGTCTGTCGGCAATTGTGGGTAAAAATCTCATTATATGCTCACTATACAATAAAAGCCGGCTCCGTGGGTGCCTGTCGTTCTGAAAGCAATGACAAACGTTTTTTTTTTAAAAATATCTTGTTTACAGGACATCGCTGTCAACACCAGCATTTTACTGCTGTTGTTGATGTCTTGGCAAGTTTACGTTCAGTAGTTTGTCATTGATTTCTGAACGACCGGCTTCCCTACCAACACGTTAAAACCCAGCACAACGCGGTCTGCTGTCAAATCGGTCGCAGCTGTATTTCGAACACGGGTAAACGGGCTTACGAATCGCGTCCGCAAGCTCTTTGCCACGGAGGGCGGCAATGGCAAACTACTAAACGTAAAAACTTGCCAAGAGGTCACAACAGCGAAAATGCTGATGTTGACTGCGACATCCTGTAACGGATATGCAACTAACTTAACTTATACAATAAAAACAAACCACAGGACAGTACACATCCTTGTTTGACATCTTTCTTTGTGCACTGAGATATTTCTAAATGTCTGTTGATTGTAATAGCTGGTTACTGCCAATATAACTTTCTTTATTGTTCGAATGTCTTTGCCTTGCTATCAATGTTAATTGTTATTCAAGCATTGTTATTATCTACTTAAATTGCACTGTAAAATGCTTTTGTGCAGTCAATAAAGCATTTGAGTTTACTTTACTATCTCTATCTAAAACTGTCTTGAGAATGTATATGGCATTGTTTGCACCCTTTTCCTCTAGAAATTGACAATTGTTCGATGATAATGTCTTGCTTAATTTTATTTGTGACTTATCATACTTGTCTTGCGATCATCTTCATATTCTAAAGTACCTGGTCTATTTCATAGAGCTATAAATATCGATTTCAATAGGCCATTAGGATTGTACCCACTATTATAAACGTTATTTAGAAATGTTGTTATTGTTTCGATTTCAGTATCTTAATTCTTTAATTGTTGCTTTATCCAGGTAACATTCCTTTCTTCATGTAATATAATGCATCCTCAACTTCTGCGGCAAGTATTTATGGACCTTCGCCAATGTCTTCAATATTTGCATCTAAGCACCTTTCTGATGGTCCACGCGTGGAAATCAGATTCTCACCCGCTTGCGAAAAAGAGGCACGTGAAAGACTAGAAAACACACTGAACTGGGAGATACGCGGCTAAATGAGAAAACAGAGAGGTTTGGAGATATCATATACCTTCACTGCCTGCGTCAATTTGATGGCAGCGAGAGGTAGAAGATACTCAGTCTGCAGATGAGTTGATGGCAAAAGCTAATCACTGAGGTGAGAGCGCGGAAGAAAGCTGCTCGGAGACGATTTAAAAAAGCAGATGATAGTGAGAAAGAAGGCCTGAGAGAGGTGTGGCAGCACCTCAAAGCGAGACACGGTGCCCTCTGTCAAGCAGAACGATTATATAAGAACAGTTAAAGAACGTGAAGAGCACGTGAGAAAGTTTTTCTCGAACCATTTCAATGCGCAAGAAACTTGTTCGAACAGCTACGATCCGCCAACCTTAGTACTGGAAAAGAGAAACTGGAAAAGCATCTGGTACACACGCTCTACTCGGAAATGTAGAGGAGCTGGTATCTCCAAAAGAACCTACGGTAGGTTTCAAAGCCAAGCTCTCCCCCTCCCCCCTTCCCTATCTCCCAACTATCACGCGGAACGAGGTCGTGGCTGTTGTGAAGAAGGCATGAGGTAAGGTAGCACCAGGTCGTAATATATTCATTGCCAAACAAAAAATAGGTTTGGACCAAACAAAAATGGAAGGCGGAAAATGGGAAGTCGGAGTGTGTCACGGTTATGACCTGCACGTTGTTAATATGGTAACAGACATATTGTATTATATATACAATTAAAGCAGATTGCCTAAGGAAAACTACTCTACTGATATTTTAATTGAGACAACATTTCAGTGACAACATGTCGGCGATTATAAGCTCATGGCAGATACGGGACGTCGCTTAAGACGATTAATCATCCCATGACACTTAATCAGTTAATGGTGTCTCTAACATAGTGTACAAGCGATGCCCGAACGTCCTTAAATGATCACAACAGATACTCAGATCCGCTAGGAAGCACCAACTCATAAGTCCGAAGTGGAATAAGGCCAACGGAATCTACATTCCCAAAGAACAAATTAAAACTTGTCAAACAGTACGACGTTCATACCGATCACTCTTTTGAACGTCGAGGGCAAAATAATATTCTCAGTCATGGCCAGCAAAATCACGACATACCTAATGACGAACAAGTATGTCGACAAAGCGGTTGTAAAAGGGGGTATACCCGGAGTCTCCGGATGCGTGGAGCCATGATCTGGGAAAACAGAAATGGCAAACCTTCACTGGCCAGCGCCAATGAACCAGTGCCCTACCAGATGCTGTGGCGGGCCCTCGGGATGTATCACATACCCGAGGAGATCACGTCGATGCTTAAGCAGTATTTCTCAGGTTTCACTCTTCGCTTCTCTATATCGGCGTTCACGACCAGATGAATTCACCTTCAGGTGGGTATAGCAATAGGATTTACGATTTTGCCGATATCATGACCATGCAGGGAAGGCCTTCTGGATGCGGCATCTGGCTATGCACAGGACCGACTTAGTGAGGAATGCAGAATTTCGTCGCTGAAGGCCACAGGAGAAAAGTCATGCAAGTCATGATTGAGAGTGAGAGTAAAAAGTGAGGGTGTCTAGAAGGTAAAGGTGTCTAAACATTCGGGGACGGGGGGAATACTTCTGATGATCAGAAACCTTCTATCGTGCTTGCTCTACGGCGGATTTTTTGCCACATCCGGTTTCTTATCATCATATGGTCTTTTATTTATTTTGTTGAATAACGCTCCAACATTTATACTTCCTATGTTATTGTGCTGTTTTAAAACTGCTATATTTTCTTTGTTGCTGCAGTATTGTAAAGCTGGCCCTTTGAACTTTTTGTCATTCATTTTAATGTTATTGCTTTATCGCAATGAATCCTAATACATTATAGGCTAATCATTAACGATCACATCACGAGTTTCTCCTCTGCCCCAATGCCTGTATATATATATATATATATATATATATATATATATATATATATATATATATATATATATATATATATATATATATATATATATATATATAAATTTGTGTTTCTTACGTTCACAAGGTATAGTAGGCTACATACCACATGTCTGTCCACAGCATACTGCCTCTTGTGCTGACAATATTTCTGATACCAATGTTCCTCCATGCCATGATGTCAAACTATCCAGCATCTTCTCTTGGTGGAGGTCAGCACAGGCGAATGGATAAGAACGCTTGTTCTTAAACATCTGGTGTGCTGATGTTGAGGTAATGGGTTCAACTCCTAAATTGGTCAAATAAAACTAAAATATTGACTTCTCATCCTGGACTTGGGGACGTAGATTACAAGTACCTCAGAAGTTAGAGTGGGTTCGTCTGATGGCGAGGGACACTGGTAATAGGGAAAACTAATCCACACGCAAGAGTCCATCCAGTGCTACTAGAAGTGGTGTGTATGGACTTTAAAAAGTTAGTTGTATACCCTTTACAGGACGTAGGAGTCAACCCCAGCTTTTTTTGGCTGTTCGTTATTCCTAGGAAAGTTTACGTTCAATAGTTTGCCATTGCTTACTGAATGACTGGCACACATACCAAAAAAACCAAAGTAAGACGGTCTGCTGCAAATCGCCAGCAGCTATATTTCGCACGCGGGGATTACGAACTGCTTCTGTAACGCCTTCGCCACGGAGCGTGCGTGTATGGACTACGCTCACTGTAAAAGTCAGCGAGCGAAAAAAATCCTCTCTTGGTCTTTTCCTGCTTCTCCTCTCCACCAGTTTTCCTGTTGTCATAACATACTCCAGCTTCACTCTTCTCGTGACATTCCCAAAGAAAATGAACTGCTTCTGATGTGAGTAACCATTTATCTTTGTGAGTGACCTTGTTTCAAGATATCTTCATTGCTCTTTCTTTCAGTCCACAGTGTTCTTGTAATTCTTCCATAAAATCAAAATATATCAAAATCACCCACTGCTAAAATAAACGCCGCGGAAGAATAAGTTCCTCCCCAACCACGTGTCTATAGGAACCTTGATAGATTCACCACTGATAGTCTCCTATTTTTCCACCCATCATATACACATTCTATCACCATCACTAGATCCTTTGCAGAACATCGCTCTCATCACGTCCCGTCGGAAAGACTCTAGATCTGATGACTTTTCCCATGCATTCTTATACTCATGACGTCAGTAATCGTGCGCTCCTGAACGTTTGTTCTATGTAACTGTGACAATTAATATGGCCAAAGTATTTCAATTTCTGAGACACACTACTGTCTTTTAGTATTAGCCAGTTTTCTTCAATGTTTAGATTGTATAGCAAATACAAGGTAGCGGGTTCAGCCAGTGACGTCACTGGGGTTGGTGTCACCCAGTGCGGTAAACTCTTGGTGTCACCCCTCTAGACTTTCACCATGGTCTTCTTCCGAGTGTTCCTGTACCATATATAATCGCATATAGTAATGTTTGTAAAATAAGTCAAAAAGTTAATAAGGACATAAGAAAGAAAACAAATTGAACAATATAACTTCAATACTTCAGGTAAAACATAAATAAAGAACTTCGACAAACTCGGACAAAGTTACATTTTTGTTATTTAACATTAAAATTTCTGTTATTTAAAATTAAAAGTTTCCCATCCTGGTCTTCAAAGCTGCAAACCTGTCAATCACATCATCAAAATCAATATCTTTCACCATATCACTTTCAATTGATAATATAGCCAGATCAGAAAGTCTTGACTGTCCCATGGTTGATCGCAAATAGTTCTTTATAAGTTTCAGTTTTGAAATGCTCCTCTCACATGAAGCCACAGACACACAGATCGTAAGAAATAGTTGTAGGCTTAGTGAGAGTATTGGGAGAGATTCAAGGAAATCCCAGTCAACTATGAATTTTAAAATATCAAATATTGACCAGTCTTTGGCTTTGTGGATATCAATATCTGCTGCCTTCAGGTGTCTTCTCAGCCTTGGTATTTCTTTTAAAAGCTCTACTTCGGATAGCTCATCATAGAAAGTGGTCAATTTTGGAACTGACACCAGCAACTCTTCTTCAGTTGCTGATAGAAGACTCTTGGTTTGAACAGCCTCAAACATATTTGCTACTTCCTTGATCGCTGTTGATCTGGTCTGGAGTTCAGAATGAAAACGATCAATACACTCCAGCATCGCCCTATTGTTTTCTTCTTGCATAGTGAGTCCAGCATCTCTGAGTTGTTCCCCTGCCATTCTCTTCTGGAACCTTAATCTTCTCTCTACTGTTATTCCAAATTGGTCTGCTTTTAAAAGTGCCTGTTCAATTGCATGCTCCACTAAGTGACTGCGCTTCTCCTGCAGAAATAGTCTTAATGCCTCTAACTTGGTCACTACTTTTTCAAGAGTTAAGCCTTTAGTCTGCAGATACTGCTGTGTCAAATTAACTTCCTCAAGTACAGCAGCCCAAAAGTAAAGGTAGCACAGAAACGTGAAATCACAGACAGCAGGTAAAAGACCTTGTGCTGCACCTCTTGTTTCCACATTTTCACGAGGATCACATAGAGCTTCAATCGCCGCCACACATTCATCAAACTTATCTTTCACCGGTTTAACAGCAGCATGGTGTGCACTCCAGCGTGTTGTTGATAGCCTTTTAATCGACATTGCAGTGTGTTCAATTAAAACATCCCATCGATGGGTGGAAGCAGCAAAGAAGGAATACATTCTCTCAAGAGTTCCAAAAAATGTTACACATAAAGCATTTTCAGCAAAAGAGTGTTGACCACACAAGTTAAGCGAATGGTCCACGCATCCGTTAAAAATAGCTTTCGTATTCTTTCTTTTCAGAATGGCTTGAACACCTCCATGAATTCCAGACATTGTGGCAGCATTATCATAACCTTGAGCTCTGCACATCATTATGTCAAGTCCATCACTTTCTAGATTTTTTTAAATGTCTGAACTGAGGTCATCAGCTTTTTTCCCCTTTAAAGGGAAAAATCCTAGAAACACTTCTCTCACTTCAACTTCCCATTGTGGATTTTTCACATATCTGATCACCTCAGACATCTGGTCAGTGTGTGATATGTCAGGTGTGCTGTCGAACATAATTCCAAAATACCTTGCAGCCTTTATATCATTTACAAGAATTTCCTTCACATGATTTGCCAGAACAGTTATAAATTCATTCTGAGTTTCTGGTGAAAGATAAGATACGGATGCTTTTACTGTTACAGATTGTCTTAAAGTGCCTGTCCGCTAAACGCAACTGGAGCAAACACAAAAAGCATCATCGAAACATCGGAACTCGTTAACAGAACTATTCAGAACAGCATACTCAAGTGAAGCGAACGATTTTCCAGACGTTTATTTCCGCCACCGGTACAAGGATTAAAACTCTGGCAGAAAAGCAGGCTGATCCCTACCCACAGGATCGGCGCCTACTCAAACAACATCCACCCCTGAGCTCCCAGTCCAGCTCGTTGCCCTTGAAGCCCTCCTATCCATTCTTCAGTTCAAACGCTTGGATAATACAATCAGTCTAGGTGGATTTTCCATTCCCGGTCCTTTTCACTGTTGTGTCGTCCTCAATTAATTCCTTACCAGACTCCCTGCTGTCTCATCCCGAAATCACGGCATCCAGGTGTCACCTTCACATCGAGCCTTCAGAAACACATCTTGTCCGTATCCCCAAGTCTCAGCGTCTCCCAACGTCAGAGTCACCAGTCTCCTAGATATCTGTAAGCTTTTGAGCTTCAGGATTCTCTACCTATATTAATGACGTCAACCGCGAGTATCTGTGCCATGAGCCTGACGACGTCATGGCATGGTTCAGTTATAGCCTGGGTCACAGAGTACAGGTTGCGACTGTGTTCAGAATTGAACACGGGAACGGGGAAAGCAGGGGCTTTCCACACAACGTGAAAAACGCTGGAGCTCACTGCCCAGGTGACAGGAAGTGAGCTCGGGAGAAGTGAGTTGGCGTGGATCCATCGTCCTGTGTGGACATGGTGAAAAGTAGACAGCGTTATGGCTCTATATTGAGCCACGCATTTAATCTGTAATGTAGTGTAATGTGATGTGACTGTCGAATAAGTGATGATATCTTCGATTATGTGATTGTGTATATTATACGTAGGAAACTTATAACAGTCTTTGTGTTCACTCTTGTTCGAGTTAACTGCAGTTCGAGTGGGTGAGGTTGATGACGTATGATCGAGTAGCCAAGATATACTCATGTGCTGCGAGATGACCAGGGTTCTGACTGGAGAAGAAGAGAAGAAAGAATCATCCCCTGTTGGACACGAGAAGTGTTGCTACACAAGTATTGATAGTAGCTCATTCAGATAGACCCAGACACAGACCCTGGCACTTGGGGGTTTATCGTCCATATGAAACCTGAGGCCACAGATGATGATTTGACATACGTAACACGTGCCAACGTAAAGTTTAAGCCACAGAGTATCATTCTACAAGTAGAGAATTGGCTAACGGAAAAGTTGATATCACACATGATGAAACGAGAAACATAATCACCAACTCCTGCTATCATAATGAATTTAAAATGACAAAACAGGCGTTGAACTGTACGCATTACAAAAGGCATGTGAACAATTGAACAGATTCGGCAAAAAGATGTAGTCAACAAATGTCTTATCAAGGATTGAAAATGTGACTATGTGAAATATATAAACAGTTAGTACTGTGTGATTGAAGAGATTGACTTAATATTGGTGCAAGACTTTAAAGACCAAGAGAAATTTATTTCCTATAAATGTGTCACTAGTAACAATGAGTGTGCACAAGTTGAACTGTGAAATTATTATAAGTGTGAATAAAGACAAATCAACAGCAAGTATTGATTATGCTAATGAGGCAATAGACATATGTGACGGGAATTCCCCGTACGAACTGTTAAAACCAGGTCACAGCAAGAGAAAATACGAATCAGGCCTACAGAGTTGTGACAGGCTTGCTGTGTCAACAAGCGAGGTCAGACGGTCGACAGGTCTACTGTGTTGATGAACAGATGGTCAACAGAGAAGCGACAGTCGTAGCTGGCTACAGTGTGTAAATTCAAGAACCGACACACGTTAACAAGTTGAGACGTCAGGATGTGATCAGCCAGGCTGAAATAAACTACTATAAAACGTGAACATTTTATAATAAACACCAGAACTGAGTGAACTTGTAAAGCGCCGGTATTTGACAGAACGCCGTGTTATATTCGTGGGGCCTGGTGTGTGTGTGTAGTTCATAGCTGCCGTAAAAACATTAACTCTAGGCGCTATTGGATCAACTGAAATTAGGTTAAATATTGTAACTGTGTGATTAGACAGTGTAAGTTAGGAGAATTGTAAACAAACAGCAGGACAGTTAAGCTAAGAACAGGCAATATAGAAGCCATTAGCGTTGTGCAATTAGTATTTAACATTAGTCTATATTATTATTAAGCATGTGTAGTTATATTTGTGATATGTTGTTATTGTTTAGTTTGTGTTAGATATGTTATGTAATTGTGAATTTGTTTTATGTGACAGTAACCTAACGAATGCATATAAAATTACTTGGTAGTAAAGTAGTAGCATTATGTAATAATTTGAGTGCAGCCTACGTTAGGAAATAACTATAATTATAATTATTGAACAACGTACTAGTTCACAGTTAGTGTAATAATAGTTAAGGAGTACTAGTACTAGTACTTATGTGTGGAAACCAATATCTTAATGAACAGTATACGATAATAAGATGATAGTAGTGATTAGTGAACGATACTGTAGAATATTTTACGGTTATGTTGTTATAATTAATTTTGGTTATAGGTTACTTTTATGCATGATTTCTGAATTTTGTTATAATTTTAGTAATTATTTTGTTTGGTTCTTAATGATTTATTGCATGCAGAAGTTTGGTTAATTTAGATCATCATCATTTCTTGCATGCAGGTTTGAGGAGGATATTATTATTTTTCTTCAGGTATTTTATTGTTATTTAAAATAGAATTGGCAATTGTTTGTCCAGTGGAAAATTAACAGATAGGGAATAAACACCTGGCGAAGTGAATTTCGCATGAGTGAGTTTGTTTACAACTGGAGACGTGCATTGCCGGCATGGTTCGTGGGTAATCTTTCTGTGCCGACAAGAGCATTTCTCAAGAATGTTTCGCATCTTGTAGAGCAGCCTTCCGAAATATGGCATGGGTAATTGTTATGTGGCGGGGGACTTGCTATGCGGGGTGTTGGGCATATGTGATTGTAGGTTCAACTAACTGTTGTTGTGTGTATGGGTTAATGATACACAACAGAGTGTTGTTGCGGAAAAGAGTGGTCTAGAAATAAAAATAGCTTACAAATGATAACAGCTTGTGAGGTTGTGTTACATCAACACCTGACCGGTGTCGCGTCTCTGGGTTATGATACGCGGCATTGTTTTGGGCTATGGTGGAACATAATTTCTAAGCATTTAGTTCATATTTTCCACTGTATAAATTTCTCTGAAGTTGAGTTTGTGGCATGGAAAATTATTTAGGTTAACATCATTATGTCTTGCATGCTATGGTTGAGTGTGGTAGTTGGTTTAATTTTCATTAGTGGATTTTGGTTAATACTATCTTTAGTGAATGGGAATTCATGTCAAATGGGTGGATATCCGAGCGGTGTTTGGCAGTGCAGTGTTCTCTTTGGTAACATCAGACTGGTCGACTCTAGCACGGCATTGGCAGAGATCGCTGGGAGAAAACATCAGTTGGGATGGAAACCGGAGATGACTTTGTCAATATTGATAGTATGATAAGTTACGTCATGTGGGCGGCTGATCTCTGATACGGGTTATGGTGGTTGATGTGAATGGAATGAATGTGTTAAATGATAATCCGTGACGGGGACCGGCGGCACAGATCATTTCGATATTTGTTAGGTTTATATTTTAATTTTGAAAGATTTTGTGATTGACAACAGTAGTGGGTAGGTAAAACCATATGGGTATTGGCATCATTTAATGTGGGGTTGCTAACACCGGGTGAGCTGAGTGTGTGCTCGCTGTGTGATGGCGGTCTCGCATTGCAGGTTGTTAATATGTGTGGTTTAGTGGCAGATGGAGACTCACTCATGTATGGAGGCACTATGAATTAACTGACTGTACAGAACTAACCTATGTAAATAACTTGATGATTGATTGCATGTATTACTAACACGTGGTCATGGTGCCACATAGCCATACAGGTTGAGTTAGAATTGAAATTGAAGAGATGTTATTGGAAAGGAAGCTATATTGCAATATGAGTATGATTATGTAATTATATAGAGATTGATTAGTAATTATTTTATGGAATAGAGAACTTAAATTATAAGCAATGATTGTTATTATTGCAAATATAGCATAATATTATAGGTTATATAATTATATGATTGATGTTGGGTGTTAGATAATTATTATTACTATTACATATTTATTATTTATACGTATTAATGAATATTGTGAACTATTTATGTAAATGCTATATAATTTTAGTAATGAGAATATAATTACTTATTGGTTGAGTATAGATATTATTTAATTATGTTATTAATTGATTGATGGAGACATATATTTGTGTTCATATTTATTATTATGTTGCATTTATTGATATTTGTTGATTGATTTTGATTAATATAAGAAGAAATTGTTTAGATTTATAGGATACTTAGTATTGGAATCATTAATGAAATTGATGAGAGTACGATATAGAGGATGAAGACACAATAGAAGCTGTGGCAGTTGAAGCGTAATGAGTTGGTCAAATGGAACGAAACGGCCAGTAATATAAGATGCTCTCAGGCTTATTAGCTGCAACTATGTTCATTGCTATACGCTGGGTCTACAACGACAGAGTCAAAGAGGATGTTTAGGCTGGCGGTACTTGGAACTTTGTATAGGCATGGGCGGTGGTGGAAGGCTGTGGCTGCAGTGGTTGACTGACTGGGGATGCGGGTGGTCAAGTATGGTAACGCGAAAACAGCAAAGATGTGCTGGCGGTACTTGGAACTTAGTATCTTCCTTGGATAATCCTTGCAGTCGGGTATCAGTCTGTCTACCATGGGAACGCTGGCTTGCGTTGTACAGGTGGCCTTGTATGTAACGCGATAACAGCTGATCTTCTAGACCTGGGACGAGTGGCTTAGCAAATGAGTGGTGAGGATGAGCAGATGAAGCTGAGTGATGGTTAGTCTTGTATGACCACTATAGACGCTACCTGCCAATAAAACGCGGAATTGATTATGATACCATCATAGCATTAATAGAATGGAAATATTAAGTCTCGGAGTCATATTACAAACTGAGGGTTCATATATAGACAGATTAGAATTTAGATGTAGAAATTCTGATTCAATGTTACAAAGAACAGTTACATTGATATTGTTATATAGTAATTTGATAAAAGGTTGTAGGACAAAATAGAGGTATGCATTTGGATGTACTTTATATGTTGATGAGAATAATTAACTAGTTGTATATTTCAGAGTGACAAGAACTTAACAAGGTTTATGGAAAGACGACAGATAGTTAAATTAGAATTAGAACTACATTAATATTGCTTACATAACTGAAAATTGGATATTTCAAAAATTGATTCTCAATTTTTGCCCGTGGAAGGGGGGAATGCCATGAGCCTGACGACGTCATGGCATGGTTCAGTTATAGCCTGGGTCACAGAGTACAGGTTGCGACTGTGTTCAGAATTGAACACGGGAACGGGGAAAGCAGGGGCTTTCCACACAACGTGAAAAACGCTGGAGCTCACTGCCCAGGTGACAGGAAGTGAGCTCGGGAGAAGTTAGTCGGCGTGGATCCATCGTCCTGTGTGGACATGGTGAAAAGTAGACAGCGTTATGGCTCTATATTGAGCCACGCATTTAATCTGTAATGTAGTGTAATGTGATGTGACTGTCGAATAAGTGATGATATCTTCGATTATGTGATTGTGTATATTATACGTAGGAAACTTATAACAGTCTTTGTGTTCACTCTTGTTCGAGTTAACGGCAGTTCGAGTGGGTGAGGTTGATGACGTATGATCGAGTAGCCAAGATATACTCATGTGCTGCGAGATGACCAGGGTTCTGACTGGAGAAGAAGAGAAGAAAGAATCATCCCCTGTTGGACACGAGAAGTGTTGCTACACAAGTATTGATAGTAGCTCATTCAGATAGTCCCAGACACAGACCCTGGCACTCTGCCTTATGGCATATGCCCCCCTCACCTTTAAAATGATTTTACCAGACCATAACGAATAAATTTGCTAATAATTGTGCAGACGAAATGTTAAAAGCTATGCTCCAAGTACAACTGTATGGTTCCCTATGTATCCTACACAAAATTAAAAAAAAAATATTATTGACGGGCATGCCCACCTGTCTACTATCCCGCGGTAGACGTCATGTAGTCAGCCCATGGGGAGGCTGTACTAACTAAATATACAAATCTATATAATTTAGTCCCTCATTCGACCATATGGCCAAGCGTCCTAACTCAAGCTAAACTTGAGTAGGGGACGTGTTTGATTCATAGGTACCAAGCTGTCCGTCCTAGTGCTTGCTTTATAACTCTCGCTGTAATATATATCCCTTGCTATTATCTTTTCCGTATAGGTGAGGTCCTTTGCCTTGAATGTGTCCGTAGCGGTACTCCGTCATAGTTGTAATCCTATGTTGCATCCGTTGACTCTCAACAATTTCTTGGCAATTCATGGCAAAATTAACATGTGGCATACTCTTCGCCTGTGAGCTATCTCGAACATAATGCCAAATCATATAAATAAATACTAATACTAATAAATACATATTTAAATTTGTGAACAACATTAATTGACGACAAAACTAATCTAAATTAATCTAACTACTATAATAATAATAGTATCTCAATATCATTATGTTAATAATTAATTATCACTCTATATAAGTGTACATAAGTGTTTTCTTGCAAATAAATAATTAATATAACTATCCCAATAGTGTTTTCATGTGTAGCTAATGTGTTCATGACTTCTTAATCACATCACAGTGATCATCCAACTATCACAGTTCACATAAATATCACCGAATCGTCCTCAAAGCGATTTCGATCTCCCTCGGTCTGGAATAGTTCGACGTCCAGATCATATAGTAGGACATATTATAATCATCGACTCGATCTCATGAACACGACGACTGGCTTCATAATGTCTCTGCCAATAAACGAAATCGAGAACATATATATATATATATATATATATATATATATATATATATATATATATATATATATATATATATATATATATATATATATACCTGATAATATTATGCACATACTTTGTTGTTTGTTATGTAACTTGTTATCGAATCAGGTGCATTCAAATATATTCAATCAGCCTAACTAATATATAACTAACATAGATAAACATTCAGAAATTGAACTGATTCCAAAGATTAAGACGATTAAGGACATCTTTAAGAATATTCTCATTGATTAGAATTTTTTTCAGATCTTAATATTTTGCGAAGAATCATACCTATTAAAGATTCAAGACCTCTAAAAATTAAATCAGAAATATAATATACTATTTTGATTCAACAAGAATAACTATTTAAATCAAATAATTTATTAAGTTCTCAAATAAAGATATAGTTAAGAACCATTATCCAACGAGTAGAGAACTGAAATATTTTCCACACCACTGAGTGTATAGATATGAGATAGTGTGAACACCTCTGAAAAGTATAGATCTATATCAGTGACACCTAGCATAACTAAGTAATAAGACCTAAGACCCTAATGTGTCTGTAGTGTACTGTACTATGTGTTGACAAACAAACAGTCCAGAGACGACCCGAGAGGTCCCGGGTTCAAATCCCGGACGAGTCCCCACGTGTCTTAAAGTGCCTGTCCGCTAAACGCAACTGGAGCAAACACAAAAAGCATCATCGAAACATCGGAACTCGTTAACAGAACTATTCAGAACAGCATACTCAAGTGAAGCGAACGATTTTCCAGACGTTTATTTCCGCCACCGGTACAAGGATTAAAACTCTGGCAGAAAAGCAGGCTGATCCCTACCCACAGGATCGGCGCCTACTCAAACAACATCCACCCCTGAGCTCCCAGTCCAGCTCGTTGCCCTTGAAGCCTTCCTATCCATTCTTCAGTTCAAACGCTTGGATAATACAATCAGTCTAGGTGGATTTTCCATTCCCGGTCCTTTTCACTGTTGTGTCGTCCTCAATTAATTCCTTACCAGACTCCCTGCTGTCTCATCCCGAAATCACGGCATCCAGGTGTCACCTTCACATCGAGCCTTCAGAAACACATCTTGTCCGTATCCCCAAGTCTCAGCGTCTCCCTACGTCAGAGTCACCAGTCTCCTAGATATCTGTAAGCTTTTGAGCTTCAGGATTCTCTACCTATATTAATGACGTCAACCGCGAGTATCTGCCTTATGGCACAGATGTAGTTCGCTTTAATCGCATTAGGTGCTCTTACAACACAGGGTCATATTTAGAAAGCATCTCAACCATCTCAAGAAAGTTTCCTTTATTCAACGAAGATGCATCTTCCTTATGGCCACGAAATGCCAGATTTTGCTTAGCAAGAAACAATGTGATATCAAGCAACCTGTGCAAGATATTCCTCCATTTTTTTTTATCCCTATCCATTACAGCAACACTGTCGGCATCAATTGTTTTGTGCAGCTTAAGGCCTGCTGCCAATGTTTTCCATTTTTCAAGGCAACCTAGATGGTCATCCGATATCTCATGATTATGTTATTTTGGGCTCAGCTTCCACCACTGCTGAAACCCAGTGACAAATTTTGATGTTTGTTCTGTTACATTAACAGCAAAGAGTCTGCAGCAAAAGCAGTATAATTTCTCACTGACGAGCGAGTAAACCATCCATGACCGCAGTATTTTCTCACCATTTGGCATCGTCTTGTAGAACCATTCTTTTGACAGCTGGCGCACATCTCCTTTAGTCTTTGCACCTTGCCTTGTCACAGTACTGAAAGGCCCATCCTTGTTCTGAAAAGAACAACTTCGTCTTTTGATAATTTCAACTCGAAAATGATCTGGAACTGGTGCATTCCAGAAAGAAGCATCAGATAAAATATTCAAATTTTTCTCATCCACTTGACTCATCACATTTACAGTATCATGACGCGAATCATTTTCAGCTCTGTTTCAACTTCATCCACTGCTATTTCATTATGTATTTCTGCATCAATCTCGTGATTCTCTTCCATTTCTGGCTCTAGATGCTCTTTTGAAGAATGCATGCTGTCAGCATGGGAGGAATCCTTATCAATTGTAGATTGAGGAAGAACGTCTTTTGATGAACCTTGTCCATCACTTGGTCTCTTGACATATTGAAGCATGAATCCAGGTAGTGATTTTAGTGATTCATATCTTTTCTTCTTTGCTTTTCGCTGCTCGCATCCACTAGGCCTCTTTGATTTCTGCACTCCATGTGGCATGATGGAATATTCTAAAATAATAATTCTATAATAAATTAGGGACTTAAAAATATACAACTAAACAAAATGATATAATATAAATATATAAAATATCTGGGCAAAATCTGTATAAATAATTATAATCCAAACATTTATGATTTATTCATAATTTAATAAATATAGTTATTTAGGTTAAATTGCGTTGTTTACCGTAGAATTAAAATGTAATTAAAAAATGATTATGTACACTAAAAAGAACCGTCTAAAAAAGAAAACTTGTCATACAAAATATTAAATTTTTTAAAATATTGTCCATGGAAGTTACAACTTTTTTATTTCATTGTAACAAGTTTGAGTGGATTGTAACTTTTTTACTGGCTAATGGAGTATTGAACATACCAACCTGCATACGATGCGGATGGCAAATGCTGCAAGGCACAATTAATGGATTCATATACAAATGTAACCGGCGGTCAACAATATTCGTTGCAACACTTCTTCTTAACTTTTATCAGGAAGTTTTGTCGCCAATACACGACTGTCATTTCATGACATATATTTTATTATTTTATATTGCGAATTGCTGGCGAATGTCAGTAATCGCATCAATTATTGGGGGGGATCTGCGTGTGGCAGTCTCAACTCTCAACAGTGACTCGTTGGTTCGAAAAATTACACAACCGTTATTTATTTTCCTATTTACATCTTTTTAATTAAAAAATTAAATTAAAAAATTAAAATATATATTTTTCAGACGGATAGAAAAACGTGTGTATGCCGTAATTATTAATTTATTGTAGTAGTAAACTACTAGTATACTATAGTATAGTAATACTAACTTTTTTAAGTGGAAGCCTGCCGCTGTTTTTCTCCTTTAAAATTTATACCCTGTCCTAATTAATTTACTTTAAAATATTTATATTTTAGTGATATTGATAAAATTATAAAATTTCGAAAAAATAATTATTTACATAAAAAACGAACCTGTAAACAACGTCTGTCATTTTCTGCAACCACGTGACTCCACACGTCATTAATTGGCGCGTTTGCAAATGACCCACGATTCTACTCCGACTCCGAGGCTCCGAGCAGCTATGAGCTCTGAGTCTTATTCATTTAAGCACCAGACGCTCTGCATGGTGGCACCCTGTGCCTGCTCATGTATTTAACAATGAACGGTTATGAAACCCGACTAGACAGAGCTATGTCTGCTTTGTCAAATTTGCAATTTTTTTATTTTGGTGTCACCCCTTGATGGTGTCACCCGGTGCGGCCCGCACCCCCCGCACCCCCCTAGTGACGCCCCTGGGTTCAGCCCATACACCGGTCAGTTGGGACTAAATGTTGAATTCTTGTCCTTGATGTGGGGGACGTAAAGTACAGGTACCCCTGAAGTCGGAGTGGCTTCGTCTGATGACGAAAGGTACTGGTAATAGGGAAAGCTAATCTACACGAAAAAAATCAGTCCAGTGCACTAGAAAAGTAGGATGTGTATTGACAACGTTTGAGTTCAAAGAGAACAAATGCAAATTAAAAACAAAGCAAGTTATGGTCACAACTAGATACAAAAAACAACAACCAGTGTACAGTGATGGCAAATGGGATACCAATGAAACACTGACTAGGAAACACATAACGTGGGCCACAGAGAGAGAGAGAGAGAGAGAGAGAGAGAGAGAGAGAGAGAGAGAGAGAGAGAGAGAGAGAGAGAGAGAGAGAGAGAGAGAGAGAGAGAGAGAGAGAGAGAGAGAGAGAGAGAGAGAGAGATAATAGGATAACACTGGAACACTGGCCAGGACACACATTGAGAAAACTGGAAGTAGTGTAATAACAGCAGGTCTCTGTGGCTAAGGGCTTGCGGACGTGATTCGTAAGCCCATTTATTCGCGTTCAAAACATAACTGAGACTGATTTGGCAGCAGACCGCGTTGCACTGGGTTTTAACGTGTTGGTAAGGGGGCCGGTCATTCAGACAGCAATGTCAAACTACTGAACGTAAACTTGCCAAGATATCAAGGACAGCGATAAAATGCTGGTGTTGACAGCGATGTCCTGTAAATAGGATATGCAAAAAAAAGTGTAATAAGAAACAGGGAGACATGGCTGACAGGTTACAGTGTCCAACTCAGGTTCACAAGGTGCTGGGTTATTTTCCAGCACAGGGCAAGGCATTTTCCAAGAATCATTGGTATCTAATGATGCCACATGCCCCCCTGATCTCTTGAGTAGTGAGCTCGGATACCTAACCTTCTCAGATAATGGTGAAAAACTGAGGTCTCATGTGCAAGGTGTGCACATTGAACGGCAGCTGCACATTGCAATGAGGAGACCATAAGGCAGCCCGGGAAAAATTGTTAAGCAAGAAACCGTACCCAGTGTAGACACAGCCTGCTGTTTGGGATGGAATCTGTCTAGAGCAGTGGTTCTCAACCGGTGGGGAATTCTCCCTTCCCCCCTCTCCCCCCGGGGGAATCCAGGGGGAGAATTAAGATTATTTCAAGATCATGTTAATACAAGAACTGATTACTTGATATTGTTTTTTCCTTCATACCTTTACGGTTCTGTACATCTCATCCGTCTAAAATTCATTTTATAAAGTAAATAGACCCACAAATCACGTTTTATGTGGACGTCTAAACTTCTTTTAGTATGTGCTATTAAAATTAGCTTTCATTATTATGTATACTGTGTAGGGGCGGGGTGGGGGAGGTTGGGGTAAGGTAGAATATACAAAAAAAAAGGGGGGGGGGAATGACGTTCTGAAAATATGGTGAAGGGGGGCACGGACCAAAAAAGGTTGAGAACCGCTAGTCTAGAGGAAGTCAACCAGGGATGGAATCTGTCTAGAGGAAATCAACCTGGAATGGAATCTGACTAGAGGAAGTCAACCCGGGATGGAATCTGTCTAGAGCAGGGGTCACCAACCTTTTTTCACGGCGGGCCGGATAACTGACAAAATGACGAGCGCGGGCCGGATAACTGACAAAATGACGAGCGCGGGCCGGATACTCATTCTGTACAATACTTGCGACGGTCTCCGTGGCGAAGATCTTACGGACGCGGTTCGTAATCCCGTATACCCACGTTCGAAACACAGCTGCGAGCGATTTGGCAGCAGACAAAGTTGCGCTGGATTTTACGCTATGTTATGGGAGCCGGTCGTTCGAAAAGCAATGGTAAACTACTGAACATAAACTTGCCAAGACATCAACAACAGCAAACAATGCTGGTGTTGACTGTAAACGTCCTGTGAAGGATATGCAACTAATTTTAACAATAGTTGCAAGCTAGAACGAAAGCTCTGGGAAACAAGACGAAAAACTAAGTTAATCATGGAAAGGGCGTGCAATGCACACAAACAAACAAACAAACAAACAAACAAAGACAACCAACATATTTATATTTATTTACTAAATAAAGTTATCAAAGAAGGCGACGTTAGCAAAAAGATAGTTACATCAGACAATGTGCACATATCCGAATCTCACAAACTAAGCAGCAAAAGAGGATAGTGAGTTTTGTGAAACTGACGAGTGGCTTTCAAAATACCATCAATGTTTGGTTTGGAATTGCTGCATCCAATCAAGAGAATTGCTTTCAAATGTTCATCAGTCAATCTCATTCGATGTGGTGTCTTCACAGACTTCTTTTTTTAAAATGTTAGCTCACAGACATATGTTGTTCCAGACAATGATGTTATACCAGCGGCAAATTTCTTAAGTTTTGGAAACTCAACATCAGGTAAGCAGCGGTACTTCCTTCTTAATGAGCTCCAACTGTAATTCAACTGGCACACCATTAAGGTTACAATCAAACGGATTATGGAACAGAAGGATGTCACTCTCAAATCTGTCAAGATCTGAAAATCTCTCAAAACTCTTTGAAACAGTGAAAATAAGAAAGGTTTTCTCCTTCCAGTTGTGTTTCCAACAATGACAGCTTTCTTCGAAATCCTTTGATGGTTCTGTAGAGATCACAGACGAGGTAATCCTTTCCCTGAAGTTTCAAGTTCAGTTCATTCATATTGACCAAAATTGACAACTTTGACAGCCAGATAGGATCTGACAGCTGTGAATCAGCTTTATTTTTTTCAGTTTTTCAGTGAGGAAAACATCTATTTCGTTTCGGAGCTTGTAAAAACGAAGCAGGACTTTACCGCAGCTGAGCCACCTGACTGATATGTGATAAGGCAAGTCACAGAATTCAGAATCAATTTCTTCAAGAAAAGCCTAGAACTGACGGTGAATGAGTGCATGTTCCCGAATGAAGTTCACAGCAGAAACTACTGGTTTCAGTACAAAAGAAATATCTAAATCTTTCCCACAGAGTACTTGCTGATGTACGATGCAGTGTATGAACAGAGCGCCTGGAATTTGCAAATCTTCCAAATGAGTCCTGATCTGCCCCAACAGACCCTTCCTCACTCCAGTCAAGTTTTTTCCCCTCATCAACTGTAACACCTCGAAGCTGATTCCACCGAAGGTTTTAGTCTTGGAAAATTGTTTGCACTTCCACGAAAATGACTTTCCCAGCTGTTGTTCCATGCATGCTGCAAACGGACGCTAACTCTTCCGTTATCTGAAAGTCCAAATTGACACCACAAATGAACACGAGAAGTTGTGACGTACTCAAGAGATCAATAGACTCATCCAGCGCCAGAGAATACTACAAGTTCCTAGCTTTCTTGCGTATCTGTAGCATTATGTTCTCTCCAAGTTCTTCTGTTCTCCGCACAACTGAACTTGCCGAAAAGCTGATGTTGTTGTTGCGTATCCCTTACGGGACGTTGCAATCAGCACCAGCATTTTCAGCTGCTGTTGATGTACTAGGCAAGTGTTACGTTCAGTAGTTTGCCATTGCTTTCTGAACGACCGGCCCCTATACCTTTTTAGAAAAAACCAGCACCGCCGTGTTTCGAACCCGGGTATACGGGCTCACAAACCGCGTTCGCAAGCTCTTTAGCCACAGAGACCGGTGAAAAGCTGATAGTTCCAAACAAATCGGCTTTCTCAGGACACAAGTCATTTGCTGCTTCGATCAACAAACACTTTAATGACGTTGGGTTGTCATCAGTAAACGGTTTTCCTCGTTCTGCCAACGTATGCACTGTTTTGTAACTTGTATGATTCATTTTCAGCAAATTTTCTCGTGAAGAGATTTCTTTTCGTTTCAAAACCACGTTTAATGGTCTCATATTTCCCAGAGCGTAATTTTCCAGAAAACTTTTAATATGTTGATGGATGTTTTGTTTCGTAGTGACGCCGAAGATTGTACTCTTTCAAAACGGCAACATTTTCGCTGCATATTACGCAGCTGGTTTTCTGGTCCTTTGTTTCCACAAAAAAGTACTTTACTCCTCACTCGGTGTCCACTTTTCTTTTCCTACTAGCCATAATTAAGGGTGAAGTACACGGGATCTGAAAATGAAAAAGACATTACATTAGAAACATAATTAAAATCCTATTGAAACACAAAAAAGCAGAGGACTAGGGGTCATCAAAGGTACATATACAGTTTATAGGTACCTTTGTGTAACCGCACAGAGATGATAGCGATAATAGCACAACGCCGACAGTTCATGGGCCGTAGAAGAAGAGAGGAATAAGAAGACAAAGAGAATTTCATTCTATCTCTACGGCTAACAAGAAAAAACAACGATTTAGAGATATCAGAAGAAATTCAGGTCAGTGTACAGGGAATCAGAATAATGTAATTGTAAAGATACAGCAACATCTGATTAATAATGCCAATGCCCTAATAAATAAAATTCATGATTAGATGCAATGACAAAATAGGCATCCCCATGAATAAACATACACATGACCATTGATATTCCATCACAGCTTGGGTAGTCATCCAACACGGTACCAGTGATCTTCCATCACAGCTTGGGTAGTCACCCAACACAGTACCAGTGATCTTCCATCACAGCTTGGGTAGTCATCCAACACAGTACCAGTGATCCTCATCACAGCATGGATAAATCATCCAACACTGTAACTGTAGTCTGATAAACAACATCAGCAATTATCAGACAAGATGGAACAAAGGTTATTCATTCAGTAGCATGTCCTTTGCAGAACATCGCTCCCATAACAACCTTCTGGAAAACCTCTCGATCATAAGTAAGATTTCCTGCTTCAGATAAATCTATCTGGAGATCATCTGCCACATCCTGCACCCATCTTCTCTTTGGCCTTCCTCTTCCTCTCTTCACAGGCATATACCCCTCCATTATTGTTCTCAGGCACAGACATAGCAGATAATCGTCAATCCACAATCAAGATCCTCTTGGATCTTTTGGATCTTCACAGGGCCTGTCTACCCTTTCAACTGCGGTCTGGAAAAACAGTGGCTATGCTCGGCCGTGCCTCGGGCATGTTCGCCCATCTACTTGGTAGTAGCTCAAGGGTTTAAGTTCAAACCCTCTGCTGAAAATTAGACATCAGCATCTCTTCGGCCTAAGTTGTTCCAAGGCCAAAGAGGCGGGAACATGGCTTTACTGGGCTGTTATAGGCAAGCCAACACAACATCCCAGCATCCTATACATTTTTTACCAGGGTATCAAGGGATATGCTACTTCATACTCTTGTAGAGTCGCGGCAGGCGGCTTCATTTGGTAATAGAATATATCTCATAATAAGGTTCGCGAAATTTATAAATAGGGCCACCTAAATAAACAACCTAGTGCAGCCAGGAGGTCTCCGCACGTGTGAAGATCTCCTATTATTCTAAACATAATATTTACATTTAAATTGTATCACAACGTCTCGTGTTTCATAGTTATATCAAGCAAGTTCGAGTACCGATGGCGCGCCGCGGGCCGTAGTTTGGTGACCCCTGGTCTAGAGGAAGTCAATCAGGGATGGAATCTGTCTAGAGGAAGTCAACCCGGGGTGGAATCTGTCTAGAGGAAGTCAACCTGGGATGGAATATGTCTAGAGGAAGTCAACCTGGGATGGAATCTGTCTAGAGGAAGTCAACCTGGAATGGAATCTGTCTAGAGGAAGTCAACCTGGGATGGAATCTGTCTAGAGGAAGTCAACCTGGGATGGAATCTGTCTAGAGGAAGTCAACCTGGGATGGAATCTGTCTAGAGGAAGTCAATCTGGGATGGAATCTGTCTAGAGGACCTGCTGCCTGCGATGGAATCTGTCTAGAGGAAGTCAATCAGGGATGGAATCTGTCTAGAGGAAGTCAACCCGTGGTGGAATCTGTCTAGAGGAAGTCAACCTGGGATGGAATCTGTCTAGAGGAAGTCAACCTGGGATGGAATCTGTCTAGAGGAAGTCAACCTGGGATGGAATCTGTCTAGAGGACGTCAACCTGGGATGGAATCTGTCTAGAGGAAGTCAACCTGGGATGGAATCTGTCTAGAGGAAGTCAACCTGGGATGGAATCTGTCTAGAGGAAGTCAATCTGGGATGGAATCTGTCTAGAGGACCTGCTGCCTGCGATGGAATCTGTCTAGAGGAAGTCAACCTGGGATGGAATCTGTCTAGAGAAAGTCAACATGGGATGGAATATGTCTAGAGGAAGTCAACCTGGGATGGAATCTGTCTAGAGGAAGTCAACTTGGGATGGAATCTGTCTAGAGGAAGTCAACCTGGGATGGAATCTGTCTAGAGGAAGTCAATCTGGGATGGAATCTGTCTAGAGGACCTGCTGCCTGTGATGGAATCTGTCTAGAGGAAGTCAACCTGGGATGGAATCTGTCTAGAGGAAGTCAACCTGGGATGGAATCTGTCTAGAGGAAGTCAATCTGGGATGAAATCTGTCTAGAGGACCTGCTGCCTGCGATGGAATCTGTCTAGAGGAAGTCAACCTGGGATGGAATCTGTCTAGAGAAAGTCAACCTGGGATGGAATATGTCTAGAGGAAGTCAACCTGGGATGGAATCTGTCTAGAGAAAGTCAACCTGGGATGGAATCTGTCTAGAGGACCTGCTGCCTGGGATGGAATCTGTAGGAGTCAACCTGACACAAATGCATGCTGAAGTATGACCTTTGTGGGGCATAACTAGGTGGGATACCACTCCCCTCAACAAAGAGGAATGCAGAAGAAACAGAAGTAGGAAAATAAGTAAGCTTGGAGCTAGTGTGTTGAGGGTATATGCCCCAACAAAGGATACATAAAGGGAAAAAAGTAGAAGAAGAATGGTATGGAAACATATATTGACATGTCTTCTACATGCATCTATTACAATCTACTATTGCTGATTCCTCTCCTTGCATCTATTACAGCCTACTATTGCTGATTCCTCTCCTTGCATCAAACACCAAAACAAAGAATAGCAATACATGCTAGAATGACTTTAATAACATAACCAGCATATTATATAGTCCAGAAAAAAAAATTATTTAAAAAAATACAATAATTGATTTCATAAAGGAAGAAAGAATTAATTCACCGTTGCACACAAGGCATTAGAACCATGGATATACTATTGAAGTAAAACGGTTCTAACTCATCTTCCTCCACGCAATCCATCATAATGTTGTCAATTGCTCTTGTTATGACGAATCACTTTCTAATGACCTAATTTAATTCTATACCAACAAAAAAAAAAATGCCAACTGATCGATTACTTCATTTATAATCATTATCAAGTTCCATGCAGGTAAAACATAGGCAGTCATGGGTCACCATCTCTCACAGTCGCCAATTCTGGACCAGTCTGTCCTCGTTTCGTATTGTGTCATCTGCTGGAGCCATCCAGGTATTATCTCTCAATCATAAACAGATACCTTAAACATTCTTAGAATTGTAAACAATATATGTAAACATATGTACTGGAAACAACAAGCTCCTATAAATATTGATAATGAAGTAGGTCAACGCCAGCCAATCAAGAGAAATGTATCAATGAGGGATGTGTAAAGTATCTAAACTCTTTTCCCTATATTTGGAAAATATTTTGAGAAATGTAAAAGATACAAAAGGAACTTTCATCAGAAGCCATAACACCAACAATATAAATTATGCAGATGATACCTTATTATTTGGAGGCAATGAACAAGATATGCAGTTTTGAGTGGACGCTTATTGTACACAGTCAGCAATTAAGGTTATAATTAAATTGTAAGAAAACATAAATTATGGTAATTTTCAGGAAAGAAGAAATACCACAATGTAACATCCAAGTAAATGTAACAATTATTAAATATGTGAAATGGTATAAGTATCATATCTACAGAAGACACATTGTAGAGATCAGAGCAAGAATCACCATGGGAAAAAATAGCCCTTTGCAAGATAGAAAACATACCCAATATAAGGCGGTAAGCTGTAGTGAGAAAAGAGTGTTACAGTACTATATAGGACCTGCACTATTTTATACATGTGAAACATGGACAATAAGTATTGAGAAACATCTAATGGCAATGTAAATGTGATTCCTGAGAAAAATGCAAAAAATACCAAGGATGGACAGAAGAACCAATGACACACTACTTCAAGAAACATTTGAAAACTACAATTTGAATAGAGAAATGAGATGTAGTCAGACAAGATTTGTTGGGCATACTATGAGGAGAAATGAGATGTGGTCAGACAAGATTTGTTGGGCATACTATGAGGAGAAATTAGATGTGGTCAGACAAGATTTGTTGGGCATACTATGAGGAGAAATTAGATGTGGTCAGACAAGATTTGATGGGCATACTATGAGGAGAAATTAGATGTGGTCAGACAAGGTTTGATGGGCATACTATGAGGATAAATTAGATGTGGTCAGACAAGATTTGATGGGCATACTATGAGGATAAATTAGATGTGGTCAGACAAGATTTGATGGGCATACTATGAGGATAAATTAGATGTGGTCAGACAAAATTTGATGGGCATACTATGAGGAGAAATGAGATGTGGTCAGACAAGATTTGATGAGCATACTATGAGGAGAAATGAGATGTCAGACAAGATTTGTTGGGCACTTTGTGATGACAAATAAACTTGAAATCTTAGTGACAGAAAGCAAACCTGATGGGAAAAGAGCCTGGGGAAGCAAATAGATCAATACCTGGATGGCTCAAACACAAAGCATATCTGGGACAAAAACACAGACCTGATTCAGGACTGATGATCGTGTGAGATGGTGAAACATTACCACCCATACCTGTGGTGGTGATGATGATGAAACAGTCTTCGTAAAAATTACATTGCTTTGATTATGTACACAGTAGTTGATCAGATCATTGTTAATTTGCTTAATTTCAATGAATGAAGCCTAAACAACTCTTGTATAAACAGTTAACAATATCAATCCAAACTCTCTGTAGGCCAGGCTTCTCTGCCTCAAACCAATATGTATAACTTCTTAAGCAGTTTATAAAATCAATTAACACAATAAATTAATACAATGAATTAAATGCAGTCATAACTCCTTTGGTGTTCTTTGACTGAATGTAAAACAACATTATTTTTATGGTTCAGAAACATTAAAACTAAGAGAAAACATAACACGCTATGTTCATTAACATAATTGATTCATTGTTCTCTATCTCAAATGATCTCCAGAATCTTGGGTCAGGTTTGTGTTGGCAGTTGGTGGAGTGGCTTCTGGATTTAGAGAATAGATGTGGATATTCATTAAGCCAAGTGGCTGTGAATACCAAATAAGTGGCAGTGAGTTAACACATGTGGTGGTTATGCCTTTCCCCACATGTGAAGTTCTAGTCCTAGTTTTGCAAATCCTCTGATTTCTAAGCATGGAGAGTAGAAGGAGAGCTATAGAACAAAGTCTCCATAGAGATGGTACTTAAGTACAGGTCCGTATGAAAGTCTTCACACAAACCTCACTCCAACTGATGCAGGCCCATGTCAGGGTTGATCTGAACGTCAAAGGACTGTTAAAACTGAATCTTCCCAGAGGATTTTCAACCAACCAGTTATCTATGTTGTTACCATTCTTTATTTCATCATATTGGACTGGTAGTACATAGTTCCATCGCCTTGCTTCTGAGTGCGTGGCATGACACCGTGAGCTGTGAATATTGTGTAGAATGATTTTACATCTGTCTGCTGTTGTTTGTAGCATGAACTGCATGTTCAGAGCGATGGCGGCCGGCTGTCGCTAAATTGACTGGTTCGCCTTGTCGATTCATGAGTGCATTTTTCAGGAGACTCCTGGGAATCATTGCTGGAGCTACGGAGATTGTGCTTTGTGCGGCACTTTCAGTGGGTCGCCCAGAGGAAAGAGGCCGAGCCGTGTGGAATAAAACCCGAGTCAATGAAGTCTTTCTGGTGACTGCCGTTCCACCGACGATTAACTGTATTTCATGGAGGACTTTTGTGTTGGCATTCTGACGGCAGAATTATGCACAGTGTACTTGTACCTGTGCGGGCTGTTGGTTGCAGAGACTCCTGTCTATTTCACTTTTCACATTACCCAGTAAGGAGAATTTTGTGTGATATTTACTGGCACAGGAATGGAGCATAATGGGGACGACCAGTTGCCGTAAAGTTGGAACCGCGACTAACATATATTGTGACCTAGAATAAGTGAAGGCCTAACATACCACACCCAAGTGACAATATCTGTTATGGGAAGGTTAACCTGGTCAACAAATGCCTGCAGAAGTCGATGTGTCAGCCTAATGGCGCAAGAACGCAGCTCTGCTGTAAACGGGCACAATGCAATCACGTCCGGAAAAAAACTCCGGATGAACGCAGAAGAAGAAGAAGACTACCTCATTTTAACATAATTTTAACATCAATGTACAGGTTAAGCAATATTAAGAGCCTATGGCACAACACAAGTAAACAAGAAACATTGTTCAAGAATATTCATCTAGCCTGTGGCAACATACACATGCCAGTTATGGACTATTTTACAATCACTAGAGAAGACAAGCGGGACTTTTGAACTTAACTGTAACAGAACAGTTCTTAGAAAATTGTGGACCAAAATGGGGGAAAATACTGACTTTTTGTTTACAAGATCTGAACATGGAGGGAAACTGGCTCATAAACAATATCGCGTCTCAGACACTGACATACTTTGGCCATAATAAAAGTCACAATGGTTTGTAAAAAAAACAATAGCATGGTTCCTGGAGAAAAGAACAAAATCAACAATGAAGGGCATGGTTCCTGGGGAAAAAAACAAAAACAATGAAGGAGGGTATGGTTCCTGGGGAAAAACATAACAAAAACACTAATGGAGTACATGGTTCCTGGAGAAAAGAACAAAATCAACAATGAAGGGCATGGTTCCTGGGGAAAAAAACAAAAACAATGAAGGAGGGTATGGTTCCTGGGGAAAAACATAACAAAAACACCAATGGAGTACATGGCTCCTAGAGAAAAGAACAAAATCAACAATGGAGGGCATGGTTCCTGAGAAAAAAAATAAAAACAACGATGGAGGGTATGGTTCCTGGGGAAAAACATAACAAAAACACCAATGGAGTACATGGTTCCTGGAGAAAAGAACAAAATCAACAATGGAGGGCATGGTTCCTGAGAAAAAAAATAAAAACAACGATGGAGGGTATGGTTCCTGGGGAAAAACATAACAAAAACACCAATGGAGTACATGGCTCCTATAGAAAAGAACAAAATCAACAATGGAGGGCATGGTTCCTGAGAAAAAAAATAAAAACAATGATGGAGGGTATGGTTCCTGGGGAAAAACATAACAAAAACACCAATGGAGTACATGGTTCCTTGAGAAAAGAACAAAATCAACAATGGAGGGCATGGTTCCTGGAAAAAACAAAAACAAACAACGATGGAGGGTATGGTTTCTGGGAAAAAAAACAAAAACAATGATGCAGGGTATGATTCCTGGGGTAAACAAAACAAAAACAACGATGGAGGATATGGTTCCTGGGGAAAAGAACAGATGGCAATAGTCATGAAGATGGACACAGGACAATACAGACACTTTAGGCATCAAAATACATAAGGCAGAAGAAATGGCAATGGATCAGGAGTCTTTTCAGCAGACTATGATGAGCATGATGTTCTGCAAAGGTCCTACTCCATAATGGATGCAAGACCAAAGGTCTTGCTTCATGATGGATACAAGACCAAAGGTCCTGCTCCATGGTGGATACAAGAATAAAGGTTCTGCTCCATGATGGATGCAAGACCAAATGTCAATTTTTCTTCTAAATTCTAGTTTGAAAAGAGAAACAAGGAAGGCAGAATAAATAAATTAATGTGCAAAAAAAAAAAAAAAACAATTTCTGAAAATACAAAACAATAAAAACCGTTAGACTTACCAGATATGTCAATTTTTATTACAAATAGAAATACAAAGTAACAAGATGTAAGTTAAAATTACAGATCAAATGCAATCATCAAACCTGGGGAAATTAAACCTGCTGAACATGAAAACACTAAACACAGTTTAAAATTGTGAACTCTTTCTCCAGGTGTGCAAATGAAACAACAATCTAATATTAAACTGACCACATGGATGGCAAGAAGGTGACTTATCTTTTTCTATCAAGATCACCTGTGCATAGACACATCCCACACCTATCATGCATTCCCTATTTGTGATAATGCCTCATTGTCAAAACAATATGACATGCTGAGACACAAGTGATACAGTTTGGCAGGGTTGTGGTTCTCTCGACCTAGCTCCTATCCTTTGACAAGTAGTCTGAGAGATCTTGACAGAAACTTCGAGGGGGGAATTCAAATGAAAATCTTAAAAGTGTGACAGAAATTACAATAACCATGCCATTGTCTTGAAACCTGTCAGTATTGTTAAGGATGACAAGAGGATTAAGCACTTGACATAAAGGTGCAGAGGAACATGGTGACATCATTAGGACACTTTAAAGATGGCCACCCTACTTTTGATATTCACCAAAAAGGAACAGCATCTGTTATCCATTTTTTTAAAATCAGTGAAAGTGTGAAACCTATAGAAATTCATCAGCGAATGAAGGTCCAGTATGGCAATGCATGCCTGCCAGTCCAGCAAGTGTATGAGTTGAGTAGCAAGTTTCAAAACGGCATGACTTGTCAGGCACACCGTGTAGTGACCCCACAGTGGTTACACCTGTGACCAAGAGAAAACTGTTTTCTACAGGAATCCAAGCACTTTATCGGTGCTGGAGGACTTGCATTGAATGCAGCGGTGACTACATCGAAAAATGTACATTTATTCTGTACTTTCAGAATTCAGAATATATTCGCCTCCCATAAAAAAAAACAAAAAACAACTTCAGGTTGTCACTTGAAGCCCCCTTGTACTTCACTATCACCTGAGTTCCTGAGGTCAGATGAATGTCTTTTGTTTATGTAAGCTGACCAGCTGCCCATGTGATACTGGGACCCAGAAGGGAGCAAAGAATAGTCCCACTGTGATCTTCCATGCATGCTGTCAAAGGCAGCAAAGGAGGGTTGGCGTCAGATAGGCTACTGATCCTGTAGAAAACCTTATCTGAAAAATTCAACTATTCATGGTTGGGAAGGTAACCCGATCAAAAAATGCCTGAAGAAGTCGGATGTGTCAGCCTTAAAGTGCAAATATCACAGTTCTGCTGTAAACAGCCACACCACAATTACGTCTAAAACAACATTCTGAACAAACGCAGAAGAAGAAGAACATTAATCATGAACAAGTCCACAAAGGGCTAAGTATGAGTTGGTTGTGGAGATGAAAGGCAGAAGAAGAAGAAAAAAGGCAGAAGAAGAAACAGAAGAACAAAAAGAACAACGATATACACAGTAGAAAAGAGATCAAGCAGAAAGAGATGACTTGGTAGAAAAGAAAAAGACCAGATAAAAAAAAAACCGATTGGAACATGAAAGGAGAAACTAGTAGGATGGTTTAATTTGACAGTAATTCAGTGAGTGACTATGTCATCAGCTCTCTCTAATAAGGTAGTGAGACCAGGACCACGTGTGTCCAGCACAAGTAGGTATCTAACACTTTCCACTTCTGATGTCTGTTGTTTAACTCAATGTCTCTTGGGAAGGACAGAGTAACTAATGCTGGAGTGCTCTCAAACACTGGTCACATGACCACACACTACTAGAGAAACTAATGCTGGAGTGCTCTCACATACTGGTCACATACCACACACACTCTACTAGAGCAACTAATGCTACAGTGCTCTCACACACTGGTCACATGACCACACACACACACTCTACTAGAGCAACTAATGCTGGAGTGACCACACACACTCTACTAGAGCAACTAATGCTGGAGTGCTCTCACACACTGGTCACATACCACACACACTCTACTAGAGCAACTAATGCTGGAGTGCTCTCACACACTGGTCACATACCACACACACTCTACTAGAGCAACTAATGCTGGAGTGCTCTCACACACTGGTCACATGACCACACACACTCTACTAGAGCAACTAATGCTGGAGTGCTCTCACACACTGGTCACATGACCACACACACTCTACTAGAGCAACTAATGCTAGAGTGCTCTCACACACTGGTCACATGATCACACACACTCTACTAGAGCAACTAATGCTAGAGTGCTCTCACACACTGGTCACATGATCACACACACTCTACTAGAGCAACTAATGCTAGAGTGCTCTCACACACTGGTCACATGACCACACACACTCTACTAGAGCAACTAATGCTAGAGTGCTCTCACACATGCATGCATGTCCACTCTCTCACACACTGGATAATGACCACACACAGGCTACTTAGACAGCATTTAATGCTGGGGTGGTCTCAAACACTGGTTACATGACCACACACATGCTACTTAGACAGAGCAACTAATGCTGGAGTATTCTCACACGCTGGTCACATGACCACACACATGCTACTTAGAGCAACTAATGCTAGAGTGCTCTCACACACTGGTCACATGACCACACACACTCTGTAGAGCAACTAATGCTAGAGTGCTCTCACACACTGGTCACATGACCACACACATGCTACTTAGAGCAACTAATGCAGAAGTATTCTCACACACTGGTCAACTGACCACACACATGCTACTTAGAACAACTAATGCTGGAGTGCTCTCACACACTGGTCACATGACCACGCATATGCTACTTAAACATGGATGAGATGGTTTGGTCGTGTACAAGCACAAACATGTAAATGGCAGCTTTGATGCTATTTGAGTATAAGGTGATAGTCCCATATTCTCACAGACCAATCAGCATTCAATGGGTGATACGATCAATATCATACCAGTAACCTTGACATTGCACATTTCCTGGTGCCCATGAACAATCCCATGGTGGCTGGAAATTGTCAACCGTTTTGCCACATGGCCCCAACCCTGGTAAAATTGTTAGAAAAGTAAACCTGCCCATGGGTAACAGAACTGTCTGGAGTACATAACTAGGTAATGGGAATAACTAGGTCATGGGAATGTCAAACAGGCAATAACAATTGTGACATCACATAACAAAACATAACAGTACATAAGTATGTGCTGGACATGCCCAATGTTCAGTGACGTTCAACATAACTGTTTGTTTGTGATTTCTGGGCAAGTTTATATTCAGTAGTTTGCCATTGCTTTCTGAACGATCAGCACTCATACCGTTGTATGGAAACCAGCGCAAGTAGGGCGGCTTCCAAATAACCTGCAGCTGTGTTTCCAACGCTGTATGTGGGATTATGAAGTGTATTTCATAACTCCTTCACCACAGAGCTGGCATAACTAGGTGTGACATATTCCAGTTGAAAGAAGAACAAGCAGAAGAATTTATACCCCATCACCACAGAGCTGGCATAACTAGGTGTGACATATTCCAGTTGAAAGAAAGAACAAGCAGAAGAATTTACAAAATGAATTAAAGGAAGATTTCATGAACAAACCAGGCAAATGTTCAATATTTCAGTACTGGCATAATGATTCTAAGTAGCCAGCTTAATATTTATTCACTGTGTAGCAAAAACAATTGTTACATGATCTATATACAAAATGTGCAGAAGATGTATGTAACACTTGCACGTAGCTAGTTCACAATGTGAATAATGGTCTTGTAACAATATTTTATATAAATATATGGCAAATAAAACAGCTAAGAGTTCACAACAGTCATTAAACAATGGGTGCAAGTAGGACATGAAGGCACTGTACACAAGCACAACATTTTGCAAGAATGAGGTTGCTGTCTGCACCAAGTGTAGATGTACGGGCATATTGCTTGGACTAGCTTAACAGAAGCTTTTACTTCAGGCAGAGCAGAACAGCTTAGGCCAATGTCAAGAACTGGATTAATTAGCCGTTGATTATTTTTTTTCAAGTGCACATATCAGTCAACTAGAATTCAATTAGCCAACATTCTAGCTGCATTGTACAATGCTTATTTTAAGCACAATCTAAATATATAAAATATGTTGGACATTCGAGTGGTCAGTCCTTCCAAACTTCAATTCTTCTGCAGTTGTGAACTACATTCTAAATTGTTGTTATTTTTTAAATGGTAGAAAACAACAGAAAATATGTACATATGAAAGTATAACAGGATGAGTCCAAATAAATCCCTCGCTTAGACTTAAAGACACTTGTACAGTTGCAATATATGTTAGACATGTTGCCTGTAGCAAAACTTTCTTCTTCTTCTTCTTCTTCTTCTCATAGTTCATGTTTTGTGACATTAGTGATCATATCAGCTCACAGCCTTCTGTCTCATGTATTGCCAATGATTTCTGGTACTGATGTCTCCTCCTGATGTGAGTAACCAATTCCCTTTGTAAGTTAACTTCTTTCAAGATATCTTCATGGCTCTTTCTATCTGCTCACAGCCTTCTGTCTTATGTACTGCCAATGATTTCTGGTACTGATGTCTCTTTCTGATGCGAGTAACCAATTAATTCTCTTTGTGAGTTAACTTCTTTTAAGATATCTTCATGGCTCTTTCTATCCGCTCACAGCCTTCTGTTCACGTACTGCCAGCCAATGATTTCTGATACTGATGTCTCCTTCTGATGCAAGTAACCAATTTTCTTTGTGAGTTAACTTCTTTCAAGATATCTTCATGACTCTTTCTATCCGTCCAAAGCTTTCTGTCTTGTGTGCTGCCAATTATTTCTGATACAGATGTTCCTATATGCCATGATGTCAAACTGTCCAGCATCTTTTCTCTTGGTCTTCCCCTGCTTCTCCTCCCTTCAACTTTCCTGTTGTACTGACATACTCCAACTGTCCCCTTCTCATGACATGCCCAAATAATGTGAACTGTCTCCTTCTGATTCGAGTAAATAATTCTCTTTGTGAGTTAACTTCTGTCAAGATATCGTCATTGCTCTTTCTGTTTGTCCACGGTGTTCTCATCATTCTTCTATAAGACCACATCTCTAGAGCTTCCACATAATTCCTCACATCTGCTAATTGTCCATGATTCACTTCTGTACATTAGGAATGGCTCTAAAAAACTCTTTTCCTCACCTCGACAGACACAGATAAACCACAGATAATATTTTTCAACTTGTGGAAAACTATCTTTGCTTGGGTTATTTTATATTTAATTTCCTTAATATATCTTAAATCAAAACTGCATCTGTAGCAAAACGTGTTCATGAAGACCAAACCTGAAAGATGCAGTTTGCTTCTTCATTACATCTGTAATCATTTTCTTGTTTTTAAGTTGCATATCCCTTACAGGACGTTGCAGTCAACACCGGCATTTTTCAGCTGTTGTTGATGTTCTTGGCAAGATTATGCTCAGTAGTTTGCCATTGCTTTCTGGGCGACCAGCTCACATACCCCATAAGTAACCAATGCAACGCGATTAGCTGCCGAATCTCACACAGTTGTGTTCTTCACGTGGATATACAGGATTACGGAGAAAGTCATAACACCTTCACCAGGGAGATCGGGAATCATTTTCTTAGTAAATAATAACAAACAAAAACAAGCTATCAAATTACAAAAAACACTTTTGATTATACCTTATTTATGGAATGTTTATGTTGAATACATGGTTCATATACTAGGTGTTATAATGAACTTCTATAGAAATATTAGTGTTTTCTATGAAATACATAAAATCTGACTTATTGCTTTCATGCTTAACTTCTTTGTAGCATCTGCCTACATCTATTTCTTAATGAACCAATGGAATGAGATCTTTTTCTCTTACATGTGTCTCTAGCTGATCCATATTTATTGCCTCTTAAAGGATGGAAGGATTTCCTCAAGTTTGCTGCACATATATTGTCATGCTCAGGGTGTCTTTAACCTCTGCCTGTTCTTCCAGGAACCATCCCATTCATCACTGTTCTTTCCAAGCCACTTGGGTTTAATATGGCCAAAGTATTTCAGTTTCCAGACAAAATTATGTTCATTAGCTTGTTTTCTTTGATGTTTTGATCTGGTAGATGTCAGTATTCAAAGATTTTTTTTTTTTATCCTCGGTTTCTAAAAATGTTTCTGCATCATTGAATGTAAGGAAGAGAGTGCTGAAATGCTATATAGAACCAGTTTTGCTGTGTGGCAGTGAATCTTGGAATGCAAATGAACAAATTAGGAAGTGCTTAGAAGCAACAGATATGTGGTTCCTGAGACGAATGTTGCAAATTTCTTGGACTGCCAGAGTAACTAACAATGACTGCCTGAAACAGGCTAATGAAACTAGAACATTATATACAATAAGAAAGAGACAAACAGCTTTCTTTGGTCATGTGATGAGAAGAAAGGCGTTGGAAGAACATCGTGACGACTGAAAAGATCGATGGGAAGAGAGGCAGAGGCAGACCAAGAGAAATGATGCTGGATGGATTGAGACGGTGGCATGGAGGAATATCATCAGCAGAGTAGATCCAGAACACCAAAGACCGAGATCTGTGGAGAGCCATGAACACCTATGCCAGCTGGCAGGATACTTGATGATGATGATGATGATGATAAATATTTAAGATCAAAAGCTTCAATTTTCTTTTACTGTGATTGTGAAATGATGAATGACTCACATCCATATGTTGCCACAGGAAAGATGCATGGTCTAAAAATTGTTATCTTTATCAGCTGTCATCACAAGTGTCTTGGGATAAATAATGTGATGTCTGTGATTGGAAATACTGGCCTTCTTTTCTTTAAGTGCAAACACACACTCATTTGTCTTTTGAGTGACGACATTTCATATTGTATTGTATGTCCGTTTAACTACTCCTTTCTATTATATTTGTGTTGCTTCCAAGTTCTTCCTAATTTGTTCATTTACATTTGGACAACCAAACTGAGTAACCTAAGTGTTTTGAAAGAGGCTAAGACAAAGGCAACTTATCACAAACATCAGAAAGAGGCTAAGACAAAGGCAACTTATCACAAACATCAGAAAGAGGCTAAGACAAAGGCAACTTATCACAAACATCAGAAAGAGGCTAAGACAAAGGCAACTTATCACAAACATCAGAAAGAGGCTAAGACAAAGACAACTTATCACAAACATCAGAAAGAGGCTAAGACAAAGACAACTTATCACAAACATCAGAAAGAGGCTAAGACAAAGACAACTTATCACAAACATCAGAAAGAGGACTAAGACAAAGACAACTTACCACAAACATCAGAAAGAGGCTAAGACAAAGACAACTTATCACAAACATCAGAAAGAGGCTAAGACAAAGACAACTTATCACAAACATCAGAAAGAGGCTAAGACAAAGACAACTTATCACAAACATCAGAAAGAGGCTAAGACAAAGACAACTTATCACAAACATCAGAAAGAGGCTAAGACAAAGACAACTTATCACAAACATCAGAAAGAGGCTAAGACAAAGACAACTTATCACAAACATCAGAAAGAGGCTAAGACAAAGACAACTTATCACAAACATCAGAAAGAGGCTAAGACAAAGACAACTTATCACAACATCAGAAAGAGGCTAAGACAAAGACAACTTATCACAAACATCAGAAAGAGACTAAGACAAAGACAACTTATCACAAACATCAGAAAGAGGCTAAGACAAAGGCAACTTATCACAAACATCAGAAAGAGACTAAGACAAAGGCAACTTACCACAACATCAGAAAGAGGCTAAGACAAAGACAACTTATCACAACATCAGAAAGAGGCTAAGACAAAGACAACTTATCACAAACATCAGAAAGAGGCTAAGACAAAGACAACTTATCACAAACATCAGAAAGAGGCTAAGACAAAGACAACTTATCACAAACATCAGAAAGAGGCTAAGACAAAGACAACTTATCACAAACATCAGAAAGAGGCTAAGACAAAGACAACTTATCACAAACATCAGAAAGAGGCTAAGACAAAGACAACTTATCACAAACATCAGAAAGAGGCTAAGACAAAGACAACTTATCACAACATCAGAAAGAGGCTAAGACAAAGACAACTTATCACAAACATCAGAAAGAGGCTAAGACAAAGACAACTTATCACAAACATCAGAAAGAGGCTAAGACAAAGACAACTTATCACAAACATCAGAAAGAGGCTAAGACAAAGACAACTTACCACAAACATCAGAAAGAGGCTAAGACAAAGACAACTTACCACAAACATCAGAAAGAGGCTAAGACAAAGACAACTTATCACAAACATCAGAAAGAGGCTAAGACAAAGACAACTTACCACAAACATCAGAAAGAGGCTAAGACAAAGACAACTTATCACAACATCAGAAAGAGGCTAAGACAAAGGCAACTTATCACAACATCAGAAAGAGGCTAAGACAAAGGCAACTTATCACAAACATCAAAAAGAGACTAAGACAAAGACAACTTACCACAACATCAGAAAGAGGCTAAGACAAAGGCAACTTATCACAACATCAGAAAGAGGCTAAGACAAAGACAACTTATCACAAACATCAGAAAGAGGCTAAGACAAAGACAACTTATCACAACATCAGAAAGAGGCTAAGACAAAGACAACTTACCACAACATCAGAAAGAGGCTAAGACAAAGGCAACTTATCACAAACATCAAAAGAGACTAAGACAAAGACAACTTATCACAACATCAGAAAGAGGCTAAGACAAAGGCAACTTATCACAACATCAGAAAGAGGCTAAGACAAAGACAACTTATCACAAACATCAGAAAGAGGCTAAGACAAAGACAACTTACCACAAACATCAGAAAGAGGCTAAGACAAAGACAACTTATCACAAACATCAGAAAGAGGCTAAGACAAAGACAACTTATCACAAACATCAGAAAGAGGCTAAGACAAAGACAACTTACCACAAACATCAGAAAGAGGCTAAGACAAAGACAACTTATCACAACATCAGAAAGAGGCTAAGACAAAGGCAACTTATCACAACATCAGAAAGAGGCTAAGACAAAGGCAACTTATCACAAACATCAAAAAGAGACTAAGACAAAGACAACTTACCACAACATCAGAAAGAGGCTAAGACAAAGGCAACTTATCACAACATCAGAAAGAGGCTAAGACAAAGACAACTTATCACAAACATCAGAAAGAGGCTAAGACAAAGACAACTTATCACAACATCAGAAAGAGGCTAAGACAAAGACAACTTACCACAACATCAGAAAGAGGCTAAGACAAAGGCAACTTATCACAAACATCAAAAAGAGACTAAGACAAAGACAACTTATCACAACATCAGAAAGAGGCTAAGACAAAGGCAACTTATCACAACATCAGAAAGAGGCTAAGACAAAGACAACTTATCACAAACATCAGAAAGAGGCTAAGACAAAGACAACTTATCACAAACATCAGAAAGAGGCTAAGACAAAGACAACTTATCACAAACATCAGAAAGAGGCTAAGACAAAGACAACTTACCACAAACATCAGAAAGAGGCTAAGACAAAGACAACTTATCACAAACATCAGAAAGAGGCTAAGACAAAGACAACTTATCACAAACATCAGAAAGAGGCTAAGACAAAGACAACTTACCACAAACATCAGAAGAGGCTAAGACAAAGACAACTTATCACAACATCAGAAAGAGGCTAAGACAAAGACAACTTATCACAAACATCAGAAAGAGGCTAAGACAAAGACAACTTATCACAAACATCAGAAAGAGGCTAAGACAAAGACAACTTATCACAAACATCAGAAAGAGGCTAAGACAAAGACAACTTACCACAAACATCAGAAAGAGGCTAAGACAAAGACAACTTACCACAAACATCAGAAAGAGGCTAAGACAAAGACAACTTACCACAAACATCAGAAAGAGGCTAAGACAAAGGCAACTTATCACAAACATCAGAAAGAGGCTAAGACAAAGACAACTTACCACAAACATCAGAAAGAGGCTAAGACAAAGACAACTTACCACAAACATCAGAAAGAGGCTAAGACAAAGACAACTTATCACAAACATCAGAAAGAGGCTAAGACAAAGACAACTTATCACAAACATCAGAAAGAGGCTAAGACAAAGACAACTTATCACAAACATCAGAAAGAGGCTAAGACAAAGACAACTTATCACAAACATCAGAAAGAGGCTAAGACAAAGACAACTTATCACAAACATCAGAAAGAGGCTAAGACAAAGACAACTTATCACAAACATCAGAAAGAGGCTAAGACAAAGACAACTTATCACAAACATCAGAAAGAGGCTAAGACAAAGACAACTTATCACAAACATCAGAAAGAGGCTAAGACAAAGACAACTTATCACAAACATCAGAAAGAGGCTAAGACAAAGACAACTTATCACAAACATCAGAAAGAGGCTAAGACAAAGACAACTTATCACAAACATCAGAAAGAGGCTAAGACAAAGACAACTTATCACAAACATCAGAAAGAGGCTAAGACAAAGACAACTTATCACAAACATCAGAAAGAGGCTAAGACAAAGACAACTTACCACAAACATCAGAAAGAGGCTAAGACAAAGACAACTTACCACAAACATCAGAAAGAGGCTAAGACAAAGACAACTTACACAAACATCAGAAAGAGGCTAAGACAAAGACAACTTATCACAAACATCAGAAAGAGGCTAAGACAAAGACAACTTACCACAAACATCAGAAAGAGGCTAAGACAAAGACAACTTACCACAAACATCAGAAAGAGGCTAAGACAAAGACAACTTATCACAAACATCAGAAAGAGGCTAAGACAAAGACAACTTACCACAAACATCAGAAAGAGGCTAAGACAAAGACAACTTATCACAAACATCAGAAAGAGGCTAAGACAAAGACAACTTATCACAAACATCAGAAAGAGGCTAAGACAAAGACAACTTATCACAAACATCAGAAAGAGGCTAAGACAAAGACAACTTACCACAAACATCAGAAAGAGGCTAAGACAAAGACAACTTACCACAAACATCAGAAAGAGGCTAAGACAAAGACAACTTACCACAAACATCAGAAAGAGGCTAAGACAAAGGCAACTTATCACAAACATCAGAAAGAGGCTAAGACAAAGACAACTTACCACAAACATCAGAAAGAGGCTAAGACAAAGACAACTTACCACAAACATCAGAAAGAGGCTAAGACAAAGACAAATTATCACAAACATCAGAAAGAGGCTAAGACAAAGACAACTTATCACAAACATCAGAAAGAGGCTAAGACAAAGACAACTTATCACAAACATCAGAAAGAGGCTAAGACAAAGACAACTTATCACAAACATCAGAAAGAGGCTAAGACAAAGACAACTTATCACAAACATCAGAAAGAGGCTAAGACAAAGACAACTTATCACAAACATCAGAAAGAGGCTAAGACAAAGACAACTTATCACAAACATCAGAAAGAGGCTAAGACAAAGACAACTTATCACAAACATCAGAAAGAGGCTAAGACAAAGACAACTTATCACAAACATCAGAAAGAGGCTAAGACAAAGACAACTTATCACAAACATCAGAAAGAGGCTAAGACAAAGACAACTTATCACAAACATCAGAAAGAGGCTAAGACAAAGACAACTTATCACAAACATCAGAAAGAGGCTAAGACAAAGACAACTTATCACAAACATCAGAAAGAGGCTAAGACAAAGACAACTTACCACAAACATCAGAAAGAGGCTAAGACAAAGACAACTTACCACAAACATCAGAAAGAGGCTAAGACAAAGACAACTTACCACAAACATCAGAAAGAGGCTAAGACAAAGACAACTTATCACAAACATCAGAAAGAGGCTAAGACAAAGACAACTTACCACAAACATCAGAAAGAGGCTAAGACAAAGACAACTTACCACAAACATCAGAAAGAGGCTAAGACAAAGACAACTTATCACAAACATCAGAAAGAGGCTAAGACAAAGACAACTTACCACAAACATCAGAAAGAGGCTAAGACAAAGACAACTTATCACAAACATCAGAAAGAGGCTAAGACAAAGACAACTTATCACAAACATCAGAAAGAGGCTAAGACAAAGACAACTTATCACAAACATCAGAAAGAGGCTAAGACAAAGACAACTTACCACAAACATCAGAAAGAGGCTAAGACAAAGACAACTTATCACAAACATCAGAAAGAGGCTAAGACAAAGACAACTTATCACAAACATCAGAAAGAGGCTAAGACAAAGACAACTTACCACAAACATCAGAAAGAGGCTAAGACAAAGACAACTTATCACAAACATCAGAAAGAGGCTAAGACAAAGACAACTTATCACAAACATCAGAAAGAGGCTAAGACAAAGACAACTTACCACAAACATCAGAAAGAGGCTAAGACAAAGACAACTTATCACAAACATCAGAAAGAGGCTAAGACAAAGACAACTTACCACAACATCAGAAAGAGACAGTTGTCGTTTTTTTTGCCACATTATGAGAAGAGGAAAACTGGAATATATTTTGCCAACTGGAAACATTTGTGGAAAGGGAGTTAGAGCAAAATAGCGAGAGAAGATTCTCAATCAACAGGTGTCAGGGCATGTATTAATACACTGTTGCAGATCACAAGATGTGAAGGAGCATAATCAATCATGCCAGTCGGCAAGGCACTAGATGATGACATTATTGCAACAATTCTATAATAGTACTATCCACAAATGGACGAAGACTTGAAGTCTACATTTGTCATTACGTGTAGGGAGGGAGAAGGTGAAGTATCCCAGCATGAGCTAGAGGTGTCAACTGCTCCACGCTGAGTGTATATAGTTTCTAGTGACTTCCGGTCCCCAACATGGGGATAGGCAGTTGAGCTGCTGTTTATGCTTGTGGCTACGGTTTGATTACGCATTTTCCTCATATTGGACTGGTAGTGCATGGTTCTGTCGTCCTGCTACTGAGTTGAGTGCGTGGAGCAACACTGTGAGCTGTGAATTTTGCGTGGAGTGCTTTTACATCTGTCCGGGGTTGTTTGTAGCGTGAACTGCATGTTCAGAAAAATGGTGGCCGGCTGGTCGCTGAACTAACTGGGTTGTCGTATGCAGTAATGTTTGGCTGCTGGTTTTCTAGTGACTGCCGCTTCCATTGACGATGAACAGTATTTTACGTGGCAGACTTTTGTGTTGGCATTCTGGCAGCGACATTATGCATGGCATACCTGTGCAGGATGTTGGTTTGTCGAGGTGCCTGTATGTTCCATACAAACATAGGGCAGTGAGGAGCATTTTGCGTGATATTTACTAGCATAGGAACGGAGCATAATGGGGGGACCATTTGCCATGAAGTTGGAATCGCGACTAATAACATAGTTTCTAGTTTGTATAGTTTACAGTTGATAGAATCTACCAATCTGATTCTTGGTCTTCCTTTGGTTTTACAGCCAGAACTGCTTTGATTGTTGGTTGGTCGGTTATGAATCTTCTAGAAGATTATGGGCTCGACCTCTTTAGTCCAATGCATTGAGGTCCAGGTCATCTGTTAGTGTGAACTTTGTATAGACACTATTCACTTGATTTGGTACCAAACTACCATCTCCAAAGGAACTTTGTTGAAAAGTTTGTCTTCCTCTTCTCCATTTGTCTTTAATTGTTTCCTGAAGAACTGGTGTTGAAAGTAATTCATGACGAGAGAGATGCCAACACTGAGCTGACCTTCAGCAGGTCACTAAAGATAAAAGTGGTTCTTTTTGGCTTGTATATATGGCTTATTTGTTTTCTGATATTAGCAATGATTTCTGTGTTCTTTATAGCAGAAGCAGGGAATTCAACGTTTTGTACAGATTCAAGTAAAGCAAACAGCATAATACATTTATTGCTTTTCAAAACTTTATGTAATTTATTAATACTAACATTACTGCTTTTGCTTTCTAGTTACACCATAGATTCGAATACATTTTGAGTCAACGTGATCGTTTTTCTGATTTGATCATTAGTTTTTTAAAGTAAAACGGGATATCCTCAAATATTTTATTAAAATTGACTCAGTTCTAATTTATCTTGCTCACTTTCTAGTTCTATTTCAGGGAGGTATTCTGTCTCAAGGTTTTTGTCTCTTATAGTTAATACATGTTTATGTAACAGCTATGAAGTTTTCAATTTAAATTTATATATTATTACAGGTCATGTTACGTAAAGTCAGGGTATAAAAAAACAACAGTCAGTTAAAAAGCTATAAATGGAAAATGATGTTTTGAAGATAACACATTATTTAGGAATCTTTCTCCTGTTTATATTTCAAAAGAGCTTTCGTCAGGAATTGTTGCCCTTACATTAAGATGAATTTATCATGTGTATTTTAAAATAAAATATTAACTTATTTCTTGCCTTGTTCATAAATTGACCTCATAAAATCAGTGATTATAAAACCCACACTGATAGTTATGTAGACTTATTTGTTTATATTTGTTTTAAATTACATTTCGTCCTCCATGTATGCAACATTTGTCTTCCGTTATCAGAATACCCAGGTGACTATATCTGTGATGTTGCTTTCCCATGTGGTGGCCAGTAAAGCATTAATACAGTACAAATCAGGCATCTGGAATTTTCACCTTGATTGCTTGAATCTGGTGGAGAAAAAAAATACTTTCCAAACTCATTCTAAACCAAATAACTCACCACAACTAAATAACGATCATCACTAAATATTCAATGACTCATTCTAAATCAAATAACTCACCATAACTAAATAACAATGACCAGTAAATATTCAACCACTTATTCTAAACCAAACAACTCACTACAACTAAATAACTACCATCACTAAATATTCAATGACATATTCTAAACCAAATAACTCACCACAACTAAATAACGACCATCATTAAATATAAAATGACTCCTTCTAAAATAACCTGCACCTGTGGCTTAGGGGATAGTGAAATACAGGTTCATAATTCCCTGATATTCCAAGTGGAGGGTTCCAAATTACCAGCAGCAGTTTGAAAGCTGATTGCTATGCGTTGATTTTGATGGTATGAGAATTCAGTCTTTCAGAAAGAAATGGCAAACTACTGAACTAAAGAGTGGCGAGTAAATCACAAACAGCCAATAAATGTTGGGGTTGAATGCAATGCCCAGAAAAGGATAAGCAACTAAACTTTATAACATTCTAAATTTAAATAGGATTCACTGTTGTAAAGTTGTAATTATAAACTGAATACTAGCTTGTTTTTTTCTGGCACAAAAATGAAGCTGATTTATGCTTTTCTTGTCTAATGTTTATTCATTCATTCTGTAGTGTGTCCCTTGCAGAACTTTGCTCCTATAGCAACCTTCCTGAGACAAGCAAGATGTTCCGTGTCTGATACACCCATCTGGAGATAATCTGCCACACCCTGCAGCCATATTCTCTTTGGCCTTCCTCTTCCTCTCTTCCCGGTCATATACCCCTTCATTATTGTTCTCTCCAAATTTTCATGATGTTTCAAGTGACCAAAATATTTCAATTTTCTTTGTTTTATCCTCCTTAGTAGCCAACATTCTTAAATATTCAGATCTTGTCGTATGGATGCATTTGTTATTTTCTGTACCCAAGATATTCTTAGAACTCGTCCAGTTTTCTAATGCACCTAAGTTAAATGTGTGTTTTGTATGACCAGGTTATCTAAAAGCAAAGCTATTTGCACAATCAGAAAGCATGTCTTAGGACGTTATATACTGCTTCTACAACTGTCTGTCTGTGAATCATCAACAAACAGCAAGTCATGCTAAAGGAGGAGTCTGATGTGTGTATGTGAATTGTTTAGATCATCACATTTTGTAGGCCTGAGTGCAGGGAGGCACAGGTGGTCAGTCTTTCCCTACTGTAGTGAATGAAGAGAGCTGGCATCAAACCTCTGCCCGACTGCACTCAAGCCATTATGTGTGAAATGCCTTAACCATTATACCAATCCACCTGCTCCTGTCAACTTGGGCAATAAATAGAATTAGTATAAAGAAACTCAAGGCTACAGAGATGTGGTTTATATATAGAATGCTAAGAATCCCATGGAGAGTCAAGATGACCAGTAACCAAATTTTGGAAGATGCCAATTCACAAATACATTTGATTATACACATCAGGACAAGACAACTGTCATATTTTGGTCATGTTATGAGGCAAGAGAGTCTGGAGAATGCTGTGTCAACCATGAAGGTCGTGTGTCAATGACAGAGGTCAACAAAGGGAGAAAATGCTAGATGGTTTGACAGAGTAGAGTGGGAGACAATCAGTGCCCAAACTTATCAAGGACAGAGTAGAGTGGGAGACAATCAGTGCCCAAACTTATCAAGGACAGAGTAGAGTGGGAGACAACCAGTGCCCAAACTTATCAAAGACAGAGTAGAGAGGGAGACGACCAGTGGCCAAACTTATCAAGGACAGAGTAGAGTGGGAGACAATCAGTGGCCAAACATATCAAGGACAGAGTAGAGTGGGAGACAATCAGTGCCCAAACTTATCAAGGACAGAGTAGAGTGGGAGACAGTCAATGGCCAAACTTATCAAGGACAGAGTAGAGTGGGAGACAATCAGTGGCCAAACATATCAAGGACAGAGTAGAGTGGGAGACAATCAGTGCCCAAACTTATCAAGGACAGAGTAGAGTGGGAGACAGTCAGTGGCCAAACTTATCAAGGACAGAGTAGAGTGGGAGACAATCAGTGGCCAAACATATCAAGGACAGAGTAGAGTGGGAGACGACCAGTGGCCAAACATATCAAGGACAGAGTAGAGTGGGAGACAATCAGGCCAAACTTATCAAGGACAGAGTAGAGTGGGAGACAGTCAGTGCCCAAACTTATCAAGGACAGAGTAGAGTGGGAGACAATCAGTGCCCAAACTTATCAAGGACAGAGTAGAGTGGGAGACAATCAGTGGCCAAACTTATCAAGGACAGAGTAGAGTGGGAGACAGTCAGTGCCCAAACTTATCGAGGACAGAGTAGAGAGGGAGACAATCAGTGCCCAAACTTATCGAGGACAGAGTAGAGAGGGAGACAATCAGTGCCCAAACTTATCAAGGACAGAGTAGAGTGGGAAACAATCAGTGCCCAAACTTATCAAGGACAGAGTAGAGTGGGAGACAATCAGTGCCCAAACTTATCAAGGACAGAGTAGAGTGGGAGACAATCAGTGCCCAAACTTATCAAGGACAGAGGAGAGTGGGAGACAATCAGTGGCCAAACGTATCAAGGACAGAGTAGAGTGGGAGACAATCAGTGGCCAAACATATCAAGGACAGAGTAGAGAGGGAAACAATCAGTGCCCAAACTTATCAAGGACAGAGTAGAGTGGGAGACAATCAGTGGCCAAACTTATCAAGGACAGAGTAGAGTGGGAGACAATCAGTGCCCAAACTTATCAAGGACAGAGTAGAGTGGGAGACAATCAGTGGCCAAACATATCAAGGACAGAGTAGAGTGGGAGACAATCAGTGGCCAAACGTATCAAGGACAGAGTAGAGTGGGAGACAATCAGTGCCCAAACTTATCAAGGACAGAGTAGAGTGGGAGACAATCAGTGGCCAAACTTATCAAGGACAGAGGAGAGTGGGAGACAATCAGTGGCCAAACATATCAAGGACAGAGTAGAGTGGGAGACAATCAGTGACCAAACATATCAAGGACAGAGTAGAGTGGGAGACAATCAGTGGCCAGACTTATCAAGTAAAGTCCAGAATGATACACAGTCAGACTGCAACTGGTGCCATTAGTATCGGAACTCTTTGCTGGCTGTTGAAGAAGAGGTTTGAGCACTATGGAAATGTTCCGAGTGTTGTAATGTTACCTCTTGACTCAACTCAACTCAGCTCAATTCATCTTATCAAGAATACAGAGGGCAGATGTTTTGTGGAGGAAAATTATTGCTTGCGATGATTGACATGGCACATGATGATGAACCATGTAAGATCACAGAGCCTACATATAAGCTTATTACGGTTCATAGTAATAATACTGTGACACAATTTACAATATCAATATAACTAAGCATTTCTTCATAGAACAACTAGAATTTATTTTACAAAGAACATTGGTTACCACTTTATCCGCAATTTTCTTTTTGTTCATCAGCATTTCAAACTTCTGAGCATCTCCAAGTTTTGCATACTGCCTTGCTTCTTGTTCGAATCCTATTACTTCTGTTTTTACTGCAGCCAGGTACGCTAAAATGTATTATAAATACAGACTTGTGAATAATATACAATTTATTTTTAAAAAATGAAAACAAATCAGCTGCACCAACATTAGTATATAAAAAATACCAACATTAGTAAGTAAACAACACCAACATTATGCAGGTCAGCATGGCCGAATGGGTAAGAACGCGTGTTCTTAAACATCCAGTGTGCTGATGCCAAGGTTAGCAGTTCAACCCCTACACCGGACAGCTGGACTAAAATGTTGATCTGTTGTCCTTGACTTGGGTATATAAATTACAATACCTCTGAAGTCAGAGTGGGTTTGCCTGATGGTGAGGGACACTGTTAATAGGGAAAGCTAATCCACATGTGAAATTCACTCCATCACTACTATAAATAGTGTGTATGGACTATGCTTGAGTTCAAAGCGAGTAAGCGCAACCAAAAAAAATCACCATTAGTAAGTAAAATACACCAACATTAGTAAGTAAAAATCACCAACACTAGTAAGTAAAGTCCCCTTTTACATGCTTTAAGTTGCATTGGACATATAGTGCCAGACCCATAATTTTTATACATCAATAGGCGCTCAGTGGGTGGTGTGGTCAGTATCACGATGAGACATTTACCGGTATCCAATTTTAAGTTGGGTGGAACTGGGAGCCCACGTCAATTAAAATAATCCACCTCAGTGCAGATTCGAATCCATGACTACCAGGCTGGCAAGCAAGCCTCTAACCACTATGTACCATGGCTTCCATCAACATGGCTACTCACCACAAAAGTTAACTCTTACCTTGAAATAACCTTCAGTCATTTGAAGAGATAATAGTTTCTTGTTAAAGGATATGCCACAGGGAAAAGTGGAGGAGAAGCAGGCAACAGATATCTATATATATATATATATATATTATATAATATATATATATATATATATATATATATATATATATATATGATATATATATTATATATATATATATATATATATATATATATTTTGAAGTGCTCATAAATACTTGTGAATGTATTTCTTATGCTATTCTCAAATAAGTTGAGTCACTAGGATGAATACTTGTTCCGTCTATTTCTGCTTCTTTTTGTTTGCTGTTTAGTAAAGGAAACATTACTAACCCAGGCCTAATTCCCGACTGTGGATTGATCAAAAACAGAAATGAGAAAGTTCTCACAAATATTAAAGATCAATGGAACAGATTGGTTGAACACGTTGAGGAACTTCTGCATAGACTAGTCCCTGAAGACCCACTAGATACCCAGCCAACATAAGTACAGCTGGATATCAACTACATGCAAATATCTAAAGAAGAGTAAGTTATGAAACTTCGGAGGGATGAGAAAGCTGCTGGTCCAGATGGTATCCCAGCACAGTCTGTTAAAACTAATATAAACACCTCAACTGAATCACTGGTCAAATGATTTAGTCGAATCTGGTAGACTGAAGAAATACCAGCAGACTGGAGAAAAGGATATCTGGTTAATTTAAGCTGCCAAAGAAAGGGGACAGTAGTGTGAAAATTACAGATAAATAATATTACTGTCATTTTGCTTGGGAAAATATTAAACAGGATCTGGAGAGATTAAAAGATACCACCGACAAACAACTAAGGGATGAACAGGCAGGTTTATGACCAAACAAATCTCCACTGACAGTCCACATGTGCTGGGCTGAATCATGACTTGGTTACATTCTAATACAACTCTTCATACATGAGAATTTTCAGTGCTAGTCTTGCACAACCTTCAGGTTTCTGGCAGTAGAGAAAGGCAGGAGAGCTCTGTGACACAGTGCATGTGTAGATCATACTTTGGTATCATTTGGGGTGAAAAGTCTCTACACTTAACTTGACTCATATAAATGTAAGTCTTCATCGGGGCTGAGATGAGATGAATGCCAATGCATCAGACTTAGAGAGTCCCAGCCTTCCACAGGATTTGCAATCAGCCAATCAGTGAGCAGGAGTACTTTTAACATAATACTGTATGCAGCACATTGTACACATTAAGAATATATGACATGTTTGTAAATTACCTTTCCATGCCTCAGTGCCACCCTCTCTAAGTTTCTTCTGCTGAAGCTCCATTTTCTCCTCAATCAAAGCACTTTTGTGTTTGAGAACTTGCATCTGTGAGAGACTCAAACTGTCCTTCAGCTGTGCTACCTGTGGACATTGTTTACAACACAGAGTTAATATAAGAATTATAAGGTGCAACTTCTAGAAGGGCCAAAAAATGAGAAATACATGGACTTTAAAAAAAACAACAACAACAACAACAACACAAAAACAATTGCTATTTATGCATAAGTCTTTATGCAGGCATGCTGTACAATTGAGAAATAAAGAACAATTTATAAGTAGACAATCATCATCATCATCAAGTGCCATGCCAGCTGGCATAGGTGTTCATGACTCTCCACAGAGCTCAGTCTTTGGTTTTCTGGATCAACTCCGCTGTTGATATTCCTCCATGCCACCATCGCAATCCATCCAGCATCATTTCTCTTGGTCTGCCTCTGCCTCTCTTCCCCTCGATTTTTCCAGTTGTCACTATGTTCTCCAATGCCTCTCTTCTCATCACATGACCAAAAAAGCTGTTTGTCTCTTTCTTATTGTTGTATATAATGTTCTAGCTTCATTAGCTTCTTTCAGGCAGTTGTTGTTAGTAGACAATGGCAGAAAAATAAGGAGTGAAGCAAATATGGAAGACAGCTGGCAGCAGTTATTCATGAATATATATCATGACTGTCAATATCCTACATATTTTTGATTTGATAACACTGAAAACCTTTCATGTGCAATAACTCTGGATATCAGTAAATAAAGTAAGGATCTTATTACACCCCTTCAGGCATACTGGGCATATGGTGCTGGCCTCATATTTGTATAGACCAATCAGCATTAAGCAGGTCATGTGGTCAATAACATGCCGGCCGCCTTTATTTCTCTGGACATTTCCTGGCACCCTTGTTAGGCTGGGTCACCCTGGAAGCCCCATTGGCCCCTGACAGACTGAAATTATCCTCATCATTGGAGATCAGCATGGCTGAATGGATAAAAGTGTTTGCTTTGAAGCTTCCGGTGTTCTGATGCCAAGGTAGTGGGTTCAAACCCTGCACCGGTCAGTTGGACTAACGTGATGATTTCTCTTACTTGACTTGGGGATGTAAATTACAATTTCCTCACAAATTGGGAGTAGGTTTGCCTGATGGGGAGGGACACTGATAATAAGGAAAGCTAGCCCACATGCAAAAATCAGTCCAGTGTGGATTTCGTTCAAGTTAAAAGTGAAAAAAAAAACAACAACATAACAATGGATACCAGATAATTATCAGAATTTTCTGGCCATAGTCTGAGAAGGAAAGGTGGTGTTGAAAGAAAACTTGTCACCTCAGTTCAGTATGCAACTGGCCTAGAATATATGACCTGCTCTGTGGCGAAGGGGCCGAGGACGCAGTTCTTAATCCCATATACTGCTGTCGAAACACAGCTGCAGATGATTTGGCAGCAGACCACCTTGCATTGGTTTTTATAAAATAGTATGAGTTATGGTCATTCAGATAGCAATGGCAAACTACTGAATGTAAACTTGCCAAGAAATCACAAACAGCCAAATCATGATGGGGTTGACAGCGACATCCTGTAAAAGATATGAACCTAACTGAATACTTCATACCCCCACCTACAATGGGACTATCTTCACATGCCACACAAGCAACCATAAGATCCTAGACAACCACATTTTTATCTACACTCTAGATTAGAAACACAGTAACAGTGACATGTATAAATCCTACCTGTTTGTCTAACATCTGTTTCTCGTAACGTAACACTTCTATGCAGCTAGTACCATCACTTAGAAAAGAAACAAAAAATGGACAAGTTATTTATATCGCAACTGTGAGGTCAGAACTCTGTATAATAAACACATTACTGCAGCATTTAAAAATAAACATGTAAAAATTTCCCGAAGCAGGAACTTGTGTCTTTGATGTAATAGGGCCATCACGTGCTGTGGGCCTGAATGCACGGAGAATTAGGTGGCCAGTCTTTCCCTCACTTAACGAGATGACAAATGTGTGGCAGGATCCTTGCCCGACACCAGTCATGGCATTATCACCTCCTATCAACTATGTTAATGTGCCCTCAACTTAAGCATTTAGTTGATCTTTTTTTTTTTTCTACTGAAGAGCCATAACATTATGAAAATGAATAAATATGGCTGTAATAAGGTCACACATATAATCTGCCGTTAACATTAGTAAAAAATAAAAAAAAAAAAACTATAAGATCTTTTCACATGCCACAAAATTAACTGGGTATATAGCGCAAGCCCCATAGTTTTAATAGACCAATCAGCACTGATGTGGTCAATATCACACTTACTGTCTTTACTTCCCACAATATTTTCTGATAACCGTTTTAGGCGGGGTCAACCTGGAAACTGGACATTAAAAAAACAAACAGCCTTAGTGTGAAGTCAAACACATGAGCTCCGGGCTGGTAGGCAAGTGTGCTGGTCACCATGCTTTTGTAGCCTGCCCAACATTAACACTGTTCGCAGAAACATGTGAGGCCTGGGGGCTGGAGGTGGATGTCCACCTTGTATATTGTGGAATGTGTGTCTATTCCTCAATAAGGCAGGGAGTTGTGTCTATTAGTGGTAAAATAACCACCCCAGTTTGTTTACAGCATGGTGACTGCCTTGGCAAGCAAGCTTTATTTTCCAGCCTGGGGAAACCCCTCTTGGCATACACCAGTAATGATGAAATGCTGTAATGATGTCTTTTTGGATACAAGAACACCTTCAGGTTATTCATCATCATTATGTGCCATGCCAATATGCATGGGAAATAATGATTTGCCATCTCAAACGATCACAAGTCGTGGATCAGGTCTGTGTTCTTGCCCTGATTATCCCATGTGGCTAAGCTATCCAGTTTTTTCTTTCTTTCTCTGGCTCTTTTCCCATAGAGTTTGTCAGCTGTCTCTGTGAATTTTCAAGTTTATTTCTCATGATAAGGTGTCCAATACATCTTGACTGCCTACGTCTAATTTCAATAATCAATTAATGGTTTTTATTTGTTTCTTTAAGGACTGTCTCATTTGTTTTTATGACCATCCATGGTATTCTTCGCAGTTTTCCACTGCCATTAGATATTTCTAAGCTTGTCTGCTTATTATCCATGTTTCACATGCATGTAACAGTGTAGGTGGCTGCAGCTAGAGTTTGTGCTCTGTGCGATGCTTTCAACAGGCCACTCTGCAGAAACAGACAGAGCAATATGGGATCCCACCCAGTGCAATGAAGTCATCGTCTTGCCTTTAAACCTCTTTTATATTGCATTCCTTTTCTAACTGCAGCTGACAGCCATTACTCAGTTGTATTTTGATGAGTACATTGGCCATAAGTATTCGCACAGGTCACAGAGGTCACAAGGCCCAAATTTAGCACTGATCAAGACATTAGAGCAACTCTTGATGGTATGGTCCCTTCTGAGACTGGCCAACATCTCAAGGATTGCCATGCCTCTTCGCAGATGTGAAATTTAAATAGCGGCAATGCACACCCCACTGGTTTCTGTGCTTGGAGAGGGGAAGGAAAGCTCTGTAACTCAGTCCCCAAGGGGATGGCACTGTGGTACTGGGTCAGGAGGAAAGTCTCACCACCAGCCTGACTCCTGGAGATGCCAGGGTCTTAGATTACCTGAAGGTCAATACAGTGGACTCAAGAGATAGGTTTTGCAAGCAACTGACAAGTCAACCAATCAAGCAACTAACCAGTCAACCAAGCAAGCAACTAACCAGTCAACCAAGCAAGCAACTAACCAGTCCACCAAGCAAGCAACTAACCAGTCAACCAAGCAAGCAACTAACCAGTCCACCAAGCAAGCAACTAACCACGTCCACCAAGCAAGCAACCAGTCCACCAAGCAACTAACCAGTCCACCAAGCAAATAACCAGTCCACCAAGCAAGCAACTAACAAGTCCACCAAACAAGCAACTAATCAGTCCACCAAGCAAGCAATTAACCAGTCCACCAAGCAAGCAACTAACCAATCAAGCAAGCAACTAACCAGTCAACCAAGCAAGCAATTAACCAGTCCACCAAGCAAGCAACTAACCAATCAAGCAAGCAACTAACCAGTCAACCAAGCAAGCAACTAACCAATCCACCAAGCAACTAACCAGTCCACCAAGCAAGCAACTAACCAGTCCACCAAGTAAGCAACTAACCAGTCCACCAAGCAAGCAACTAACCAGTCCACCAAGCAACTAACCAGTCAACCAAGCAATCAACTAACCAGTCAACCAAGCAAGCAACTAAACAGTCCACCAAGCAAGCAACTAACCAGTCAACCAAGCAAGCAAACTAACCAGTCCACAAAGCAAGCAACTAACCAGTCAACCAAGCAAGCAAACTAACCAGTCCACAAAGCAAGCAACTAACCAGTCCACAAAGCAAGCAACTAACCAGTCAACCAAGCAAGCAATTAACCAGTCAACCAAGCAAGCAATTAACCAACTAACTGGTCCACCAAGCAAGCAACTAACCAGTCCACCAAGCAAGCAACTAACCAGTCAACCAAGCAAGCAATTAACCAGTCAACGAAGCAAGCAATTAACCAACTAACTGGTCCACCAAGCAAGCAACTAACCAGTCCACCAAGCAAGCAACTAACCAGTCCACCAAGCAAGCAACTAACCAGTCCACCAAGCAAGCAACTAACCAGTCCACCAAGCAACTAACCAGTCCACCAAGCAAGCAACTAACCAGTCCACCAAGCAAGCAACTAACCAGTCCACCAAGTAATCAACTAACCAGTCAACCAAGCAAGCAACTAACCAGTCCACCAAGCAACTAACCAGTCCACCAATCAAGCAACTAACCAGTCCACCAAGCAAGCAACTAACCAATCAAGCAACTAACCAGTCCACCAAGCAAGCAACTAACCAGTCCACCAAGCAAGCAACTAACCAGTCCACCAAGCAAGCAACTAACCAATCAAGCAAGCAACTAACCAGTCAACCAAGCAAGCAACTAACCAGTCCACCAAGCAAACAAACTAACCAGTCAACCAAGTAATCAACTAACCAGTCAATCAAGCAAGCAACTAACCAGTCCACCAAGCAACTAACCAGTCCACCAAGCAAGCAACTAACCAGTCCACCAAGCAAGCAACTAACCAGTCCACCAAGCAAGCAACTAACCAATCAAGCAAGCAACTAACCAGTCAACCAAGCAAGCAACTAACCAGTCCACCAAGTAATCAACTAACCAGTCAACCAAGCAACTAACCAGTCCACCAAGTAATCAACTAACCAGTCAAGCAAGCAACTAACCAGTCCACCAAGCAAGCAACTAACCAATCAAGCAAGCAACTAACCAGTCCACCAAGTAATCAACTAACCAGTCAACCAAGCATGCAACTAACCAGTCCACCAAGCAAGCAACTAACCAGTCCACCAAGCAAGCAACTAACCAACCAGTCCACCAAGTAATCAACTAACCAGTCCACCAAGTAAGCAACTAACCAGTCCACAAAGCAAGCAACTAACCAGTCAACCAAGCAAACAATTAACCAGTCAACCAAGCAAGCAATTAACCAGTCAACCAAGCAAGCAATTAACCAACTAACTGGTCCACCAAGCAAGCAACTAACCAGTCAACCAAGTAAGCAACTAACCAGTCAACCAAGCAAGCAACTAACCAGTCAACCAAGCAAGCAAACTAACCAGTCAACCAAGTAATCAACTAACCAGTCAACCAAGCATGCAACTAAACAGTCCACCAAGCAAGCAAACTAAACAGTCCACCAAGCAAGCAAACTAACCAGTCCACCAAGCAAGCAAACTAACCAGTCCACCAAGCAAGCAACTAACCAGTCAACCAATTAACCAATTAGCCAACTAACCAAGCAAGAAACTAGCCAGTCAACCAAGCAAGCAATTAACCAACTAACTGGTCCACCAAGCAAGCAACTAATCAGTCAACCAACCAAGAAACCAACCAGCCAACCAAACAAACCACAAGCGATTCACACTGCTGCTTGCCAGCTTCATTTTAGAACACTAAGCCCTTTCAGGTCTAGATTTGTACGTGTAAAAATGTATCACTGTTTCTTCTTCTTCTTCTGCTGCTGTTTGTCCATCGATGGAGCAAACACTCATAACCAACTGATTCCAAGTTCTCCTTTCAGCTGCCATCTCATGCAGGTCCCTATGTGTCTTCCCCATGTAATTCATTTGTCTTTAATTCTCTTCACTGTGTGATTTTAGGTCTTTTTCATATGAATTTCTTTACCTCTGTTGAAAGATTACACATCACCAGGGGGTTGACAAAGTGGGATGAATCGAGGGGATTATAATGGTATTCAAAGAATAAGTCCAAAAAGCAACAGAAGGCATTAAGGTTTTAATAAATTTCAGTATATTTCCACATCATGGGAGATTTTACCCATAACAGGTTAATAACAATTTAGCAGCTAAATAAACTCTTGTATTACTTCTCTAAACATTAATCTCCCGTTGTCTCCTCTATGCTTCTCAAGGAGCATCATCTCGTCCAACCTGATGACTCTACTCTGTCGATGTCTGTATCACCTAGAATGTCCGTAAGTGCTTCTTTCATTACATAGTTGTGTCCACATCTGTTTAACTTTCTTTACAGTTGGGGGAGGTCTTTACAGTTGGGGGAGGAGATGGCATGGCTCTAGAAGATGATGATGTTTAAAATATTGCTGAGTAAGGTTCTACTTATCAAATACAGCTGGTTATCATAGAGCATTTGATCCTGTATTCGTGTCTATAGTTCTCTTCCAAAACGTTCAAATACATTGATTCATTTGTAGACCATTAAAGAATGCATTTATACATGGAAACACCTACAAAAACTATTAACTCAATCTTAAACACACTACTGAAAATCATGCTTCTTGTCCACAACAGAACAGTATTCTCAAGTGTTATTAACTGCACAGCTATTAAGTGAAATAGCTGACAATAAACCTATCATCATTATTCCTCAGCAATAATGTTGAGACTGTTTGAGCAAATGTATTTACACAGAAATGACAGTGGACAGTAGCATGGATTTGTGAATACATTGTAATAAATTTGTGAAAACAATGTAATAAATTTCTGAATACATTGTAATAAATTTGTGAACAAATTCTAATAAATTTGTGAATTGTGAACCTGGCAACAGCCTTTGTTGTTTATGATAGCCATCGTTTTTCCTGCAAATTGCATTAATGTTTTAATTTGCCAGAAGTATTCCAAGCACACGCATATCCCAACAGTTAACTTTACACACACATGCCCAACATCTGCATATGAAGTCTGGAGTGAAATTGCCACAAGCTTTTTGATGGAAATCTAGTAAAAGACACCGCCGAATGGAACAAACGAAGGAACAAACTTTATCTTCAAAGGTTCACAAATTGGACACGCAGGCCCATCAAATATTCAGCCCTTCTAACCACTTATCTTTAGCACATCAATTATATGTTATCTATTATGCATGTTATATTCACATAACATGCCCCCCCCCCTCCCCCCCCCCAAAAAAAAAAACAAAAAAACAAAACAAAAAAAACAAACATGGTAACATGAAAGCTTTGCAAGTTGTCAAACAGACAGACGCACATGACGCCCATATTTGTATAAACCAGTCAGCTCTCAAGGGGTGATGTGGTCAATATCAAGCTGGCTGACTTTACTTCCCACAACATTTCCTGGTACCCATTTTAGGGTGGATCAACCTGGGAGCGAAGGCCAATGATTAACAAAAATCCCTACCTTGATGGGGATTCGAACAATTGCTTCAACAGCAACTCATTTTATAAGGCTGGGGTGAGCCAAGACTGGCATTGGTCAGAAAACAAAATGTCTTAACTTCTGAGGCTTGAACCCAGATCACTGATAACAAGTGCACTAACTGCTTCATCATTATGGCTTATTCTTAAGGAAAGGCTGTACCATAGAAAAAAATATCTTAACTTGTAAAGCTTGATCCCAGATTACTGAAAAGATAATGAGCGTACTAACTACTTCATCATTTTGGCATATTCCTAAGGAAAGGCCGTGCCATAGAGAAAAAAAAATAACTTGTAAAGCTTGAACCCAAGATAAGATAATGATAAGAAAATGAGTGCACTAACTGCTTCTTCATTATGGCTTATTCTTCAGGAAAGGCTGTACCACATCATGTTATGGTTATGCAGTGCTAGTTTACCCAGAAACCTGCATCATCATAAAATGGGTGCTAGAATGCAACCCCCATCTTGAAATGTTTGACTGGTGGAAGCAGAAGACTGCTTAACACCTCACAGAACTCAAGGCGCCTACTGAGCCACCAATATTAATATGGAATAAAAACAGGTGTCTACATGGTAGAGGAGAAATAAAACAGCCAGGAAACAAGAAAGTAATCATAGGAAAATGAACAGAATTAAAGTAGCAGAAGAAAAATCGGTATATTGTTTCAATAATTACTAAGCTGATCTGTTTGTGGCACTTTGTGAATGAAACATGAATAAAAGTCATATAATGTTATCACAGGTGGAAAGAATGAGCAAACATTATTTGGTGTTATCACAGGGTGTAAAGAATGAGCAAAAAGTTATGTGGTGTTATCACAGGGTGTAAAGAATGAGCAAAAGTTATGTGGTGTTATCACAGGGTATAAAGAATGAGTAAAAATTATGTGGTGTTATCACAGGGTGGAAAGAATGAGTAAAAATTATGTGGTGTTATCATAGGGTGGAAAGAATGAGCAAAAGTCATGTGGTGTTATCACAGGGTGTAAATAATGAGCAAAAGTCATGCAGTGTTATCACAGGGTGTAATGAATGAGCAAAGGTCATGTGGTATTATCACAGGTTGTAAAGTATGAGCAAAAGTCATGTGGTGTTATCATAGGGTGTAAAGTATAAGCAAAAGTCATGTGGTGCTTCACAGGGTGTAAAGTATGAGCAAAAATCATGTGGTGTTATCACAGAGTGTAAAGAATTAACAAAAGTAATGTGGTGTTATCACAGGGTGTAAATAATAATCAAAAGTTATGTGGTTATATCACAGGGTGTATATACTGAGCAAAAGTAAAGTAACGAATCCTATTTGACATACCAAGCACAAGATGCCAGTCCATAACTGTATACAGTAATCAACACCCAAGAGCTGATATGGTCAATGTTACATCGGCTGCCTTTACATCCCAAAACATTTCCTGGAACCCACTTTAGGCTGTCAACTTAAGAGCCCAGGTCAATTTTAAAAGTTCGCCTTGGTGCAAATTCAAACCCCTTACCACCACGCTTTTAAGCAGGCATTCTAACTACTGCACTACCATATTTCGCTGTAGAAAGTGAACTGGGCAGAATAGAGAACAAATGAACAAACTCTGAAAGGCGCTGGGGGGAAAAAAACAGATAAGTTTTGAAAAACATACAAAAATGTAGACAGTCTTGGCTTGATCACAACATGAGACATCTCTTCTTCTGCTGTCTTTCATCCCCCAATGAAGCAGGGCCATAACCAACCCATGATGAGCCCTTTGTAGACGGGTTTCTGATTGGTTAGATTTTGGTTTTGCATAGGCCCACAATCAACCCATGCCAAGCCCTCTGTAGACTTGTTTCTGATTGGTTAGATGTGTTTTTTTTTTTTTTGAGCTTGCTCAGTTTGAACTCAAATGTAGTCCATACACACTACTTCCAGCAGTGCTGGACTGAATTTTGCATGTGGATTAGCTTTCCCTATTAACAGTGGCTCTCGCCATTAGGCAAACCCACTCCGACTTCAGAGGTGCTTGTAATTTACATCCCCAAGTCAAGGACGACAGGTCAACATTTTAGTTCAACTGTCTGATGTAGGGGCTGAACCCCTTACTTCAACATTAGCACACCGGGTGTTTAAGAGCACGCGTTCTTATCCATTCGGCCATAATGACCTACGGTTGGATCTTAATGCTAAAGTTTCTACAAGATAGGTTAGCCAGTCAGGGTAGCCAGCCCCATGCCAAATCTCTTTAATGGCTTCTTTATGGCATGCATGGCAGGTTACAGTGTTACTATTCTTTGGTCCCTTCTGGGTTTCACTTACACATGTGTGATAAGAGACACAGAGACGTAAACATGTCACTACAACAGAATTACATTTTTGAGATAACAATCTGATAAGCTTATCTTGAGAAAACCAACTTGATTGTTTCCCCTTGCTAGAAATTCTACCTTAACATTGTTTAAATTCAAGCATTCATATGTTAAACATTTTACAAATATTTTGGTTCTTATCAACAACCCACAAGCTTTTATCCTCAAATCCTGCTCCTTCAATGTAAAAATAATTTCATTACACTTATAAATCCAATGCATTTCAATGTATAGTGTAAATATTGGTTAACATGTAATACAAGGAATATAAGTCATTGGTACAAGCTATCTTGGATTTCATCCACTTCTTCATCTGTATTCTTCTCATTATATTTATCTCTGACATACGGCTCACATTGGCAATAATAGAAAATACATTAAACAAATAAACGCAAACACACCTACATGCACAAATAACAATGAACGGGCTGAAACAAACAAACAAACAAACAATACTGACAACTGATATGTTTCTTTGGCATTTCAGGACACTTTTCAACTTCATACAAGTTTAAGTTACTAGATGCAACTGACTAAAATTTTTTGTTTACGGCGGGCTGCGCTATGGTAAACGCTCCCAAGGTGGCCAGAGGAAACACTTTAAAGACACTCTGAAAATTTCACTAAAGCTTTTGGAATTCATCATGACACTTGGGAGGCTGCTGCCAAAGACTGACATTTCTGGCGTACATTATTATGCAAAGGTGTAGTCACATGTGGAGCTATCAGGACTGCAAGAGCTGTAAAAAAAATAGACTGGACAAAAAAAAAAAAACCACTGCAGGAGATCCTCTTTCTGGATCATCAAGCATTCTTTGCCCATATTGTCAAAGAAAATTTTGAGCCAAAATAAGCCGTACTCACTGCTCCAAACTTTCAACCCCGCTGAATGCAATGAATGATCATCATCATTCTTGATGGACAAACACCAAGATGCAACTACCACAATGTTATGAGATACGGGGTACATGATGCCAAGCTCATATTGTCTTCAAAAGTGTTTCAGCTAAAGCATTATTCATTTACTCACTTCATCAGATTTATAACTCTGCAACATGCACTTGACGAGATGCAGTGAAATATGCCAGGCAATAAATTGTGCGAAATATGCCAGGCAATAAATTGTGTGAAATATGCCAGGCAATAAATTGTGCAACATACTGTTTGTGGCTTCTGTGTTTAAATTCACATTTTCTTGACAAAACAATCAATGGGTGATGTGATCTGCATCATCCCAGTCACCTTAGCTACCTGAAAACTTTCTGATATGCATTTTAAAAGGCTGGGCACAATTGTTGAGTCATGGACCAACAGGCCAGCAGGTGAACACATTAACTACTATTCTAACATTCCCCCAGTAATAATGATAAGCATTGAAAATTAAAAAGAAGACTAGCACAGTTAACAAACTAAAAAAAAAAAAACACTGTATCTGGAAATGAAAATGCAGATAAGCTTACGAGAAAAGGAGGAGAGTGAATAAGAAGATAACAAAGTCTTATGCTGTGAGAAAAAGAGGCCTATTTATTTAGGCTATTAGATAAAGCACAGAATCAACTCAAAAATCCCGTTACACTCTTGACTGGCAGGAAACAATAATAATTTTTGGCCTCAGAATGGGGCACACAAGTAGCACATGTCTATAAACACATTTTGAAACCTGCCTGCTTCACTACTATGCATGTGTAGAATAAGCAAACACAATACTGAACATTTTTTTGGCTTTTGTTTGCTTTGAACACAAGCATAGTCCATACACATGCTACTTCTAGTTCACTGGACTGATTTTTGCATGTGGATTAGCTTTCCCTATAAACAGTGTCCCTTGTCATAATGCAAATCCACTCTGACATCTGAGGTACTTGTAATTAATGTCCCTAAGTTAAGGACGAGAAGTCAAAATTTTAGTCCAACTGACCAGTGTATGGGTTGAACCCGCTACCTCGGCATCAGCACATAGGAAGTTTAAGAGCACATGCTCTTATCCATTCGCCCGTACTGACCTCGAGTTCTTTACATGTTCTGCAGGATTGCCTTCTATATAGTGAGCTCAGAAAACCAACTGGCTCAATGAATCAACACTAACTCAAAGCTCTATGGAATTAAAGAGAAAATCCCCAAAACAATCAATTTCATCATGAAAACTCACCCAACAATGTATTCATCAAAGATATGATCACAAGAGAAGTAAAATAATGAAAACACTGAGTTATTTTAGTATTTCAGGAAACATTTCAAACCCATGCCAAGCCAATACAAAACAATACACTGAATTATTCAGCAATACACATGTTATAATAGTGAACTTGAAGTCTATGATTGCCAAAGCAGTTAAACATACACAAATTATAACCAACTGTCAATACTGAGACAACATGCTTTGTTATCTGTAAGTACATTTCAAACACAAGACTTGTATAACATATGTCAATCGGTTCTTGAAAAATATGTTTATATGGGCGGATATACTTCAAAACCTTTTCTATAGTAATAATAATCATTAAAAAAGTGATCAAGTTTAGTCTATATACATCAGTAAAGAATAAATAATGTATACATGATATATAAAAATATAATGTCAATTAACAGCAATGATAGTGAACTTTATTAAAACAATTAATGCTTGTTTTCATCATGATCTGTTATCTTGTGTCTTTGCAACATCCAATGTGTGTTTATGATTTATGACTGTACTATTTAAAACCTGACCTATTCATTTTCTCTCACCCCCCCTCCACCATTTATTCATTGTAATTTTTTTCAGCGGAAGTGAACCATGGACAATTAGCAGACTAGTAAAGTATCATGTGGAAGCCACAGAGATGTGATTTTATAGAAGAATGATGATAATACCATGGACGGATAAAAGGCACAATGAAGATACCTACTATTTATTCATATCAGGAAAACACTGCCCAAATTCTTGTATATATTGTGAGAAGCAGAAAGCTGGTATACATTGTGACAATGACAGAGTGGATGAAACGTAAGGACAAACCAAGAGAGGAGATGCTTGACAATGGGACATCATGGTATGGAGGAACACTGGTATTAGAAATGAGTGGCAGCACATGAGACAGAAGGCTGTCTCATGAATCTCACAGACTGCCACGTGGCATGGACTATATGAAGAAGAATTCCACAGCATTACCACAGTTCATTTAAATGAACTTAATGGATTAACATTGATTCAGGAGCTTATGCTTGGGCTTCTCCCATGTCTCAATGCCATTTATTGATATTTGAGTTTGTTCACAAACTACAATTCTGAGCGACATATTAGCATCATCATGTGCTATGCTGTGTGGCACGGGTGATCATATTCCTCCTCAAACATTTGTCCTCTATTTTCTTGATCCATTTAACTGCTGGTCATCTTCTGATTCATGTTGCGAACCCATCCAGCATTTTCTCCCTCTGTTGACCTTTTGACTCTAACAACTTTTACCATCCCAGTTGTCACAACTTTCTCTGGACTCTCTCATCTAACAACTTGCTCCATAAATATCCCAATTAAGAACAGTTATGCTTTTTGGAGCATAATTTTCTATGGATAAATAATGTTATAGTCTTCCCTTGATTGTTTCTTCAATCACCAGTTATCTTTTATGATAGCAAATTTAGTTTTTACTCATGTGTTTTGATTTTTGTCATGGTACAAAATAGTTATAACAATAAGTATGCAACTACGCTTATTTCATCAAACATACAATAAAAAAAAAGGTAAATTAATTTTTTCAAAAGACAGAGGAAATAGACCAAATTTTTATAAACATATCGAAGTGAAATCACCCAACTTTTTCAACAATAATAATAAACTGTATACAAAAAACTTGAGTCAATATATGAGACAGAAGCAAGCAGACACATACTGTGTCAATGCTACACAGATCAAGATTTATAAGAAAGTTATAAATGCAACAAACTCATGTTCCATTGACAAACTAAAAAGATTAGCAGTAGTACTCATGCAAACAGGTGTTGTGGGCCCCTCAAAGCATTTTGTCTGTTTCCACTTTTCTCAAATTGATAAACTTCTGTTGTAAAGATACGTAGCAGTGGAATATGGCAATGGCTTACTAACAGTGTTTGGGCTGTGTGTGTGTGTTTGTGCATATGTTTGGAGTTGGGGTTGTTATTGTTGTCAACCACCAGCATTGGCAAGACTGGTTTGTTTCTTGACCAGTTCAGTTCTGTGGCTAACGCTGCTTTGTAAAATGGACACCCCACCTGAAAAAAATTTGTTTTATTTTGGCGTTGCTCACTTTGAACTCAAGCATAGACCAGACCAGTAGTGCTGGACTGAATTTTGTGTGTGGATTAGCTTTCCCTATTAACAGTGTCCCTCACCATCAGAACCCACTCCAACTTCATAGGTACTTGTAATTTATGTCCCTAAGTCAAGGATGAGAGGTCAACATTTTAGTCCAACTGTCTGGTGTAGGGGGTGAACCCCTTCCTTACCTCGGCATCAGTACTTATCAGTATCAGTAGCGTTCTTATCCATTCAGCCATGCTGACCTACACCTCATAATTCAATGACCACAAAAACGTGAAAGCCTTACATTCCACACCTCTATGATAGTGTATGCCTTGGGATTACTTTTGCTTTCATGGCTATTCCAGTAATTTCTAACTGCAACTATCTGTAGCTTTCCAAACAATCAATCAAATATCATCTCCACATTGAAGGCCAGCTGTAATGATCCAAAACTCTTTATCCTGAGCCTTCATGGTGCATAAATATAAGTTTCTTCCAGGCCATCTCCTATTTTCCTTCAGCACATCCTTTAACAAGGAGCTGTATGCTCTTCCAAAACCTCCATGTAAATTCCTCAACAGCTGTAACCATACAAGCTGCAGTGTTGGCTGAGGACCTGTGCTTCATTGGGAAACAAAAGGCAGAAGAAGAACAATCTAATCCAAAACACCAGACGTCTTGTGAAGATAATGCTAGAACAGTAGCACACGAGAACAAGAAGGAAAAAAAGGTGGATATGGAGAATGAAGAAACATAATTTACAAATTAAACCACAAATAACTGTTACTCAATTTGCTAGTTGTTCATTCTAATTTTAGATACTGGCAGAAATATCATTCAAAGATTGCAACACAAGATTTGTTCCACAAGTGTTTCCAGCATATTATAAAACTAATACAGTTAACTCTCAGTTATCATGGACTCTTTGCAGTAGTGATCATTTTTAACTGCAGTAGTTTCCAAGGCTTCTTAACAATGCATCAGTCTGTCTGAGGACACATTTATGTAAGTGTTGGGGGGGGTTACACTGATATTGCCATGGTTGTGATCGGACAAATGTCTGTGTTTATCTTCACTAAGAGAGGGAAAGACAGCCCACCTATTCCTCCCTGCTCTCACGCCTACACAATGTGGTGGCCCTATCGCATCATAGACCCAAAGCCAGTTCCTGCTTCAGGAATTGTTTATTTGCTTTTGTCTTTCTTTTAATCTGCCTGTCTGTCTAACCAACAATCTACTTTTGTCTAGTGGTCGATGCCAATATTGGTACAAATTGGTTGAAACTGATAAAAAATAGCTGCACACGAAACCTTAGTGCTTTGTGAAAAAACATCTGGCATATGTTTTATGGATTTGCAAATGTTTGGCACGTTGTTTCAAAATGATCAGAATTGAATTCAAATGAAATCACGAGTAACAGCACACTTCTTTGTTTAAATAGTACACAAAGTATACTATAGAATATATAGAATGAGCTCATCCGTAATATCATTACTTAATATAACAAATATATATTTAATATACTAGATACAGATTGTCACACAAGTAAGAATTGCATCACTGTCAACAATGAAACAAAGGATGAGCTGGATTTGAGCTGTCAGTCCATAACCACCTGTTGTTACGACACAGTACATACTTTAGACTTCCTGGAATTGGGGGGAAATATGGAAAAAGATATCATGCAAATATATGCAGTTCTTTGTGTGCTTCTTAACTAACTTCTATATAATCAATGAAAACAATACAAATTCAATGTGAAGTGAGGAGCTTGCTAGGAAAACAAAATAACACAATGAGTAACAGGACTACAAATTATTTGTTTCAGTGCAATTAAAATGCTGGGTATTTGCTGAGAACATTAAAACCATTCAAATTCAAGAGTAGTAAGCAAAGACCTAACATTAACTGATTCAGTGCCGAAGGATAATATATCACTACATATGATGTACCATTTGGACAGAAGGACGATATATCATCATATTATGGTCATCATGCTATTTGTTTTATTTTGCAGTATCATCCACAATTTCAATGTTCTGTAGATGGAAATTTACATTATATTATTTGTTATTTTGATTGTGTAGCATATGTAGCTCAAACCTACTTTTTGTATGGCACTGAATCAGTTAATAGAGCATTTCAGAGAAGCAAGCAAAGATCTACATCTTTGCTTCATTGGTTACACAAAGGCTTTCAATAAAGGATGGCATATCAACACAATAAAGATGATTACGAATCTCCAAATCACCTGTGTGTACTGGGGGACCATAAGGCAAACAAAGAAAAGTCACATTGTAACCTACCATACTTGTCACAAGAGGTGACTAAAGAGGTTGGCAAGAGACTGGCTACTTCATCCCATAGCAAACTTTAGTTGCAACATCTAATCAATCATGAATAATAAAGAAATAAAATACAACTTAGTTCACCGAGATGGAAGGAGGCTCTGACACCAGAAGAAGTTAAGTGTGATGTGAAGAAAGTTATAACGAATTAGGATCGTGAACATACGTCCTTCACCTAGGAACATCACCAGAAATGGCACCTGTAATGTTAGAACCATGCATGTATTGGAGGGAAAAAGGGCACAAGTAGTAAGCAAAATGAAATATTAAATGATCAACATTTTGGGATTATGTCAAACAAGATAGAATGAAGCGGGTAAAAAGCTTCTAACTCAGGTGAAACAGTGCTGTTCTTGGGCCATCCTAAGGAAGATAAAAAAACCAACACCAAACTGGTGTCGTGAGCTGCTACACGCTGCAGGGTTTACTGAAGAGGGGATCTGAGAACTTTGGGCTGAATGGTTTGATGTGCAATGAGGATGATCTGTCAACTAACTGACAAAATTAACAAGAAAAGAGCAAGAGGAAGAAAAGGATATATTTCCTGATGACATGACCGTATGCCATAATCGGGACAAGTGAGAACACAGACCTGATCCAAGACTCTGTTGATCATGAGGGATGACAAACCATAACCACCTATGCTTATCAGCATGGCACATGATGATGATAACTGATAAAATGACAATATATAATACATCAGGCAATGTAATAATATATTAAAGATAATGCACTCATATGACAACAAATTCATTTACATATAAATCCACGATCTACTTTCAGAAGCAATATTTTATTAACCAAAGCATGAATAATATATTTAAATGTTTTCCAAAGTTAGACATTCAATTTTGTGAATCTGTCAATAGTGATCTATTTTTACCTATGTCTTTAAGCAATTAAATAAAATGTCTTTTCTGTTCAGTTAACTCTTTGCATCCTGTGATATTACATCTAACAAACTTCTAAGGCCTTTTAATCCTTGTTGTCTTCAGTCTACATTTCAGAACCATACAATGCTAAATACAAGGGGGCTTCAAATGAAAACCTTAACAGTGTGACAGAAATTACAATAACCATGCCATTGTCTTGTAGCCTGTCAATATTGTTGTTAAGTATGTCAAGAGGGTTAAGCACGTGACACTACAGTGTAGATGAACACAGTGATGTCATAAGGACAGATTAAATATGGCTGGCCCACTTTTGACATGCACCAGAGGACCAGTGTTCTGTTATGTTTTTTTTTTATAGTGATGGGGTGAAACCTATAGAAATTAATTGGCGAATGAAGGTCCAGTATGGCGATGCATGCCTGTCAGTCCAGCAAGTGTATGAATGGAGTAGGAAATTTCAAAATGGCATGACTTCCGTGAAACTGTTAATGACTGGGTCAGCCACACCGAGTAGTGATTCCAGAGTGGTTACACACACGACGAAGATAATTTTTTTTTCTACAGGAATCAAAGCACTTTTATCGGCGCTGGAGGACGTGCATTGAATGCTGTGGTGACTACATTGAGAAATGATACATTTGTTCTTTAATTTTTCAGAATATAAACACAAAAAAAAAAAAAAACGTTTTCATTTGAAGTACCCTCATATAAGTGTTGATTATTTATTTTCCCCTGTAATTAATTTGTGTTACATTTTCTTATATATGTTTGTTTCTTTCAGTACTTTAGCTTCTGCAATCTTAGATGTGATGTCAGCTATTTAGTTAGAAACCCCATATAACGATTTGCCCCAGATAGGAAAACATTTTCATTTGTTTGATGAACTTCTCCTATATGCTTTGAGTTTGTTTGGCAATATTCATCACTCATTTGATTGAAGTGGGCGTAAGAATAGTTGATAAGAAGCTGGGATGATAATGTCACGAGCGTGGTCAGATGAGGGTTCAACACCTGTGTTCATCATCTCGCTAAGTGAGAGAAAGACTGGCCAACCATTCCTCCATGCATGTAGGCCTACACATCATAGACTCATAGCAGGAAACTGATTCGGGACAAATGTATTTATTGTCATGTGACTGAAATTTGTCTTCATGCCACATGTTTTGTCTAGCGGGCATGTTGGTGTCACAGTTAGGACATTATGCTGGCAATGACATGAGGTAAATTTATCTTCATGCCACATACTTTGTCTGGCGGGCATGTTGGTGTTACAGTTAGGACATTATGCTGGCAATGACATTAGGTAAATGTGTCTTCATGCCACATACTTTGTCTAGCGGGCATGTTGGTGTTACAGTTAGGACATTATGCTGGCAATAATATGACAAACCCACAGTAGGTTATTATGTTATGTTAATACTCAGTGTTATTATTGTTGAGCAAAGTTTTGTAATTTCTCTAATCCTTTAAAAATGGTTTCATTACCCACAATTTTGATATTACAGGTAGCTGATACCCACAATTTTGATATTACAGGTAGCTGATACCCACAATTTTGATATTACAGGTAGCTGAAGAAAACATCAAGATAGAAAAACAACTATATGCAAGAAGTCATTAAAAAAACTAGACAAATTGATACATAAACAGCTACTGATATAAATAAGATAAAGGACCAACAAAAAGTTTCTAATACTGTCAAGCAAAGTGGAAAAAACAAACAAATAATGAAATTAAATGGACAAGCTGTATGAAGATAAGAATCACACATAACTAGGGCTGAAAATGGATGTTTGACTAGATTAGAAAACTCCAACAGATACGAGCTAGCAAACAGCCAAGCTGCGAACCAACCCACGAACAAAGTATCAAGAACGGCATGAGATTCAGACCATCAGAAACTAAAGAAGTTTGATATAGGAAATGTCACATTTGTGCTGATATTCTGAATAAAACTGGGGCAAGTGTTTAAAAAAAACTGGTAAAAAAGCCAGAACATATGTAAGATGAGACCAACATAATCATGGCTGGAGTGATCATATCAGCACCAAAAAAATGAAATTAACAATTAAACAAAATCTATGACCAACAAATAAAATTTCTGTCTTCACTGTAACATTTTTTCCAGCTTGGTTGGAGATAGCCTTATTGCCACTTTAATCCTCTCTTGGCATTGACAATCTTAGAGGACATATTCCGTTGTTTTTCATCTCCAACCGAACTTAAGGAAACATTACATGATGATGACAGAAATCTGAGACAGATGGCCAACTTGACAAGTGAGATAGAAGTGATAATTTGAGAGCAAACAAACAAGAAGAGAATACTGGTTATAATAATTAAAACATAACTGTCTCTCCTTTTGTTTTTGCAAATGAAAATTCTTTTAATTTATTCAAATGCTTTGCACCTGAAAACATTTTTAGGGGAAAAATTTGATCTGCTAATTTTTCCAAATAATAACTTAATAGTGAAATTAAAGTTGCTCAGTAATGACAATATATTTCAGTATTAAATAATCTAATTATGTTTATTACATACATTGCAGACTGATACATATATAAATATAAATTAAAATATTTACATTAATCTGGAGTGGTATAAATATAAACAAAGTCAAACATGAAGCAGTACAAAATAATATGATAAAAATATAAAAAAAAGCTATCATCACACAAATATCAAAATGTGCACTCAACTCACTAGCAACTGTTAGCAAAGAACATCATAATCAATCATCATAATAATTATTTCTAAAGTTAAAAAATAAATTAACTAAATTTTTTGGAGAAAAATAAAAAAAAACTGTAATGTTACTTATTGCAAAAACCCGTGCTCCAAGATACCAATTTATTGCTAGATGTGGAAAAAACCCATGTCCCAAGATATAATTTATTGCTGGGTGTGGAAAAAAAAAACCTCATGCCCTGAGATACCAGTTTATTGCTGGGTGTGGGGGAAAAAAAAAACCTATGCCAGAAGATACCAGTTTATTGCTGGGTGTGGAAAACAAAAATCATGCCCCAAGTACTGGTTTATTGCTAGGTGTGGAAAATCTCAGTCTCTGAGGTATCAGTTTATCAGTAGTTGTCAAAAAATCTCAGTCTCTGAGGTATCAATTCATCAGTATTTGTGGAGAAAACCTACACCCTGAGGTACTCAAGGTCTGGTATCAGACCCCTACCTCTGGCTGGTGGTAGGAGGGAGTCCAAGCACACACAAAATAAGTACAGACATGACTAGCTGCTTGTAGGGAGGTAAATGCAAATGGCAGTATTGATTAATTGAGAATAATTTAATTTGTTTGGGTTTATTTTATATGTGCTCAATGATTCTGAGGGTGATGAATTATATTTAGATTGTGGTTGTTCTGACAATGACATTGAATCTGATGATGATCTGAGTGGTGGTAGCACATGTGATTCTGACTCTGATCATGCCAGTGTTTCTCCTGGACTTTCAGATGTGCAGCCAATAGGACAGGCATATGAAAGGGGGTGTATCACAGGTAATTTATCAAGTAAACATGATACGATTTGATCTGCTAATATAACCAGATCTATATCCTCAGGTGACTCTACATTTATGGAACAGTGGAACTGAAAGAACACTTGCCTGACAGCCCTGCGGCCCTGAGTTTGAATCTGCATTAGGGGATTTTAAAAACTGATTTTGGCTGCCAGGTCGTCTAAGATGAGTACCAGAAAATGAATTGGGAAGGAAAAGCATCTGGTATGATATGACCTCATTACCCACTGAGTGTCGATTGGTCTATACAAATATGGTTCTAGAACCATATGTCCAGTGTGCCTTAGACATGTAAAAGGGTACTTTAATTTACTTTACATATAATTGGAAGATATTACAGAAATGGGAGGTCAGCATGGCCGAATGGATAAGAACAAGTGTTCTTAAACATCTGGTGTGCTTATGCCGAGGTAAGGGGTTCAAACCTTACACCAGACAGTTGGATTAAAATGTTGACTTCTCGTCCTTGACTTGGGGATGTAAATTACAAGTACTTCTAAAGTCGGAGTGGGTTCACCTGATGGCTAGCGACATCATTAATAGAGAAAGCAAATCCACATACAAAATTCAGTTTAGTAGGCCTCTTTCAGTCCTGAAGGACTATAGAGTTGTGCCGCTTGGGGGGTACCTGGCAGCACCGATGGTGACTGTATAGTCCAATGCGAGAGTGACAGTCCCTGTCACAGTTTCCACATCTGTAAGACGAGGCAAGTCTTCAGTAAGTGACTGCGTTTTGAGCCTGTGCCGCCTATCCTCAGTTTGTTGGATCAGATTGCGCTCAAATCGCACCAGTCCGTTTCATTCATCTCTTCTCCAGGAGCATCTGTCTGTTGCAACTCTTTCCCACGTGTCCGGATCTATGCCATGGGTTTTCATATCTTGTTTACACACATCCCTACATCGCATTTGGGGTCTTCCGGTTGGCCTCTTTCCTGTGGCTAGTTCTACGTATAGGAGATCTTTGGGAATACGTTCATCCTTCATTCGAGATACGTGGCCCAGCCACCACAAAATTCAGTTTAGTGCTACTTGAAGTAATGTGTACGAACTACACTTGAGTTCAAAGCGAGCAAGCAAAAATAAAGTACAGAAAACTTCACATTCAGAAATGAAATCTGTTTCTTGGTCACTGGTGATCACAGAACAGCTGCAGTGAAGTTCCACAACCATGTTGTGGCACATCAGAGACTGAAAAATGTCCACTTACCGCATCATCAACTTTCAGTGAAAACTAACGGCAATATTTTGTGTGTGATGTGTATGTAAACATGTACATTACAAACATTTCATTGATTTCCTAAACATGGCCTACAAAGAAGACCATTAAAAATATGAAGACAAAAATTTAGTGTAAATACTGTGAAAGTTATCTATGCTTAAACGAATGTTTAATACGTTGAAAGTGCTGGTACAATAAGCTGAACAATAGACACGGGCTGTAGTATAGCATGCTTGCCTGTCAGCCCGTGGTTCATGTGTTAGAATCCCCTTCAAGGCTGGGATTGTCTTCAATGTCCGTGGCTCCCAAGTTGAACCAGCCGAACATAAGTACCAGAACATTTCCTGGGCGGTAAAGGTGGCCACCATGAAAATGACCACATCACCCATCGGGTGCTGATTGGTCTAAATACAGAGCTAGTGGAATATACCCAACACTCCTTATGGCAAGAAAAGGGCTCCTTTATTTATATGACTTATTTGTGCCGGCGCTGAGGCAAAAGGGTTACAAACACAATTCACAATAACGCATACCACGTTCGAAACACAGCTGCAAGTGATCTGGAAGCCAACTGCCTTGCATTGGTTTTCATACAATGGTATGAGTGCCGGTCGTTCAGAACCAAACATCTTGCCAAGAAATTACAAACAGCAAAAAATGCTGGAGTTTAGTGTGATGTCCTGTAAAGGATATGTGACTAATTTCAACTTATTTGTGTCACATTAACTAATTTGTCTATGCTCATTTTTTGTATTGTTGCTTCTCAGAAGCCCAGAAGAAATCAGGTATAAAAGACTGGGTGATTAAGATTCAAAGGAACAATTAATACGAGTGAAAAAAAAAAACGACACTCTGATTAATAAAACATGTCAGTTTTAAGAAAGAACAATTTTAAATGAAGCTCAGCTACTAACATGCACTAGTATAACAATTGTCTAATTATCAGTTCAAACAAGAAACATTTAATTTGTAACAAAACCTTCCAATTATGTATTATAAGACACTCAATCAAGCACATGGAAAGCAACAAAAAATAAAATGTAAACATGTTGGCAAGATGGTAATCAATTTAAAATAGCTGTCACAATTTTAAACATCAGTAGCTTCAGAAAAAAAAAAAAACTTCAGTGATAAATCAAAGATTCTTCTCACCTGTGATTTCACCTTTGTTGTGGTAGAGGCCCTGCATGACCCAACAACCCTAACATTGCTACCTGAAGTATCTATTGAGCTACTAAGTCCATAAGATAAGGACTAGAAATCTGCTGCATTGCAAATAGATTTAGGACAGTTATATAATATAATATAATATCACGAGCTTGGTGGGACATGGGTTCGACGCCTTGGCTCTGGGTTTGCAAAACTAAGATAAAGACTGACCACCTATTCCTCCGTGCATGCAGGCCTACCTAATGTGATGACCCATCACATCACAGACCTATAGAAGGAAGCTGCTTCGAGACAAATTATTACGATTATTATTATTATACTTCTTCATCAGCGTTCATCCGGAGAGTTTTTTCGGACGTGATTGCGTTGTGCCTGTTTACAGCAGAGCTGTGATATTGCGACTTTAAGCCGACACATCTGACTTCTGTGGGCATTTGTAGATCGGGTTAACCTTCCCGGGTGTTTCGAAGGACATGCAACTCTCCCTCTGACTTAATTGCTGTGTGCCTGTTTACAACAGAACTGCGATATTGTGCCTTTAGGCTGACACATCTGACTTCTGTGGGCATTTGTTGACTGGGTTAACCTTCCTGGTTTATTATTATACAATAGGTAAGACAAACCCAACCCCGGGAAGGTTAACCAGGTTAACAAATGCCCGCAGAAGTTGGATGTGTCGGCCTAATGGCGCAAGAACGTAGCTCTGCTGTAAACAGGCACAATCCAATCACGTCTGAAAAAACTCTCCGGATGAACACAGAAGAAGAAGAAGAAAAACCAAACACAAATGTTTGCCAAAATCAAGTGTACTGGGTGATAAGTTTGACAAAACAGTGCAACATAATCCACTGTATCATAACATTATGAATTAAGAAATTGTGATGCCATAAACTAACTTCTGAGCTTAAACTTGATAAGAAGAACACAACTGACTTCTTCAGGTGACTTGACCGAAGCTAACGTTGGCAACAATGACTCTCCAATCATCTCTACCATTTTGTTTTTGCACTCGTTCACTTTTAACTCAAGTGTAGTCCATACACACTACTTCTAGTAGTGCAGGACTGAATTTTGCATGTGGATTAGCTTTATCTATTAACAGTGTCCCTCACCATCAGGCGAACCCACTCTGACTTCAGAGGTACTTGCAATTTACATCACCAAGTCAAGAATGATAGGTGAACATTTTAGTCCAACTGTCCGGTGTAGGGGTTGAACCCCTGATCTCGGCATCAGCACACCTGATGTTTAAGAACACACATTCTTATCCATTTGGCCATGCTGACCTATCTCTTGCATTTCATATTTGCCAGATATTTTCAAGAAATTGATGTTAATTATATTATTCTCTGATTAAGTGCCATGGAGTAATTAGTCATCTTAAGCGATTTCCTGTAACTGCCATGGGCTTACATATTACTGAAATGTCATTGCGTTATAGCACAACATGTCTGTTACCATATTAACAACTTTTAAGTCATAACAGTGACTCAGCCCTACTTTTAATTTTCTGTCATTTATTTTTGTTTGATCCGAACCTACTAATTGTTTGGCACAGAATCTGTTAAGCATTGCTCACTTGTTTAAGCTTTCCACATCTATCTTTATTTGCATTAAAAAAAATTAGGAATGAATTTTCCTCATTTCTTTTGGTGATCGATCAGGAATCATTAAAACAGTAACTGATACATTGCTATAGGAAAGCTCAATCATGTACAATATTTGTTTCTAAGAGTTCAAGGATAACATACATTTCAGATGCCTGGCAGTTCACACCACACACACACACACACACACAACAATAAGAAAAGCAATATGATGCTACCAATGCAAATTAGTGCTAATACAGATGAAAGCCAAAACAACAATAAAACAAAACACACTGTTTAGTTTGTAAAGTGAAACTTACCTGTGTGATTTTCCTGCCTGTGTAAATGAGTAATACAAGATTATGTAACACTTTACATTGCCTTTATAAATATTGCTAGGATTATATGGCAAAATATAAAAACCAATTAAAATAACAAATGAATAAAAGATGGATTGTAAGATCATATCTTCTGTATCAGAGGCCTGGTTTGGAGCAGACACTGGCAAGCATTACCTAAAATCCTCTCTGTCATCTGATATGTTAATGAAGTTCATGATCTGATTGTTTTGTTTGTTATTTAGCTGTGTAGACTTTCCAAATTAATTTTATTGTCTTCTTTGCTTCTTAAACCTAGCATTTCCATACTGAAAATCATAACATAAAGATTATGTTAAAACTGAAAAACTTTTTAAAAAAAAAGTCACAAGATAAATCTTACGTGCTGGAACATGGAGAATGCAACCAGATCTAACAAAACAAGTAGAAAGTAAAACAAGAGAAGACCAAGAAAGAGAATACAATAGATATAACTTTAATAAGAAACAGATGCTATGACAAAAGACACAAACAACCGATAGCACAATGAGTTGAGCTGAGACCAGAAACTACATCACTGCTCTCGGGACATTTCCATATGCGCTCCGTCCTCATCTGCAACAGCAAGTGCAGAGTCCTAATACTAATTATACCAGTAGCATTCTGATGAAATGTCTGGCCTTTCCTTAGAGTTTTAGGTGTCGGTCAGATTCTCTGGTATGCACTGTTTATTGCCTGACATATATCGCTCTCATCAGGGGCATACTACAGAATTACACATGATGTGAAGCGAATAGATAAATCCTTATGTTAAGAAAAGTAGAAAGCAGCGGTTGAAAGACAGACGCAGCCTATAAGCAGATATTGTGATAAAACAGATACAATATACAACCCTTGAATAGCTGAGAAATTACAACATGATACAATTTGTAATAAATAAAAGAAGATATGAAATACATTATATGCCATGCCTGGTTTCTCAGTACAATGATTGATACAACTATTTATAACTTGTCAAGCTACCATAAATCTGGCTTTGTGACTACCCGTAATATTATTCCTGGGAAATTACTGTGGCGCTTTTTCCTTTACCTTGCACTTACAGAAAAGAGATTTACGTGCTAACATATTATATTCTGAGTAATGTTTATAATAATAATACTTTTATGATTCCCATCTGTGAAGGATAAACAGCACACATGTGGTGTGATTGTAATGGACTCACAAAGAAATTACTGTGGCGCTTTTTCCTTTACCTTGCACTTACAGAAAAGAGATTTACGTGCTAACATATTCTATTCTGAGTAATGTTTATAATAATAATACTTTTATGATTCCCATCTGTGAAGGATAAACAGGACACACATGGTGTGATTGTAACGGACTCACAAAGTATGATGAGAAAGGTGAAGACAGGCATGCTTCGTGCAGAGTGGCATGCTTCGTGCAGAGTGGCATGCTTCCATTCAGAAATCTAAGATAGGAAGCATCTGTTGGATTTTCCCCCAGGGACATGCTGGTGTGGTGGGATACAAGCAGGTAGACAGATTGGCTGGGACTGCAACTGCTTGGTGGGGGTAATGGTTCATGATAAGGCAGACGTGGTTGGGGCTCTTTGGGATTGTGTGCAGAGTACACAAAAACAGATAGATCATCATGGATTGGAGAGAATGGTGCTGTATAGAGTGACCAGGGAATCTGGCTGATAATCAGGACTCCAAGGAAAAGCCAGACAGACAAATAATCAGACTGCTACTGGTAGCATTATTATTGGGACTCTTCGCTGACAGATGAAGATGAGGAGCACGTATGGAAATGTTGAGTGCTGAGAAGTCTTGGCTCAACTCATCTGCTGAAGGATCTTTATCATTAACAGTGCACACATAAAAATAAAAGTGAAAGACTCTTTTACATACCCATAAAAAGAATGTCAAGGACTCCTTTACATGTTTTGGAGTGTACTGGGTTTATGGTGCTAACCCATGTTTTTATATACCAATCGGCAGTTGATGTGTAATACAATTAATATCACTCTGGCAGTTTTCACTTCCCAGGAATGATAGGCAAGCATGCCAGCCACTGCTCTACTGCAACTCCTAAAGTACACATGATTTGTTCATCCTTATCTGAGAAGTCTCAGCATCTAAATCACTATCCGGGGCTCAGTGGAGTGTATAACATCTGTGGGTCCAATAATATGTAAGTCATCCACAAGTGGATCCAGCCCCAGAAATGTTTGACTTTGAGGTGGGTAGTGGATTTCTAAGCCACTGTATGCCCTATACACTACAAAGCCATATCATCATCATCCAATGCCTTGCCGGCTGGCTTGGGCGTTCATGCCTCTCCACAAATTGCATTCTCTGACGTCATGGGTCAATTCGTGTGTTGACTCTCTTCTGTGCCATGACACCAAGACTGTCAAGAATTTTCTCATGCTATCTTCCTCTATCTCTCTTTCCACAATTGAGAGAATGCTTTTTACACTATACCAGCACTTGATCCTCTCAGTAATTGATTATGGATTAGGTCTGCTCACTGTCTCAGAGAGTCAGCTGGTGAAGTTAGAGCGCATACAGAACAAAGCTATGCGGGTCATTCTGGGATGCACTAGAGACACCCCAGTAGTGTGTATGTGTTACATCCTTGGTCTGCCAACTGTTGCTGGTAGGCTCAAGGTGATGCAGGCGAAGGCATACCTCAGAGTAGCTGCAGACACAGACCACCCACTGCATGAGGCGCTGGACGCAGTTAAGGGTCAGCGACTGATAAGAGGGAAATCATGGATGGCTCAGGCGGAGGATACGATCAGACAGGTGTGCCCCTTGGAGAACATTAGACGTGGAGAGGAGTGGGTCAGAGTGCCAGTGGAGCAGTCAGACTTGTGCAGAGTTATAATCACATTAAGCCGGGAGTGCAGGGAGTGGCCAGCAGGGGCCACGGAAGTGGAAATCCAGCAACTAATTCAGGACAATGCTCACTTGAGTGATGTGATTATCTACACAGATGGTTCGGTGTCAAGAGGTGAGAGAAGTGGCTGGGGGTTCATAGCCAAAGCTAATGGTCGATGTTTGGGGAAGGTGAACCTGGCATATGATACCACAACATCCAGCTAAAGAATGGAAGTGGAGGCAGTCACTGCAGCTCTCCGCTGGATGGAGAATACGACACACACATCGTGATTGTAACTGACTCAGAAAGCATGCTGATGAGGGTGAGGATGGGCAGACTTCGTGCGGAGTGGCTTGCTTCGCTTCGGAGGTCACGGGTGACAAGCATCGCCTGGATCTTTTCTCCGGGGCATGCCGGTGTGCTGGGAAATGAACAGGCGGACAGATTGGCTGGCTCTGCAGAACTTGGTGGAGTATTAATACATGACAAGGCAGACGTGGTTGCGGCCTTGTGGGAGCACGTGCACACCTCGGAGGAGCAAATGGATTACCATGGTCTGGCAAGAATGAGACAACGAGGAGTGGACGAAGGGATCTGGCCGACGCTCAATGGAAAGGCGAGACGGACTTATAATCAGATTGCTACTGGTACTATTAGTGTTGGAACTCTTCGCTGGCTGCTGAGGATGGGGACGGAGCACTTATGGGAATGCCCCGAATGCTGTGATGTCGATTCCTAAATCAATCAATCAATCAATCAATCTTTCCACAAATCTTTCCGGTTGTCACAACATGTTCCAGTTATTGTCCTCTCATAATGTGGCCGAAAATGATGACTGTCTCTTTCTGATGTTTGTAGGTAAGTTGTCTTTGTGACTCAGCTTCCCTTAAAACGTCATGATTGATCATTTTGGCTGTCAAATAAATTTTCAGAATTCTTCTGTAATACCATATCTGCAATATTTCCCTGGATTTTTCGCTTGTTTACTAATTGTCATGGATTCGAAGAGTATGTTAAAACTGGTTCTATGTAATATGCCAGAACTCGTTTTATAGCCATATTCTTCTTCTTCAGCGTTCCGAGCCATTGAGGTTCTTTGCTGCAGATACAATCCGTCTCCATTCGTCTCTCTGGTTGACCTTCTCTTGCCAGTCGTTGATTCCAATGCTTGTAGGTCTGTATATATATTATCTCTCCACCGTCTTCTTTGGTCTATCTCGGGGTCTACGGTCATTTATTTCCTGAGTGTAAGCGAGTTTTGTTTCCCTATTATCTTCCATTCTTTCTATGTGCCCCAGCCATTGTAGTCTATTAGCCTTCATGATACCAGTGATTAGCGGGGACTAACAGATCATAAATGTCTTTGTTACTTCTTCTTTTCCACTCTCCCTAATGGGTCCAAAGATGCGTCTTAAAACTTTGCTCTCAAAGGTTTGTAGCAAGGCTTCGTCTCCTTTTGTTGTACTCCAGGGGTTTCAGAGCCATACAGCACAACTGGTCTAATCAGTGTTTTGTATATTGCGATCTTGGTGTTACGAGATAGCGCATTTGATTTTAGTAGATGTTGTAGTGCATAGTATATCTTATTTATAGCCATATAGCAACAAAAAAAAAAATGCGTGAGTATCACATTTGGTTTCCCCTCAAGAAATCAATGTTAAATTACTGCAAGGACTCCTACAGTCGATGACTTCCATGACAGTTCATTTCTCATGATGAAGTCACCTGCTTTATCACAGCTAGTGAACACAAATCACCATTCTTTGAAAAATAGCAAGTGTGTTTCTATAGGGCTTTGAATATACTGTCTAAACACATGATCTTGCTAGGCATCTGCTTGCGGGGAAGGGTAGAAGTAAATTACAGCCTACTGTTTATGACTGTCCAACTGTTGAGGGATCTGTATTAGTCCTCAGTATGCACATGAGACTCCACATTTCTTTAAACCCTTATCTGAGAAAGTTAGATGTCTGATTCACTACTCAGGAATCACAGGAGAGTATAACATCTTCGGGTTCCATATTTGGTAAAAGATGCCAACAACTGGGTTTGGGCCGAGAACTTTATGATTGAGAAGCGGTACTTCTAAGTTACCCTATGCCCAATACACCTTTTTGTCATATGACAAAAATCCATATGGGTATCAGAACATCTGGTGTTCCCTCAAGAAATAACGTTAGCAACACCACAAAAGGCTCCTGGATTGATGGCTTCTGTGGCAGCTCATTTCTCATAATGATGTCACCTTGCTAGTGAACTAAAAACCACCAAACTTTGAAAAATAGCAAGTATCTGTCTCTATAAGGATCAGAAAATACTTTCAAAACACACTATCATGCTTCAAGCCTTTACTATTTGAATATTTGGTCAACAATGAATTTTTGGAATAGCTATATATTACAAGGAGCGGATGGATTAGAAGACAGAATAGCAATCTTTCAATCAGGAGAACCTGGCTCTAATTCCAGGCAAGGCAAAGGATTTTCATCTATTGAAGATGAAATAAAAATATAAGTCTGCATACAACGTGGTGACTGATTCAGTTGCCTTATATTCTCAGCACTTATAAAACCCTGCCTAGTAATGCTACAAAAAAGTCATATGGAAAACTCGTCTTTTTGCAAATAGCTCATTTTTGGCATTTAGGCTTGTTTATGCCAAAAGAAACATAATATAGTAAAACACTTACCCTGCTCTCTTCTTGGCTCTGAAATTAGAAAGACAAGATGTCAAAGCTGTATTTTATTTACATGCATTATATTTAAAAGGGTATTTTTACAGAAACAGGAGCGGATGGTGAGCACATCAAAAAGCTGGTCTCTGATATCCAGAGACATGGAGATTCCTCAATTCAGAGAGACAATACTTGTCTCTGTCGTAGGTAAAGATATAAAACCTCACTTACATGCCATGAAAGACATGTGAAGTTAGGCTCCAGAAATGAGCTGTAAGGTTGGATTTATAACAGACATGAATGTGAAATTCTAATCTATTAAAAATGTATGAAAACACCAATCCATAAATGCTTATTCACTACAAAGTCAAATTAGTTAACAAAATCATATCTCAGAGTACTCAAATTACCCTAGGACACTGTCTGAATATAAAGCAAGACATGGTAAATGCTTAAATATATTACACTTGCCCAAGAATGTGATAGATTTATACAAAACAAGCATAGAATATTCAACTTTGGAATCATCTTTAAGAGGAAATCAAATATACCACCATCCATTACACATACAATCACCAGCTTCTTTATGCTCTCAGCACAGATTACATGGCCCTTTAACAAATTATCATAGAATACAAAGCACGCTTTTGTCCTTTTCAATGTATATTTCCCCAATCCTATTATCAGTAATATGATGATGTTGCATGTCCATTGCCAGGTTAATTGGAACCGGTTCATTTTATAGGCAATTATATGTTAAGTAGTTTGCCATTGCTTTCTGAATGAGACATCAACATTTACGTCCAACTTAATGCCAGTATAAGGACTGAGCTCCTTACCCTGCTATCAAAGCACTGGAAATTTAAGAGCAAGTGCTCTTATTCTTTCGGCCATGCCAACTACTAATATGATGATAATCATTCTTATTTGGTTCTCTAGTAGTGAATTCTGTATAATTTCCATGTATTTATAATGCTTATATCATTACATTTATTGTTTAACATTAGACATAAATGAGATGTGAGAATGAAATAATGTATGAAAGTTGAGAGAGACAGAGACAAGAAGGGAAGAATGTTAAATGGGCCTGCATGCCCAATTCTTAACCCTTTGAAAATATAATTTGTTTGTATTTCAATTGTTTCTGAGTTGATTCAAGAACCGATATCACAGCATTTGAAACATTCCAATACGTGCTTTGTCCTCATCTTCAATAGTCAGTGAAGAGAACCCAATACTAATGGTACTATCACTAGCAATCTGATATGGCCTCTCCCTGGAGTCCTGAGTTTCGGCCAGATCCTCTGGTCACCCTGTGCAGCACCATTCTCTCCAAGTCATGATGATGTATCTGTTCTTCTACACGTGATAACAAAGGGCACTGACTACGTCTGCCTTATCATGCACCAATACCCCGTCTAGCAGGAGCAGAGCTAGCTAATCTTTCTGCTTGCTCATTTCCCACCACATCAGCATGTCCTGGGGGGGAAAAATACAATAGATGCTCTCCATTTTTAAAAAATTGAATAGTTGTTACTGAACTGCCCATGCGGGATGATATGATCAGGATTATGCTGCCCACCATTTACCTTCCCAGATCTATGGTGATTATTTTATGTGGTTGGGTCGCTCTAGAATGAGAAAAAATGCTGTAACTTTGCCACAACTGAGAGATGAACCCAAGACTGTTGAGTTGTAGATGACTCCACTAATAATTAAACAACCATGCCTCTCTCTCACATGCACCAAACATAAACCAAACTGTCACAGGTTATCTATAAACTAAACTGGCATAAGCATATATCAATTAATAGCTATTATTAGCTTCATAAAGGGCTCGGGAGTTACCGGCCTGGGAAGGACACCTGGGCCAATGCTGCAACTTTTGCATTTGATGTCTACGAGGGCTTCCAGGATAAAAAAGAGACAGTGGCAGTAGCTCTTGACCTGGAGGATGCATATAACAGGGTCAGGTATGATTGGTTGATATACACACTGTTGGACATGGAAGTCTGGCCTTGCCTTGAGAGATGGTTTGCGATGGTCCTCTATGAGCGTAAGGTTGCACATGGGTTCCTGGACTTCTGACCCCTGTACTAGTACACCTGGGTTGCCACAGGGATCTGCCATGTCGCCAGTGCTCTTTAATGTCAAAATAGCAGCTATTGAGACACCAGGTGTGGGTAGAATCTTGACATTTGCAGATGATGTGCTGGAGTATAGACAGGACAGAGACAGAGCCAGTTTTGCGGAAGACTTACAGGTGGCCGTAAACAGGGTGGCAAAGTGGTGCAGGGACACAGGGGCCATTATAAACCCAGACAAGGCATCGGTTGTGTGGTACTCCCTGGATAACCAGATCGTCAAGGAAGATGTCCCAGGTATTATGTTGAATGGATGTCCTCTTAGTAGAGAGAGTAAATTGAAGTACTTGGGTATCACCTTTGACAGGTGTTGTCTTTTAAGGATTATGTGGAGGCTTTTGTGGTGAAGACTGGTAGGGGACTTAATACATTGAGGGCGATGGCTGCAACCGGGGTAGATCAGAGAATGCTTTACAGGCTCTTTCAGCAGTTAATAATTTCTGTCACTGAGTATGTTTTGAGGCTGCTGACAGTATCAAAGAGCCAGCTTGAAAGATTGGAGTGCATACAGAATGCAGCCATGCGGGTAATCCTGGGACGCACAAAGGACACACCAATTATATGTATAAGGCATATCCTGGTGCTACCAACAATGACAGATAGGCATTGGGTCCTTCAGGCCAAATGGTACCTGAGAGTTGCTGCAGACAGGGATCTCCCCCTGCATGAAGCCATGGATATGGTCAAGGGTCATAGACTAAGACGAGGCAGGTCTTGGATGGCACAGGCAGAAATATCTATACATCAGGTGTGTGATCTGGAGACCATAAATCGTGAAAAAGAGTTGGTTGAAGTTCCAGAAGACATGATGGATTGGCACAATGTAATAATAACACTGGGTCGTGAGTGCAGAGAATGGGCAGCGGGCCGCACTGAGTTTGAAGTGCAACAGCTAATCAAGAGCAACACACATCAAGGTGACATAGTCATCTACACCGATGGGTCAGTGGTGAGAAACAGACGTAGTGGTTGGGGTTTTATTGCAAAGGCTAATGGACGAGTCTGGCATATGAGACTACGACCTCCAGCATGAGAATGGAGGTGGAAGCAGTAACAGTGGCATTCCGTTGGTTAAAGGAGACTACTGCAACACACACTGTTTTCATTACGGATTCAAGGAGTATGCTTAGTAAGGCGGCGAAAGGAATGTTTCATGTGGAATGGCTATCATTGCTTCAGAGGTCACAGATTGTGAGAATTGTATGGATATTTTGCCTTAGCCATGTGGGGGGTGCGGGCGAATGAACAGGCTGATAGGCTGGCAGGGAATGCACCTCTTGGTGGTAGATTGCCTATGGACAAGCGGGAGGTGGTCATGCGTTTGTTGGACCAGGTTGAGAAGACGGGGGAACAGATTGAGAATACGTATGTGGAAAGAATGAGATTGCAGGGGATCAGTAGGGATTCTGGAAGAATCTCAAAACTGAGAGGGAAAACCAGGAGAACTTTAAATCAGATAGCGATCGGAACCATTAGTAGTATGATCTTCGCTGGCTGTTGAATGAGGGGATGGAGCACATATGGGAAAGTCCTGAGTGCAGCGATGTTGGTTCTTAACTCAACTCAACTCAATTAATAGATAAAACATTTCAAGCTGTGGTAAAGCTTCTCTTTACTATCACCATCTAAAGAACTTGACTTCCCTTTATTATCATCAGCTAAATACTTGACTTCTCTTTACTATCATCATCTAAACTTGACTTCTCTTTACTATCATCATCTAAAGAACTTTTCTCTTAATTATCATTACCTAAAGAAGTTCTTTACTATCATCTAAAAAAAGAACTTGACTTCTCACTATCATCATCTAAAGAACTTATTTTTACTATCATCATTATCTAAAGAACTTAACTTTTCTTTACTATCATCATCTAAGGAACTTGAATTCTTTTGCTATCATCATCTAAAGAACTTTTCTCTTTAGTAACATCATCTAAAGAACTTGACTTCTCTTTGCCATCATCATCTAAAGAACTTCTTTGCTGTCATCATCTAAAGAACTTGACTTCCCCTAAAGCTAATAACAATTGCCTCATGAATAATTGATATTAGTGAATCATGCAAAATTTATTTTTGCCTATTTACCATGCACGTATAATGCAAATTTTTATATTGTTGTTGTTCTCACTTAGCTACATAAGTGTTGCATGGATGAAATAATGTATGAAAGAGAATGATAGAAGGGCAGAATGTTAGACGAGCCTGCATGCCCAATTCTTAACCCTTTGAAAATAAAGTTTGTTAGTTCGACTTCTCTTTACAATCATCATCTGTTTGCAGTTTGTAGTACTGAAAAAGTATGTTTATAAATGAACTTGATTAAAGATATTAAAAATAAATAGGAAAGACAATTCACCTTTGAACCTGCTGTTCTAATAAACTGATCAATCACCAGCCATTTCTCCTTGACTTCATCCACCTGTTTGGACTTTAGTGGGTCACGGATTCGAATCTTAACCTCTAATTTTCCTCCTACTGATTTTCGACCTTCCATCAGCTGAAGTAAATGAAAAAGAAAATAAATAAACTTAATGATAACATTTCACCTGTTCAATCAATCAATTACTAACAAACTGATAAGTTTGTGTAGCCAAAATAAACTGATAAGTTTGTGTAACCAAAGTAAAATGATAAGTTTGTGTAGCCACAATAAACTGATAAGTTTGTGTAGCCAAAATAAACTGGTAAGTTTGTCAGCCACCCAATTACAGGAAAAATTACATAAACTATACTTGCTTTTCAACCAACCAATCATTAAGAAACTGCTACGTTTGGATAGCTTTAATCACAAATAAAACTACATTACTGTAACAACCTTTCCATCCATTTTTTAATATCCAATATTTTCTTCACAAAATTAGTTTTGATGTTAAAATAAAAAGTAAACATGCAAGTAGTATAAGAGAAATAATTCGTTAGTGATTCCTCGGAAGACAGAATTAATTCTTAAGTCTCATGAATTAGCACTCAGGTCATTGGAGCCTTGAAAGGGACATGCATCTACTGGAATCTCCCGACCTGGCACCAGAGTAAATTCTCTGTGGGGTAATATGTTGCAGAGCTTTCCTTTCCTTCCCTTCTCCAAGCCCAGAGACCAGCTGGGTGTGCAAGACTGGTACAGGAACTACACATCTGTGGAAAGGCATATTAGGACCTAACCAGGCAGGATTCAGCATTGCACACAAGACCCGGCGGGGATTAGGCCTGGGTTGGTCATGTTTCTACTACAGGTGTTAGGTATTTCATAAACAGACTCCCTGGCTTGGTCATGTTTCCTCTACAGGTGTTAAGTGTTTCATAGACAACAGACTCCCTGGGTTGGTCATGTTTCCTCTACAGGTGTTAGGTGTTTCATAGACAACAGACTCCCTGGGTTGGTCATGTTTCCTCTACAGGTGTTAGGTATTTCATAGACAACAGACTCCAAGAGCTGGCCGAGTGGCTAAGAATGCTGGGCTCTCCTTCGGGTGACCCAGGTTAAAATCCTTGGTAAGGTGTGGATATTTTTCTGTCGGGGGAAAAAAAGAGACAACCCTAATCTGCACAGTTTGTGGTGACTGCATTAGCCAGACGGCCTTAATTCCTCAGGCTTAAGACGCCCTGCCCTACACTGCAAGGTACTATAGGCAGTAGATGACATATGACAGTTAACAGACTCCAACCTAATGCCCAGAGGAAAGTCAGAGAATTCAAATCTGTGATTATCCTACCCAAATGCATATCAACTTTCTGCTAAAGAGTAATTAAAAGTTAATGTTCTAAACTGATAAATATAAATGTAATAAGTTCTAAGAATAACTTACATCATAACTTTCATGCACTACACACTTGGTTTCCAGTGGCTGCAGTTTCACATTAGCAGTTCCCAACAGCTTGTCACCTTTGAAAAACCCTCTGATGATGAAATGGACAAATGATTTTAATAAACAAATCTAACATTCTAAAATGTTCCTAGAATACAGTGGGATATCAAATACAAAAAGCATCATAATCATCGCCAAGTTAGTGTTCAGAGACCAATGGTGCCTGAAGTCCTCTGGTCATGTCACTTCACTAACCACTGCTCTCAGACATGTTGTTCAGCTCAACATATGTCTGAACTGTTCCTGCATGCCTGTGTGATGCGGTTGTTCCCTGAACATGCAATTTTGTTTCCCTGGATTTTTCCATCCAGTATTTTCATTAAAATACACCTATGTCTCTTATTGTGGCCAAGCAAGGCAATTTACCTTTCTTGTACATTTTTCAACAGGTGTGGTTATTTTCCTCATCTCACAGATGCTCCTATGGGTGGGAGCTAGATTATGACAGGAAACGCTTTAAAGACACTCTGAAGATATCACTAAAAGCTTTTGGAATTCATCATGACACATGGGAGACTGTTGCTAAAGACTGAAATTCATGATGTACATCATTAGACAAGAGTGTAGTCACTTGCAAAACAAACAGAACTGCAAGAGCTGTGAAAAAAAGACTGGACAAAAAAAACACCGCAGGAGATCTTCCTCCTTGAACATCAAGCATCCTTTGCCCACATTGTCAAAGAACATTTCGAGCCAAACTAGGCCTTACCAGCCATCTTAGAACTCGCGTCTCAAAGCTGTCAACCCCACTGGATGAACTGAATGGTCATCATCACACCTGATGGAGAAACACCAGATTATGACAAGGCTGACACTCAGATGGCTCTCTAGGATTGAGTGGAAAGAGCAGCAAAACAAATAAAGCAGCCACATCTGGAGAGGCCAACTCAGCTAGGGAGTGAGCAGTGGGTCTGGATGACACTCAATGATAGAGAAAAATGAAGGCAGAATCTTAATCACTCTGCCACTGATACCATCAGCATAGGAACTCTCAGTTGGCTACTGAAGGTGGCGATGAAGTACTTGTGGGAATGTCCTTGAATTTGATATTTTAAAATGTATTCATATGATCTTTTGGAGGTCAGCATGGCTGAATGGATAAGAATGCTTCTTCTTAAACATCTGGTGTACTGATGCTGAGATAGAGGGTTCAACACCTACACCGGCCAGTTGGACTAACATGTTGACTTCTTGTCCTTGACTTGGGGACGTAAATTACAAGTACCTATGAAGTCGGAGTGGGTTCACCTGATGGTAATAGGGAAAGCTAATCCACACACAAAATTCGGTCCAGTGCTACTAGAAGTATGGGCTACGCTTGAGGTAAAGCGTATGCCCATCTCACTCGTAGTGTATGTGAAAAAACATGAAGACGTAAATAGTAAAGGATCAGTTTTCACGCCATGAGGTGGATAGTGCTGGCCCCATATTTAAGATCGGTTGGCACTTGATGGGGAATGTGGTCAATACGAGGTCAGTTGCCTTTATTTCCCCAAGTATTTCCTGGTATCCATTTTAGATTGTGTTGGCCTAGAAGCAATTTTAACAATTTTAACACTCCACCTTGATGAGGAATTTGAACACATGGCCACTGGACTGGCAGGCAAGAGTGCTAGGCACTGGACTGGCAGGCAAGAGTGCTAGGCACTGGACTGGCAGGCAAGAGTGCTAGGCACTGGACTGGCAGGCAAGAGTGCTAAGCACTGGACTATCACAGCTCCACAAAAAACACAAAATATGAAGATATAAAAAAATGAAGTGAACTTCTCAAGAAAACTTTTAAAATTCATATGCAACTATTACAGACATTTTCAATGGTAACTACATTTACCAACTTTAAAAATAATTATACTTAAATATGTGTTGAACTAGTTCTTCACACATTTACATCAAATCAATAGACAAAACACCGTGAATAGAAAATCATGGTTCTGCATATTTACATAAAGTCTCAATATATACATACATGTTTGCATAACTGTAACTGCCCTCACACATCAGAGTATATCCCTTTCCCAACTTATTTAGTTCCACGCTGAACATTACCTTTTAATAACGACATCCAACTTAAGACCTTTTCGTTCAATAAATCTCAAAAGTGCTTTTGACTTCCGGTTGAACTGCAGTTTAAAAGTTTCATTATATTCTGAAAATGAAAAAGGTATTCATAAAACAAAACTATGCATACATACAGAAATAATATGCTTACATCAATGCAATGTTTTATGCAATTCTTAATTACGGCCCTAAAGAAGCTGTCATACAGAACTCGTGCAATGCTGGAAACTCTATCATCCAGATTATACCAATCTTCTTCTTCTTCACGTGTTCCGAGCCACTGAGGTTCTTTGCTGCAGATACAATCCATCTCCATTCGTCTCTCTGGTTGACCTTCTCTTACCAGTAGTTGATTCCAAGAGATTATACCAATGCATTCATAAAATATGATAATACATATGCAAGCGACACACTCATACACACATGTTAGTTAGTCATTAATCTAGATTCCAACTTCACTGCAAATGGTCAACCCATAATGCTCCATTCTGTCCCAGTTAATATCACACAAAACGCTCCTCACTGTTCCGTGTGGAAAGTGGAACAGACAGGAGTCCTGACAAACCAAGAGCATGTACAGGCATATATGCATAAGGCTGTTGCCAGAATGTCAACATAACGGTCTGCCATGAATATTACAGTTCATCGTCAATGAACATATATATGTAATAACAATTTAAAGCATTTCATAACATGAAAACTAAATCCTGTGATTAAAAATGGCACTATTAAGAGAAACAAGACACAGTGAAGTTGTAATATATAAGTTGATATAATGGAATAGAGTTGTATCAGAAACATAAATCATGACATTAAAAAATATAAAACATAAATGATAAACTAGAATCCTGGATTATGGAAAAATGTTAGCTCCAAAAATAAAGTATATTTAATTAGAAGAAACTAATTAACTCTGAACATAACCACCCTTTAACATGTTTTAATTTGTTATTTTTCAACTCTGGGCATTGTGTTGGATCCTGTTGGCAATGAAAAACCTACAACAAGGGGAGGAAACATTACATTCTAGGACTAATATCAGCCAATACATATGTGCCAAGCTGAAACTGTTACATTCTACTATACTTCTCTAGGATGTGAAGTTTCTGCAACAGACTTGCCCATTTTGCTGGTTTCTGAGCTTAGAGTAAGGAGAGCTCTGCGAATCAGTCCACCCGTGGAGATGGAACTTTTCAAACTGGGTTGGTGGCAGAATGGATAAGAACGCATGTTCTTAAACATCTGGTGTGCTGATGCTGAGGTAAGGGTTCAACCCCTACACCAGACAGTTGACTAAAATGTCTTACCTCTCGTCCTTGACTTGGGGACATAAATTACAAGTACCTCTAAAGTCAGAGTGAGTTCACCTGATGGCGATGGACACTGGTAATAGGGAAAGTTAATCCACATGCAAACTTCAGTCCAGCTATACTTGAAGCAGTGTGTATCGGACTACGCTTGAGCTCAAAGCAAGCGAGCGCCAAAAAACAAAAATGGGTTGGAAAGAAACTCTCTACACCAACACCTCTCTAATAGATGCAAGCCCTTTCCTGGGCACAGATGACCTGAACGCTAAAGCACTGGACTTAATAGTTAAAATTAAGTCTTCCAGAGAATGTCCAAACAAGAATTTATTTTGAAAGAAAAGAAAAAATATTCCCACCTGGATTGACTGTGTCCTTGATCGTGGCTGTACTTCCTGTCTGTGGCTCTTCCTTTAAGAAATGTTAAATGATTGTATTTAATATGTTCCATATTGATAAAGTAATTAATATGCTACAATAATGTTACACCTGTAAATGATAATACAGCTTAAACTTAATTAACAGGTGCAAGAACTTTTAATTCTGCTGTCCATTCTTCTTCTTCAAGTGCCTCATCTGATGTTTTGATGAAGTTGGTTTGCTATACTGTTATTTGCTACCCAGCTGTTTCAGCTGTTTCTTGCCTGGTAATTTGAAACAAAAGGGCTAGTTTCTCTGTTCCACCTCTTCTGTATTGATCATCATCCACTACCTTGCCGGCTGGCATGGGTGATCATGCCTCTCCACAAATTGCGATCTCTGATGGCATGGAACAATTCGTTGTGCCAAAATCTTCTCCCACTGTCTTCCTCTATCTCTCTGTCTGCAAATCTTTCTGGTTGACATGACATGTTCCAATTTTCGTCTTCTCATAATGTGGCCAAAATACGATGACCGCCTAGTTATGATGTTTGTGATAAGTTGTCTTTGCGACTTAGCTTCCCTCAAAATGTCTAGATTGCTCATTTTTGCTGTCCAATTAATTTTCAGCATTCTTCTATAAAACCACATCTGCAAGGCTTCCATGGATTTTTTCGCTTGTATACTAATTATTCAGGATTGACATCCTTATGTTAAATTTCTGTTGATATGAAACATAAACTTCATTTGTCTGTTTTTTATGCTTTTGACAAGTGATCTAAATATCTTGGTGTCTATTTGTCCATGTTGTTCTCAACATTCTTCTAAAAAACCACATCTCCAGTGCCTTCAGTTTCTTCACCACTTCAATTCTCATTGTCCAGGATTTGCATGCAAACAGAAGAACAGGCAACAAACAACTATTAAGTAGACCTGCTTGCTTATGACATTTCTGTTTTTCATGATGCTGCTCATTCTTCTATAAGAATATTCTGAGATCTTAGACTGCCAGGTAACTAATAGTGACTGCCTGGAAAAGGCTAAAGAAAGTAGAAGATTATATACAACTTTCAGAATGAGACAAACTTCTTTGGTCATGCAATGTGACGAGAAGCAATGGAAAATATTGTGATGACTGAAGAGAAGAGGAAGAGGCAACCCGAGAGAAATTATGCTGGATGGCCAAAGACGGTGGCATGAAGGGAAAACATCAAAAGAATTCGTCCAAAACAAACTCTGTAGAGATACACAAATATGCCTTTTGGCAGAGCACATGATGATGATGATAACATGTTAAAAAAATTCAAACCTGTCATTGGAATACATAACTAGACACAATATAGATTTACAGAATCAATAAAAGAGGTTTTCAGCTGCTGAGCCTTTAACGGTGTGCAAAAAAAAACACAAAATATCACTGTGAAGCTTATCGGATGAATATTAAAAACACATTGTTTTTATTCATCTAGTTTTACTCATCAAGCTTCTTAGTCTTACCCCCCCCCCCCCCCCCCCCCCCCCCCCAACCACCACCACCACCACACACACACTATAGATTTATAGCTGCTGTGTGAAAATACCAAGATTCTACAATCAACACTCACGGTTGGAAATCCAAGCTCATACTTGACACACGTATCCATGTCTTTCTCTGAAAAACCTGTTAAAATACACAAACAGATATTGTGGCACCCAGTCTTTTACACTAAATTATAAAAAGTTCTGATGAACATTCAGCTGCTAAACAATAAAATGTTATATATTCATGAGGTCATTCAGGAATCTGCTTTGTATTTGTGATGTGGCAGGGCTAACACATTGTGTAGGCCTGAATGCTTGGATGAATAAGTGGCCAGTCTTTTCCTCTATGTGTGTGGGTGGGGGATGTGTGGGTTGGGGAATGTATGTGTGCTTGGGGTGTGGGTGGATGGGGTGTGTGGTGGGTGAGAGGTGTATGTGGGTGGGGAGATGTGTAGGTGTAGGGATGTGGTGGATGGGTAGGGGCATGTATGTGTGTGTGGGTTATGTGTGTGGTTGGGTGGTGGAGTTGGAGTGAATGGGAGATGTGTGGGTGGGTGGTTGATGTGTCTCATAACATAGTAATATGCATTGTTTATGTTTACAAAATTCATGTGACAATGTTTTTTTTCCTATGCACTGTTGATGAAAGAAAGATGAGTGATTGGAAGGGCCGAATGTAAGACGGGCCTGCGTGCCCAATTTGTTACCCTTTGAAAATCTGTTCGTTCGTTCGTTCGTTCTATTGGTGGACAATGAACGCAGGTTTTGAACCCGCACCCAATTTTGCTCATGACATTATCGGTGCAGACTCATTGTGGTGAAATGAATGAGAATGCATCTCCTTGTATGTGAAACATGAGGACAACTATTATGTTTTTGGATGTACTAACCCTAACTGCATGCAACAATAAATAATATAATGTATTATGGGTATTAGAAAAGTGTGAGGAAATTTAACAAAAGTATGGTGATCTCATAGTTATACATATCCCCTTTCTACACCCCCTCCCCCCGCCCCCCCCCCCCCCCCCCCCCCCCCCCCCCAAAAAAAAAACAACAACAAAAAACTCCTCTGTTGCTGGCTTGCACGCACAGAGTGCATGGCAACATGGCAGACACCCCTAATTGGCCACACAGGGGAAAGGTCAGCCAATCAGTTGTAATAGCACAAGCACCCACGTGGGATGGACCAAATGTGTTAAGAGAAAAGAAAATATTGTTCTTTCTGCCACGACTCAACACCTGGATACACTACACTGCTTGGCTAAGGGCTTTGCCATATTCGGTGTGCATGCATGAGTGTGGCAGTGTCTGGAAGGACCATGGTGTCCTTTGATGTCGAGAGTCCAGTATCGTCACAGTACTCAACCGAACAATCAAAGGCAAGTTCACATGAGCAATGTCTAGCTCGTGAACAATATATCCTGTACTACCACACCTCTCCATCTGACTTGTCACAGGGATGTGAGTATCAGCACAGGTCTTTCAATATAAGCATGACTATTTTAATTTAAACTGTCCACGACAAATTTTCACCAATCCAGAATGGGCAGAAAGTATCACAACCTACTGCTATGTGGTGTGTGACACGTTCTGTCTACAGCGATGCATCATCACTTAATGTATGCAGAGTGCTGTTGAAGGACAGCTGGGAAGCGTAAACTCATCATCAACTGGAGAGGAGTCATCAGCCAGCGGAGGAAGATTGCCATCCCCACTTGGACCTCCACCTCATAAGGTCATGTTTTTTGTTCAGATTTGTCCCACCCTATATAAGCGCCACAAATTTGTGATCCAGATGTATCCTAGTAATTACACGCAAAGCATACACCATAGCTGAAGAGTTTAGTACTCCATTTCCATTCTTGAACTAGTATTATAATTACAGTTTTCTCGCTTCAGAGGATACAGTAACTGATTTATGTGGTTGTTTCGGAATTTGAGATTTAAATATTGAGCACAACCCACCACTGGTAACGCTGATCGTATTCTGGTATGAACCTAAGGCCTATCCACGTCAATGTGGAAGCACTAGACTCGAGTTTCGCTCTCGTTTGAGCTCGTCAGTAGTGTATATCCTTGACCGGACACGGAAACAAACCCCGGATCACTGGCGTGTGAAGCGGGTGTGTAACCACGCAGCACATGCTGGACATGGCCAAATTATCATATCAGAATATTAACGTCACCCATAATACAGATACAGTAACTATCAATAAATTTCCAGCTTTTACCAACTTTTAAAAAATATTGGCGCAGGCGTTTGTTTTGTTAACCAGTAAACTTTAGTGAATGAAAGCTGTATTTGTGTTTCTGTTGTCTAACTGTATGACAGAGCACTAGGGGGAAATTTTTCCATAACTTGTTAGCAGATTGGAGGTGGCCTAGATAATCAGACAGCCTGTAGTAGTGTGTGCACTTGTACAGTCTACAGTCTATTCTTTCAGTCTCTGCTCCACAGTAAGGACTAGCTGATATTCACTCACACACACACATTAATATTACACACAACACATGTTGCCCACACAACAGAACACAAACCTGATGGCAGGTTGTACTGTATTCCTCTAACGATTGTCAACTCCAAATCTGTATCTCCCAAATCAGTGTTACACCTTTATGTGACAAATGATTGCACAATCAGATACACAAGCACAAAAGCAGGCCAGTGTTATTTATATCTTCATGAACACAAGAAACACTTTCAATCAGTGGCATCCAGGAGACATTACTACAGGGTAATTTAATGGGCTTATTTTAAACCTCTACAGAAATATATATAAAAAAAACAACATTATAATAATAAAGTTAAAGGGAATAGCAGAAATTAGAATATTGTTTGACCTTCCCATATTCTAAGTTATGACATATGAGGTAGGATACCCAGTTCCCTTACTTGTTGCTTTTCCTCTCCTGAAATTTCCCACCAAAATTCAGAAAATGGTCTAGTAAACAAGCACACCAATCACTATACCACTGTGTACTGCAAACTTATATTGGAGTCATAGCATCCTTAGTGGCTAGTGCCCTGTTTCAGAGCTTTCCCTGGCTGCAAGATCATGAGGCATCTCCTCTTTGTGTGGTCTATCCATCGACTGAGTTCCCGGTCTGTTTAATGTTGCAAGAATTGCCATGCCTCTCTGCAGATGTCAAATTACGGTACCAGTCTTGCACACTGAACTGGTTTCTGAACTTGGAGAGGGAGAGGAGAGCTCTGCAACAATCCCCATAGAGATAGTACTTTGATGCAGGGTCAGGAGGGGTCAAGTCTGTACAGCGAACTCACTCTGATGGACGCAGGTCTTTTTTAAGGGTCAGATTTAACTGTTGAAACACAAGTCTTCACAGTCTTCCTAATGATTTACAACCAACTAATCAACTGCACCATTCCTTATAGCAAAGGGGTTACAAATGCAATTTATAATCCCTGCATACCATGTTCAAAACACACCTGCAGGCAGTTTGGAAGCAGACCACCTTGCGTTGGTTTCTGTTTAATGTTATGAGTGCTGATCGTTCAGAAAGCAATGGTAAACTACTGAACGTAAGCTTGCCCAGGAATCACAAACAGTCAAACAATGCTGGAGTTGACTGGTATGTCCTGTAAAGGATTTGCAACTAACATTTTTTAAAAACAATTAATCGAAATAAGGTTTCTGTGAATGTTTAGTATTCAAGAAGACTAAAGTGAATGTAACAATCAGTATGATAAAAGGGTTAACGAGAGGATCAACTTCACTGAACTGGTTATTACCAAATCTAGCTCAGTCTCTCTCCACAGAATGACAAGCCACCTGCTGAGAGCACCGCATAAAACACAAACATAGGTCAGCATGGCCGCATGGATAATAACACATGTTCTTAAACATCCAGTGTGCCGATGTCGAGGTAAGGGGTTCAACCCCTTCATCGGACAGTTAGACTAAAATGTTGACCTATCGTCCTTGACTTGGGAACGTAAATTACAAGTATCTCTGAAGTCAGAGTTTGTTTGCCTGATGGCGAGGGACACTGTTAATAGGGAAAGCTAATCCACACGCAAAATTCAGTCCAGCACTACTAGAAGTAGTGTGTGGACTATGATCGAATTCAAAGCAAGCGAGCACCAAAAAAAAACAACACTGCAGTTCCAGTGGATGACCTCCAGAAGTCTCCAGAAAAACTGCACTAAGAGTATAACAGATGCAGTCAGAAAACAAACATACAACTTTCAGAGCATGAGATCACTTCACCAAGGAGGCTCCTTCTTCTATATACAATACTAATAAGTCCTTACATCATACATACAATATAAAGATACTCACTGCACCATTGAAAAGGTCCGCGACTCGTAGTGAAATCGTGGTGCAGGATCCCCATGCCGATGGGCACTTTTCAGAGAGTCAAGGTCTCGACGATTAGTTCTGCTCTAACTTCTGAAACCTATTTAAACCAAAATGTGGAATATATATGAAATTCCAATTCATATGTTGAAGTCTTCTGAAACATATTTCAGTCAACATGCTGACTGTTTCTTAAATGTCACCTCAAACTTGAAACCTATTGGCATAAACATGTGGACTGTATTTGAAATGTCATCTCAGACTGTTATAATTTGCTAAGACACCAACAGCTAGTGTTTGAAACAAGAATCGCTATGGCAAAGGTAGCCTTTTGCAAGATGGAAAACATACTGACCAATAAAAAGATGTCAATTGCAAGGAGGAAAAGAGTGTTGAGGTGCTACATAGAACCTGCTCTTTTTGTATGGAAGTGAAACATGGACAATGAGCCGACAAGCTGAAAAACATCCAATGGCAGTGGAAATGTGATTTCAGAGGATAATGCAAAGAATACCAAGGACATACAGACAAACCAAAGAGCAAGTCCTAAAAGAAGCAAATGAAAACCGTAAACTGATTAGAGAAATTCGAGGTAGACAGTCAAAATATTTTGGGCATGATATGAAAAGAAATAATCTAGACAATTTGGTAACAAGTGGTAAGACTGAGGGGAAAAGAACAAGGAGAAAGTAGAGAAGTTAATATCTGAATGGCTTGGCCACATGGCATGGTCGAGACAATATAACAGTGTGACTGTTAGGACGACATAAGAGATCTCGAACAGAGACTAAAGGAAATTAGGAGGATAAGTAAGAAATATGAAATCGTGTTTGGATTTATAGATTATAGTAGACAAAACTTTTTTCCACAGCGCACTAGAATGCACAATAGATAAATAGTAACAGAATGTGTAGTATCCAAGTAGTGACGATATACTTTGACGATGGAAACCGACAAGACACTACAAAAAGAAAACCGATGCTGATGTGGTTCCACCCAGGGTAGTCGTATTTAAGATCTTGGAAAGACGGATAATAACTCTAATGATAGAGGATATTCAATATTTAAATGACCCTTAGGACAAAGTAAATTATGAGAACAACTAAATGGAATGTCATTTCAAAGATTTGAACATGTCTGTCGTGGAACTTTTATATTTGACTTGACAATTAACGAATACAGAACAATGTGAAAATGTGTATTGAGTAATTTTAATTAACGTCCACAAATTATCTAAAATCTGGTGAAATCTTTTAAATTCATGATATGTTGCAGTTTGAAATAAAGTTTGGTGTTCAACTTCATACCTGCCGAATTCACTTGATATTACTGTTTTGGAATTACCACAAAATTTGGATGGGCCACATGCTTTATCGCTGAGAGAATGTTTCTATTTTACAACAAAGAATTGTGAAGTATTATTTGAAATTAGATTTCGACTGCTATCAATCATTGTGCTAATCTCTGAATTTCTGTCTGCAATACGACAATAAAATATCTTTAATGTCGGCCGTGATTTGGTGTTGTCGCTGAGAGGTCTGTCCACAAGAACTGTCAGGCAGAAGTCGCATCCTGTTACAACAAGAACACAGAACTGATCTAAGACCGGTGATCATGTGAGATGGTGAAACATGACTGCCCACAGATCTCGGAATGGCACATAATGATGATGATGTCTTAAAATTTTCTTTATGAACCCGTTGTCCATAATAGAAAGAGTACCTCCTCTCATTGCTGATGTGGCCTTCAGTTCGGCTAACAAATGCCCACAGCTGACTTCCTGATCTTGTTCTTAATTCCTCTTTCAAGGGGAGTATGTCAGACCTATTTATACACCTTACAGGTCAGCAGGTGTGCTCTCTCTAGATAGACACCATCAAATGTGATGGGCTTTATCTACCTGTGAGTAGGTTTCCTTTCCCAACAATTTGGCCCCAGCAGTGGCCTTATGGCCTATTTATTCCCTGTGACTTTCAACTGTCATGGGATTTTAATGTGTAAACATTACACAAGGCACGTCCTGTTTTTTCACCCTGATCTGAAGAGGCTGGGTATCTGATCCACTAAGAGATCAGGCAAGAGTAGTAGTAGTAGTAGTAGTAGTAGTAGTAGTAGTAGTGGTGGTGGTGGTGGTGGTGGTGGTGGTAGTAGGTAGTACTAGTGGTACTTGCAATAGTTGTAGTAGTAGGAACAGCAATAGTAGTAGAAGTACTAACAGAAAAGGAAGAAGAAGGAGAAGGAGAAGGAGGAGGAGGAGGAGGAGGAGAAGCAGAAGAAGAAGGTGGAGAAGAAGAAGAAGAAGAAGAAGAAGAAGAAGAAGAAGAAGAAGAAGAAGAAGAAGAAGAAGAAGAGGAGGAGGAGGAGAGGAAGATGAGAGGAGGAGGAGAGGAGAAGGAGGAGGAGAAGAAGGAGGAGAGGAGAAGGAGGAGGAGAAGAAGGAGGAGAGGAGAGGAGGAGGAGAGGAGAGGAGGAGGAGGAGAAGGAGGAGGAGTAGAAGAAGAAGAAGAAGAAGAAGAAGAAGAAGAAGAAGAAGAAGAAGAAGAAGAAGAAGAAGAAGAAGAAGAGAAAGTGATCAGAAATAAACACACAGTGGCGACATAGTTGGATGATACTATCAATGTGAAATATGTCTTTAAGCTGGCATACAGGGTATGGATACACTACAGGAGAAAGAGTTGGGAGTCTTGATTCCCTCCACATTGCAAGATATGAGGCTGAAATATATGTGGAAGGAAGGACTTCTTCTGACACTCAGAATTCTCCTGTTGTGCTTGCTCCATGGTGGGAGTTATACTACTACTAAGCTTGTAATATTTATTTAGGAACATTATTAAAGGAGCTTATAAACATCCTGTATATAAGCTTTCACTTGGAACTTTCAAATGGTGATATATGAAACAAGTGGGGAAAATAATTGCTCAGCAGAAACAGTAACACAGCATGAACCATAAAATAAAGAATGATCTGGAACTTACTTTGCAGCTGCTGGAACATCTCCCATTTTCTGATAATGCTGAGCGTTTGTCACACATATCTATGTAGCCACCATGCAGGGGAAAAAAATGGAATACAGAAATGTGATCAAATGCATATGATAAAGATAACAACATTTCAGCAATGTTAAGCATATGTAACATTAATTTGTTTGGCACCACACATGGTAAACACTGGAAGAGATACAAAGAATAACATTTATCTGACAAACATTAAGCTATCAAATGACATCAATTATCTATAAACCTTTGCTGGCAACGCAAAGTGTCTGTAATTTTTTTTTAAATGTTGCATATCCCTTGCAGGACGTTGCAGTCAACACCAGCATTTTCAGCTGCTGTTGATGTACTAGGCACGTTTTTACGTTCAGTAGTTTACCCTTACTTTCTGAACGACCGGCTCCTATACCAGCACGTTATAACACAACGCGACACGGTCTGCTGCACAAATCGGTCGCGGCTGAGTTTTGAACCATGGTACCCGGCTCACGAACCACGTTCGCAAGCCTTTGGCCACGGAGTCTGTCATTACTTTGACCTAATATTAAATAAAGTTCCATATATTTTAGAGTTTTTTTATGTGGCCTTTGCTGGCTTTGAACTCAAGCGTGGTCCATACACGTGCTACTACTTCTAGTGCACTGGACTGATGTTTGCATGTGGATTAGCTTCCACTATTACCAGTGTCCCTCGCCATCATGTGAACCCACTCTGACTTCAGATGTACTTGTAATTTACATCCCCAAGTCAAGGATGTGAAGTCAACATTTTAGTCTAACTGACTGATGTAGGGGTTCTCGAGGATGTGAAGTCAACATTTTAGTCCAACTTACCGGTAGGGGTTGTTGAGGATGTGAAATCAACATTTTAGTCCAACTGACTGATGTAGGGGTTGTCAAGGATGTGAAGTCAACATTTTAGTCTGACTGACTGGTGTAGGAGTTGTCAAGGATGTGAAGTCAACATTTTAGTCCAACTGACTAGTGTAGGGGTTGTCAAGGATGTGAAGTCAACATTTTAATCCAACTGACCGGTAGGGGTAGGGATTGTCGAGGATGTGAAGTCAAAATTTTAGTCCAACTGACCAGTGTAGGGGTTGTCGAGGATGTGAAGTCAACATTTTAGTCTAACTGACTGGTGTAGGGATTGTCGAGGATGTGAAGTCAACATTTTAGTCCAACTGACCGATGTAGGGGTTGTTGAGGATGTGAAGTCAACATGTTAGTCCCAACAGACCGGTGATGGGGTTGTCAAGGGCGAGAAATCAACATGTTAGTCCCAACTGACCAGTGATGGGGTTAAACCTCTTACCTTACCATCAGCCTACCGGATGTTTAAGGGCAAGCTCTCTTATCCATTTGACCAGGCTGACCTCTTGAGTGCTGTTTTATACCATACGTTATTCGATAATACTACTACTTTGTTCCTATTTTCTGAGGGCATTAGTAACATAATTATGCACCTGAGAAGTCAGAACTGTCTGACTTGGCATGTATTTGTGTAAGGTTGACTTCATCTGGACAGATTCCATACAAGGTAAAGACTTCTATCCACACATGGCTAGGCTTTTCACCCAACAATTTTGCCAGGGAAGCAGCCTAATGGCCTACTCTTTGCGATTTCCAGCTGTCATGGGATTTTTAAAATGCACAACTTGCACATAGGACTTCCTGTATTTGGCCATTACCAGAGAGGATTAGGTACCTGACCTCACTATCCTAGAGATCAGCAGGATGTGTGATGTGGTACAGAAATAATTTCACTTCATCTCAAGGACCTTTAAGCATTCCATATCCCTCAGTAGATGTACCAGGGTATGACAAACCTGTTGCATTGACAACAATGCTTGTCATCTCATTATATTGTATTGTACTAAGAGGAGACAAATCTTTTTGCTTTGACAACAATGCTTTTCTCATTCTATATTAATGTACCAAGAGCAGGACAAACATTGTTGGCTCGACAACAATGCTTGTCTTCTCTTTCTATAATACTGTATCATGGGCAGAGAAATCCTGTTGCCTTGACAACGATGCTTGTCAACTCATTCTATAATAATATACCAAAGTACAACAAATCTTTTGTTTTGACAAAGATGCTTCGTCTCCCCATTCCAAAATAAGTTCCAAGGGCGGACAAATATTGTTGCCTTGACAACAATGCTTGTCTCCTCCATTCCATAATAATTCACTGAGGTCAGACAAATCCTGTGCCTTGAAAACAGTGCTAGACTTCTCATTCGGTTAGAATGTTACGCTAACAATGGCATAAGCATGATCAGATGACGGTTCGAAACCAGCTCTCATCATTCACTACGTGTAGGAAAGACAAACCACCTGTTTCTCCATGCCTTCAGGCCTACAAAATGTGATAATCCTAAAATTTCACAGAAGCACAGCAGGTCCCCGCTACAGGAGTTGTTTCTTGTTTGGTTGATACTCATTTTACAAGGCTGTGCTGACACCAAAGGAGTTATGGTTAGAAGTAAAAATCTTGCCGCTAGACTAGGGATTCTTCTTCTTCTTCTTCTGCATTAATCTGGAGTCTTGTTTCAGATGTGATAGCGTTGTGCCTGTTTACACTATGGATTGAACCCAGTCCACTGCAGGATAAGCAAGTGCACTTAGCACTATGTCATCATGCCTCTGGGAAAAACATAGGGAATGCAAATTGTGAACAGATACTGTAATAAGAAAATAAAAACTAACGGTAATACACATACAGGAAATATGTACAAGGACATCTAGAATACTGTGGCGCTGATAAAGTGTTTGCACAATAAACTGAACTGAAGACACAACACCATTTGATATACACCTACCCTGATCTGTCTGATAAGGTCTTCCTGAAGAGTTTTATAGACCTCCTCTCTGTCTCCTGTAGGTTCACAGTCTTCAGCTGAAACCACTACAAACTTGTCTGCATCCTCAGACTCCAGCGGTGAAGGTGGCACCTGCAACACAAACAGTAAAATAGACTAGAAAAAGTTTCCTGTGTCAGGTAAAACAGTCCCTAATGGACAAGGTGTAAGCTACAAAATAAAACACAAATATGTGTCAGGTAAAACAGTCCCTAATGGACAAGTGTAAGCTACAAAATAAAACACAAATATGTGTCAGGTAAAACAGTCCCTAATGGACAAGTGTAAGCTACAAAATAAAACACAAATATGTGTCAGGTAAAACAGTCCCTAATGGACAAGTGTAAGCTACAAAATAAAACACAAATATGTGTCAGGTAAAACAGTCCCTAATGACAAGTGTAAGCTACAAAATAAAACACAAATATGTGTCAGGTAAACCAGTCCCTAATGGACAAGTGTAAGCTACAAAATAAAACACAAATATGTGCTTCAGGTTAAAACAGTCCCTAATGGACAAGTGTAAGCAACAAAATAAACACAAATATGTGTCAGGTTAAAACAGTCCCTAATGGACAAGTGTAAGCTACAAAATAAAACACAAATATGTGTCAGGTAAAACAGTCCCTAATGGACAAGTGTAAGCTACAAAATAAAACACAAATATGTGTCAGGTAAAACAGTCCCTAATGGACAAGTGTAAGCTACAAAATAAAACACAAATATGTGTCAGGTAAAACAGTCCCTAATGGACAAGTGTAAGCTACAAAATAAAACACAAATATGTGAAACAAGACTTCAGTGTGGAGAGACAGACTGGTTGTAAATGTTAAAAAAAAGAAAGTAAAGGACCCTTGTCCACACCTTGAGGTTTGCTGGGTATATGGAGCTAGCCCCGTATATTAATGGACCAATCAGCTTTTGACAGATGGTGTGGTCATTATCATGCTGACCACCTTTACTTCCCAGAACATTTCATGATACCCATTTTAGTCTGAGTCAACATAGCAGCCCTGGTCAATTAAAAAAATGCCTGCCTTAAAGAGGATTCAAATATATGACCATCAGGCGAGTATTCTAGTCACTGCCTACCACAGCTCCCTCCATGTAGAATAGTCCGGCACAGGCAGCACCTCAAGATAGAGAATATTCTCTGCAACATTTCTTTGGTATCTGAGGTGAGAAACAGAGTTCTTGATAGTTATATTGAGTCCAATCCTGATGTACAGAAGTGAATCAGGACAATGAGCAAGTTAGTGAAACATTATGTGGAGATGAATGATAAGAACACCATGGACAGATAAAAGAACATTATGAAGATTTCTTTAAAGAAGTTCTTGAAAGAAGTTAACTCACAAAGAGAGCTGGTTACTAACATCAAAAGAGAATCCATATTTTTTAGACATGTCATGAAAACAGGAAAATTGCAGTATGTCAAGTCAGTGGGAAAGCAGGAGAGAAAGAGAGTAGGGGGAAGACTCAAAGAGAAGATGCTAGAGAGCTTGGCATCATGACATGGAGGAACATTTATCAGAAATGACTGGCAGGACATGAGACAGAATGCTATGGACAGACATGATGATCGAAGTCACGTGGTAAGGACTATAAGAAGAGAAAAAGGTGTTGTGCTGGGGCTTATTATTAATGTTATTTACACACTGCAATGCTAGGCCCAATCAATCTCCTCTGGACTTCTTTTGAGCTAATCAAATGTTGTTGCTTATAGAGGAAGAGTATTCAAGTCTGCAACATTTTCTATTTCTTCACCAAAATAATCTCATGATTATAATTTTCAACACATACACCTATTATCAATAAAAAAGACAAAAATAATACATTAAAATCAAGCACCATTGAAGGTACAGCATTAAAGTGTCCGAATGACTACAAGGCCCACAGCTGTAAAATGTAATGCCAACATATGAGTCCACCCACCTGATTCAGAAGAATTCTCTGTTCTTCCATAATGTTTTATTTCAGGAGGGCTTCAAAGTTATTGGTTGCAATTCGATAATAATTGACGAATGAAGTTATTTTGATTAGAATTGACAAATGGGCGCATTTCATTTATGTTCAAAATACAGACTCTGGTTTGGTGCCTGACAATTTCCAGAGTCTGACAATGGCCAGGTTCCTAATGATTATACATTCAGGAGACTACTGCAATTAAACACCAACACATGCATCTTTACAAGAAGTGAGAGACATGTTACAAAGTTACCTGTGATAGATCAACAGGTAATCCACTTTCACATGCTTCAATCATCGGTTCCATACCCTGGTAGAAAGAAAAAACACATAAAGCATTCAAACAGCCTTCCCACCTTCTTCATTGATTCTTATATTACCAAATTTGATGAACTAAGAAAAGAAATTAACACAACTTCTTTTTCTTATAGCCCATGCTGTGTTGTGTTGGTTATCATGTCTGTTCACAGCCTTCTGTCTCATGAACTGTCAATCATTTCTGATACTGATATTCACCTATGCCTTGATGTGAAACTGTCCAGCATCTTCTCTCTGTCTCCCTTTGCCTTTCCATCCTAAAAACTTTCCTGTGGTCACAATGTACTCCAGCTGTCCTGTTCTCATGATGTGCCAAAAGAATAAGAACACAACTATTGTTCTTATAAACTGGCAATACATCTTAGGTTCCCTTGTTACCATGTTTTCTCAATGTGTGTTCTACCCAGGGCCTGTGTCTTTTCCCCACCTTCTGATTCACAAGTATTTGTTTAGGTACCTCCATGATCTCTGTATTGGTGAATCTGTTATAGCTGGCAAATTACATGCAGCAAATGTGTACATCCGTGATTCTCATCATCATCATCTTCCACTTTTGCTGTCAAGCATCGTTGGGAGGAATAGTTGGCATTCCAGCGCCCGATGAGTGGCACTGGATAGTGTCATTCCATGTGATTGTGCAATGCCTTTGATATCTTCAATCCATTTTGTTCTCGGACATCCTCTTGCTCTCGTAGCAGATGTTCTTTGATGTGTGGCCAGTGCTGGTAGTTGATGGTGTTGCATTCTAACGACATGGCCAAACCATTTGATCTTCTGTCTTTCAATAAATGTGGCACAAGTGTTGATCCCAGTGTCTGTCTGATTCAAAATTGTTGAATATCTGCCCTGACCAGATAAGCAACTATTCAAGTACATGGAGATGAAAGCTGATTGTTCTCTAGCACACTGGATGTTTACACATCTGATTCCTCCTCTCATATGTTCATTAACAGCAACTTTAAGCCCCATTCCAGCACTCGAGGCGGACACCATACCTCAAGACCACTCAGTCCCCCTGGTCAATACCACAGTGACAACCTTTACTTCCCAGAGCATTTCCTGGCACCCATTTTTAAGGTTGGTCATTCATTCAGTAGCATGTCCTTTACAGAACCTCGCTCCCATAACAACCTTCCGGAAAACTTGTCGGTCATAAGCAAGATGTCCCACTTCCGATACACCCATCTGGAGATCATCCATCACATCCTGCACCCATCGTCTCTTTGGCCTTCCTCTTCCTCTCTAACTAGGCATATACCCCTCCATTATTGTTCTCTCCAAACTAACTTTCATGCCGTTTCAAGTGACCAAAATATTTCAATTTTCTTTGTTTTATCATCTTTAATAGCCAACCGTCTTCAATATTCAGCTCTTGAAGTATGGATGCATTTGTTCTTTTCTTTATCCAAGATATTCTTAGAACTCATCTATAACATTTATATTCAAAGACATTTATGCGCTGGTCAATTTTTAAAAATCCCCGTCTTAATGGGGGAATCAATCATATCACCACTGGGCCGGCAAATGAGTGTGCTAGCCACTGTGGTAACACATCAACTGTCAGTGCATTCTGTATCTATACTGAATTATGACAATAACAATAGAACACTTTAGCTAAACACGGAGCATTCCTTTTTGTCAATGCTGAAAGATAATCTATGTATTGTGCCTAATGTTAATGCAATAGATAGTTTATCATGTTATTCTCCCATGCTCAAATTTTCCTTTCCAAACGTCACAAACACTGAATATTATTAGGAACAGATGCTGAAAGTCATACATTATTGGCCACTTATTGGAATATGACACTGCAGATGATATATAAAAATGGTGGATTTGAAACCAAGACTTGAAATATGCAGAAAGCAGCCCATGGTTTGAGAAATGTACACATCTAATGCAAAACAAGAATACTCATCACACATATTCATAAGCGTACACCGAAAGAGACTGAACACTTATCAATTTGTCCCCAGTGCAGAATAACAGTGCCAGTGAACATAAGCAATACAAAAACTATACTAAACTGTACTGAAAACATGCTTACTTTCATCAAGCGAATGTACTTCTTAGCCAGTTCTATATCGTGACTTTTCTTAGCATTAACAGCTGCCTGTTTGAATTCTTCACTCCTTTCTTTGAGGAAGGCCAACTGCTGCTCCTGTCTAGAGTGAAGACTCTTGCGGTTTGCTGCAACAGACAGGTCTTACTTACTTAAACATGAACACATCTCATTATTACAGTTAACTGACAGAAGTAGAGTAAACTACTGGTGATAAGAACACACAAAACCCAAAAAATAGAGGTGCTAAAAAGAGCTGATACATGTAAAGTAGCTGGCAGTAATAAGAATGACACATGTAAAGTAGCAAACAGTAATAGGAACTGATACATGTAAAGTAGCTGGCAGTAGTAGGAACTGATTTATGTAAACTGTTGACAGTAATAAGAGCTGACACATGTAAAGTAGAATAGGAACTGATACATGTAAAGTAGCTGGCAGTAGTAGGAACTGATTTATGTAAACTGTTGACAGTAATAAGAGCTGACACATGTAAAGTAGAATAGGAACTGATACATGTAAAGTAGCTGGCAGTAGTAGGAACTGATTTATGTAAACTGTTGACAGTAATAAGAGCTGACACATGTAAAGTAGAATAGGAACTGATACATGTAAAGTAGCTGGCAGTAGTAGGAACTGATTTATGTAAACTGTTGATAGTAATAAGAGCTGACACATGTAAAGTAGAATAGGAACTGATACATGTAAAGTAGCTGGCAGTAGTAGGAACTGATTTATGTAACTGTTGACAGTAATAAGAGCTGACACATGTAAAGTAGAATAGGAACTGATACATGTAAAGTAGCTGGCAGTAGTAGGAACTGATTTATGTAAACTGTTGACAGTAATAAGAGCTGACACATGTAAAGTAGAATAGGAACTGATACATGTAAAGTAGCTGGCAGTAGTAGGAACTGATTTATGTAAACTGTTGACAGTAATAAGAGCTGACACATGTAAAGTAGAATAGGAACTGATACATGTAAAGTAGCTGGCAGTAGTAGGAACTGATTTATGTAAAACTGGTTGACAGTAATAAGAGCTGACACATGTAAAAGTAGAATAGGAACGATACATGTAAAGTAGCTGGCAGTAGTAGGAACTTGATTTATGTAAACTGTTGACAGTAATAAGCTGACACATGTAAAGCAGCTGGCAGTAGTAGGAACTGATTTATGTAAACTGTTGACAGTAATAAGAGCTGACACATGTAAAGCAGCTGGCAGTAAATAGGAACTGATTTATGTAAACTGTTGACAGTAATAAGAAGCTGACACATGTAAAGCTAGCTGGCAGTAAGTAGGAACTGATTTATGTAAACTGTTGACAGTAATAAGAGCTGACACATGCTAAAGTAGCTGGCAGTAGTAGGAACTGATTTATGTAAACTGTTGACAGTAATAAGAGCTGACACATGTAAAGTAGCTGGCAGTAGTAGGAACTGATTTATGTAAACTGTTGACAGTAATAAGAGCTGACACATGTAAAGTAGCTGGCAGTAGTAGGAACTGATTTATGTAAACTGTTGACAGTAATAAGAAGCTGAACATGTAAAGTAGCTGGCAGTAGTAGGAACTGATTTATGTAAACTGTTGACAGTAATAAGAGCTGACACATGTAAAAGTAGCTGGCAGTAGTAGGAACTGATTTATGTAAACTGTTGACAGTAATAAGAGCTGACACATGTAAAGTAGCTGGCCAGTAGTAGGAACTGATTTATGTAAACTGTTGACAGTAATAAGAGCTGACACATGTAAAGTAGCTGGCAGTAGTAGGAACCTGATTTATGTAAACTGTTGACAGTAATAAGAGCTGACACATGTAAAGTAGCTGGCAGTAGTAGGAACTGATTTATGTAAACTGTTGACAGTAATAAGAGCTGACACATATAAAGTAGCTGGCAGTAGTAGGAACTGATTTATGTAAACTGTTTGACAGTAATAAGAGCTGACACATGGTAAAGCAGCTGGCAGTAGTAGGAACTGATTTATGTAAACTGTTGACAGTAATAAGAGCTGACACATGGTATAAAGTAGCTGGCAGTAGTAGGAACTGATTTATGTAACTGTTGACAGTAATAAGAGCTGACACATGTAAAGTAGCTGGCAGTAAGTAGGAACTGATTTATGTAAACTGTTGACAGTAATAAGAGCTGACACATGTAAAGTAAATAGGAACTGATACATATAAAGTAGCTGGCAGTAGTAGGAACTGATTTATGTAAACTGTTGACAGTAATAAGAGCTGACACATGTAAAGTAGCTGGCAGTAGTAGGAACTGATTTATGTAAACTGTTGACAGTAATAAGAGCTGACACATGTAAAGTAGAATAGGAACTGATACATATAAAGTAGCTGGCAGTAGTAGGAACTGATTTATGTAAACTGTTGACAGTAATAAGAACTGATACATATAAAGTAGCTGGCAGTAGTAGGAACTGATTTATGTAAACTGTTGACAGTAATAAGAGCTGACACATGTAAAGTAGCTGGCAGTAGTAGGAACTGATTTATGTAAACTGTTGACAGTAATAAGAGCTGACACATGTAAAGTAGCTGGCAGTAGTAGGAACTGAATTTATGTAAACTGTTGACAGTAATAAGAGCTGACACATGTAAAGCAGCTGGCAGTAGTAGGAACTGATTTATGTAAACTGTTGACAGTAATAAGAGCTGACACATGTAAAGTAGCTGGCAGTAGTAGGAACTGATTTATGTAAACTGTTGACAGTAATAAGAGCTGACACATGTAAAGTAGCTGGCAGTAGTAGGAACTGATTTATGTAAACTGTTGACAGTAATAAGAGCTGACACAGGTAAAGCAGCTGGCAGTAGTAGGAACTGATTTATGTAAACTGTTGACAGTAATAAGAGCTGACACATGTAAAGTAGCTGGCAGTAGTAGGAACTGATTTATGTAAACTGTTGACAGTAATAAGAGCTGACACATGTAAAGTAGCTGGCAGTAGTAGGAACTGATTTATGTAAACTGTTGACAGTAATAAGAGCTGACACATGTAAAGTAGCTGGCAGTAAGTAGGAACTGATTATGTAAACTGTTGACAGTAATAAGAGCTGACACATATAAAGTAGCTGGCAGTAGTAGGAACTGATTTATGTAAACTGTTGACAGTAATAAGAGCTGACACAGGTAAAGCAGCTGGCAGTAGTAGGAACTGATTTATGTAAACTGTTGACAGTAATAAGAGCTGACACATGTAAAGTAGCTGGCAGTAGTAGGAACTGATTTATGTAAACTGTTGACAGTAATAAGAGCTGACACATGTAAAGTAGCTGGCAGTAGTAGGAACTGATTTATGTAAACTGTTGACAGTAATAAGAGCTGACACATGTAAAGTAGCTGGCAGTAGTAGGAACTGATTTATGTAAACTGTTGACAGTAATAAGAGCTGACACATGTAAAGTACCTTGTCAGGTGCATATTGCAGAGTTATATATCATATGAAGTGAATAATCCTTCAGCTGAAATAATTAACACATATAGTCACAGGTGTTGTTCAAATGTGGAGCATCTGTTATCCCCACGGTAAATTCAAATTTACAACGAACTGTTTCTGTTTGCACAAAACCAACTGAAACCGCCTAATTGCTAACGCCTCACTATATTTGAGCAATCATTTACTGTTTGTTGAATACACTATACAAAACATATTTTCTTTGTTCACACTGTGACCGCATTTTATTAGGTGTTGAGAAATGACGAGATGTCAGCATTTTATAGCCTTTCGACTGCACAGGGATTCCTGAAGATTGATTAACTCTCTTTTCCACCCACACTGGTTTGGCTAATCAACTTGCTATCATTTTGTGACACCTATGTAAGTAGCTTGGCACTCACACTGGAACTGATATATGCAGTTTGATTTCCTGTATGGAGATGATGATTTTTTTAAAACAGAGTAGGTATCGGGATAGTTTTAACCTGATCGTATGTACAGCAGCAAAGAATGTTTGGCGTACTGCCTGTGTTAAGTCGACCGTGTATTTGTTTCAATCCGCCATCCCCTCAAAAGCTCACTACTTCTACAGCACTGAACTAATTTTTAGGTGTGGATTAGCTTTCCCTATTACCAGTGTCCCTCGCCATTTAGGTGAAGCTACACCGACTTCAGAGTTACTTGTAATATAGGTCTCCAGGTCAGGGATGAGAAGCCCACATTGTTCAACTGACCGGTGTAGATGCTACCTCAGCTTAACAATACCGGAAGTTTAAAAGCGAGCGTTCTTATCCATTCAGCTATGCTGACCTCTGGCCATGACATATGAGGTGGGGTGGCTAGTTTTCTTCCTCATCACCTGTCCTTCTTAGATAATTACCTAAAAATTGTCTTGTATCAATTTTTATGAGGCTGGGTTGACCACAGGGCCGTTCAAGTCAAAAGAAAAATTCTGTCTCAGCTGGGGATTGAATCCAAATCATTGCCTTAGCAGGCCCAGTGCACTAACCACTGGGCCACCATGGCACATGATGGTACACTCATCAAACATGTGATCACAATAAAGCAACCATGGTACATGGTGGTACACTCATTGAACATGTGATCACAACAAGGCAACCATGGCACACGATGGTACACTCATCAAACATGTGATCACAATAAGGCAACCATGGCACATGGTGGTACACTCATCAAACATGTGATCACAACAAGGCAACCATGGCACATGATGGTACTCATCAAACATGTGATCACAACAAGGCAACCATGGCACATGGTGGTACACTCATCAAACATGTGATCACAACAAGGCAACCATGGCACATGATGGTACTCATCAAACATGTGATCACAACAAGGCAACCATGGCACATGGTGGTACACTCATCAAACATGTGGTCACAATAAGGCAACCATGGCACATGGTGGTACACTCATTGAACATGTGGTCACAATAAGGCAACCATGGCACATGGTGGTACACTCATTGAACATGTGATCACAATAAGGCAACCATGGCACATGGTGGTACACTCATCAAACATGTGATCACAATAAGGCAACCATGGCGCATGATGGTACACTCATCAAACATGTGATCACAACAAGGCAACCATGGCACATGATGGTACACTCATTGAACATGTGATCACAATAAGGCAACCATGGCACATGGTGGTACACTCATCAAACATGTGATCACAATAAGGCAACCATGGCACATGATGGTACACTCATCAAACATGTGATCACAATAAGGCAACCATGGTACATGGTGGTACACTCATCAAACATGTGATCACAACAAGGCAACCATGGCACATGATGGTACACTCATTGAACATGTGATCACAACAAGGCAACCATGGTACACGATGGTACACTCATCAAACATGTGATCACAACAAGGCAACCATGGCACATGATGGTACACTCATCAAACACATGATCACAATAAGGCAACCATGGCACACTCATCAAACATGTGATCACAATAAGGCAACCATGGTACATGGTGGTACACTCATTGAACATGTGATCACAAGGCAACCATGGCACATGATGGTACACTCATTAAACATGTGATCACAATAAGGCAACCATGGCACATGATGGTACACTCATCAAACATCTGATCACAATAAGGCAACCATGGCACATGATGGTACACTCATCAAACATGTTATCACAATAAGGACAAGAAAAACAAGAAAATACCTTACAAATAAATGTATCTGAGGTCACAGATACTATGCTCAGGTGATGATAGTGTGTTACTGAGGTCCCTAAGAGGAAGCAAAGAATAGTAAACACTGTAGAACTGCTGTGTAGGTCGTAAAAGGCGACTAAAGAGGGTTGGTATGAGATGGCTACCTCACATCATAGGAACAAAAATCAGTTAAAATCCAAGTGACCATAAACCAAGGCTTCGTGCATGTTGTGGACTTGTACACCATAAGGAGTCTTGAAGAAGAAGAAGAAGAAGAAGAAGAAGAAGAAGAAGAAGAAGAAGAAGAAGAAGAAGAAGAAGACGAAGAAGAAGAAGAAGAAGAAGAAGAAGAAGAAGAAGAAAGAAGAAGAAGAAGAAGAAGAAGAAGAAGAAGAAGAAGAAGAAGGAGAAGAAGAAGAAGAAGAAGAAGAATAAGAAAGAAGAAGAAGAAGAAGAAGAAGAAGGAGAGAAGAAGAAGAAGGAGAAGAAGAAGAAGAAGAAGAAGAAGAAGAAGAAGAAGAAGAAGAAGAAGAAGAAGAAGAAGAAGAAGAAGAAGAAGAAGAAGAAGAAGAAGATATAATTAAGATAACATACTATTCTGTCTTTGTATTTGGTGAGGCACAGATGTGGACGGCCCAGGCTGAGGTGCAGCTGGGGCAGATCTGGCTGGTGCAGCAGGCCTTGGTGCCACTGTGGGTGCAGGTCTAGGTGCCGCAGCTGGTGCAGGTCTGGAAGGTCCTGCTCCTGGCCCAGGCTTAACAATCCCTCCAACCGAGGCTGCAGAAAGTGGCTGTGGTGATGAAGAAGATGCTGATGATGCTGCTGTGTTCACCGGGATCGGTCCAAACCCTGGTGGGATTACAAGAAACAAAATAGATTATAAATGCTAAAGAGGCGATTCCAAAGAGGACACAGCTGTGAGGTGTGAATTGTTGGGACCTCACATATACTAAGTCACTGTATACATAAGGTGAGTGAACAGCTGTCGTGTGTTTCATTTTCCTTTCCCTGAAAATTATTTGGTGCTAATGTTATAAATCTGGGCCATCCCAAGAATAATCAGTCAATCAATCCGTAAAGTGTCAATTATACAATGAAGGTTGAACCACAGTGGACTTCCATCATGTTGTCTCTTGCCTTGGTTGCACAAGCAGGCTTGTTACTGAAGTTGATAGGAAGCTGAGCTGATAATCTCATGAGCATGGTAGAATGAGGGTTAAATGTCTGGGCTAATCGCCCGCTAAGTGAGGAAAAGATTGCCACCTATTCTTCTGTGCATTCAGACCTACAAAATATGATGGCTCTGTTTCATCACAGACCCAAAGCAGGAAATTTCTCTGGGACAAATGATTTCTTCTTTGGTTGTACACTCTGACTGACAGCTGTTCATTCATCTCTTCACGTTATGAATAAAATTGGGTAAACTGCAGTAAAGCTGTGGATATGTAAAGGATATAAAAACGTGAAGTATTAAGCAGCTTTATAAAACTCAATTACAGAAACAGAAGACAACAAGCTTTTATCAGCAAACAAACACAACAACATATAAACCAATGATATGACATTACAATCTCATTTTGTTCCTCTTGTACTTGCATTGTTGAGGTGAAGTAAAAACAGCGGGAGAGTGCTTGTTTATGGGCTTCATGGATTGAGATTCCCATGGACTCTGCTATTCCCTCTGTCCATTGTTTATGTGGTCAGCCTTTTCTTCTGCTTCCAACTGGTCTGTACATCATTGCTTGTTGTGGTATACTGTTAGGTGGTAACCTAGTTTCATGGCCAAACCATTTGACTTGCTGCCTTCTAATAAAATCTAGCTTGTAGAAAAACTAAGAAGACATTACAGTGACTAGACAAATACTAGGATTTAATGACTAACAGGATGAGACATCCTGTATTCTGATATCTTTATATGCTTCACCTCTTTTACCTACACTGCTACAAATATTAGAACTATATTAGTTCAAGTTAAATCACAAAATAGCAAAAGACAAACCTGGCGGTGTTGGTAGCTCTTCAAAATCAACAGGCTTGCCTGCTTTATGGAGCTTGATTGCATCCTCATATTGCTAGCAATAAAAAATAAATTGTTTTAAGGTATTAGTAAAATAAGTTATCTGAAATAATAAAAATAACATAACAACAGAAAACAACAGGACTAGAAATCAATGCAGTTAGTTGAATGTGGGTTCAAATACTATTGAAATAAGACGTATCTGAAACAAAAATGTTCTTGATAAAATATAAGAATGTAGTTAAAATACAAAAGTACAGGACTCCTTTACGCATCATGACGAGTATAAGATATATGATGATAGACCCATATTTTTAGACCAATCAGCACTTGAGTGTTGATGTGATCAATATCATGCCAGCAAATTCTTCTTTCTTCTTCCAATTTCAGAGTGCATAGACCCTCAACCAACACACGCCACGCTTCTTGTGGACTTGTTTATGACTGGGTGGATTTTGCAGTTAAAGTTTTCTATGGGATGAAGCAGCATAGGTAGCCTCTTATATTAGGTAGTTTACAATGTTGCTATTCTCTGCTTCCCATACAGGCTCCTGTAAACACATATTAGCACATTCTTCTCCTTCTTCTACCCTTTATCCCCCATTGGAGTATAGGCCTTCTACCAACTCACGCCAAGCTGTCCTATACTCTGCTATCTCTTTCAGCTCCCTCCGTGCCTTCCTCATATTATTCATCTGTCTCTAATTCGCTTCTCCCTCTGTTTTGCTGTCTCTGTGGGTTAAAGACAAGAGACTGTCTAGTTATACTATTACCATGCTTTCTCAATGTGTGTCCTACCCAGGGCTGGTGTCTTTTCCTCATCTTCTGATTCACAAGTATTTGTTTAGTTACCGCCATGATCTCTGCATTGGTGATTCTGTCAAAACTGGCAAACTAAATACCACAAATTTGTACGTCCGTGATAATAAATAATTAAATATCTGCACCTGACCAGATAAGCAACTATTTAGGTATATCTAAATGAAAGCTGACTGTTTTCTAGCATACTGGTTGTACACACACCAGATTCTTCCACTCATATGTTCGTTAACAGCAACTCCAAGCCCTATTCCAAATTGTGGTAGCATGTGTTGTGTTACTTCTTCAAGAATCAAATCATCCCATAGTATCCAGTCATGGGTTGGTTGTATTCCTTATATACTCGGAAAGTGCTCACTAGTTCTTTGGAAGCTGAATAATCAGCTCCCTCATGGCTACAAACCCCTGCACAGCCGGACAATAGTATTCTTCCAACACTGAAACCACCCATGTACGTATCCTTACCTTCACTATTCTGCCCATGCGCCTGGCTTTACTGCTGTCCCCTTCTGTTTTGGCAGCACTCTCTGTTGACTTATACTTCTCTAGCCGCTGAGTCAAAGCTTCCATCACTGTTCTGGGGGCGTCTGGAGCGTTGAACATCGATTTTTCTTCTGCAATAAACATTTTTATCACGTTATAATGCAAATTATATTCAAAGATTCATTTACAAGGATGAGCAACATCATGAAAAACAAAAATATCACCAGTGCAAACATGTACTTACTGAAAACTGATGCTTTACCTGTTCTTCTGCAAGAATACAAATGTTTGACGAGTAATCAAATCACGAAGATGGAGGCAATGGGAGTTGTGTTTATTTAGAAGAATGCTGAGGTGTATCAAGATCCCTCATAAAAAATATAGGGAAAAGACAAATGAAATTTATGAGGCACATCAGCATAAGAGGTGAAATAGAGAAATTAGCCTTATGTGGGGAAAATACTAGGCAATAGAGGCATAGGAAGACAGGGAAAGATGTATGTGGAAAGCTGAATTAGCTGGGCAACAAATAATAATGTAAGCAATATCAACTGCATCAAAATATGAGATGACAGCGAGTATGTGAGTTATTACAACCAATGTCTGCTTTAATTGAGGTGCCTGAAGAATATAAAGAAGCAGAATATAAACCAGCTACTCTATTACTTTTCATAATAATTTAAACTTAATTTTTCTTATACAAAAGAACAGTATAGTCTGGTGTACACAACACAAATTGTACAATAAAGTTTATAAAAAAAACAGGTGTTCGTTTGAAGGTGTAACATCTTTATGAAGAAAATATACACATAGAAGACAAATGCTGACCTATCCTGTGTGTAACAAACTAAATGTTAATTTCATTTCAAGGAAAGCCTGCATCACCTCAACCTGCCGCCTACCCCTAACCGTACATGGAAGACAGTCCCCCAAACTTCATAGCTCATGCTACTGACATGTCTCCTCTACGAAGAGATTTGACACCAGTTCTGGCCTCAAGGAGGCACACTGCAAACAAAGCTCTGAACAAAGCAGGACCTGCAGCGGACAGCAGATTTTATCCAGAAAGTAGATGTTGAAGACAGGTAAGAAACATGGAATGAAGAAGAAGTTTGCAGGAAATCTCTATCTTATGCTTACAACACAAAGAAAAAATAATAAATCACTTGTCATGCTTATACAACTGGAAACACACCACCTGTTGTCAATAACTGAAGAAGACATACACCAAGTGAATCTTCTGTAGGTCAATCTTTGTAGTTATTATACTGGCTGGATTATTTCATTATCATTGTTAAGCATTCCACCCTAGAGCTAGTCATGAAGCATGCTGATCATTCCATTCCAAAGTTGTTTGTCTTGTGGCCTCTCTTAATGGAAAATATAACAAAATAAAGAAGTGCTTTTATAGTAATGCAGAAGCAAAGGCTCTTGTGGATTGGTAACACTCCAAAACATGAAAAACAAACTTCTCAAAGAGAACTAAAATTCGAAGTGTTGGGGAAAAGATGAAGGGGTAGAGAAAGAAAAACATGTATAAAACAGGAATATACAGATCTATCAATGCAGACTAACACGGGATGATCAGCACAGGTGCTGTTACAATGATAATAAAAGTTTTTCAATGGCACTACATTTACCCCTAATTATAAAGAGGTACTCAGCACAAAGAAACAGAACATGAATCTTTTGAGCCACTTCTACATTTAAATCCACACACAGCTTGTAAATCCAAATGGTAGCATTGACAGACACACATTAACTGTAGTTCCATGCGTTAAAAAAAAAACAATATAGTGGCAGACCTTACCTTCAGCTGTTGTTTTAGGCAAGTCCAATTCAGCATCCTCTCCTGCAGCATGGTTGCTTACTCTCTGCACAGGGACGGATGTCTGTGGGGTGCTAAGAGTCTTCACTGATTCTCCTAAAATATTAAGAGAGTTTTTAACTTAAGTAAAAGACCCTTTTTTTTCTTCTGCATTCATCCTGAGAGTTTTTGTTTCCGGATGTGATTGCATTGTGCCTGTTTACAGCAGAGCTGCGGTCTTGCATCATTAGGCCGACACATCCGACTTCTGCGGGCATTTGTTGACCGGCTTAACCTTCCTGGGGACCCTTTTAACATTTCTTAACCCTTTACAGGGCAGACGCTTGTCCATTTTCTAACCCTGAACGGGCAAGATTTTTTCAGGTTCGGTAAAATTTCGGGTCGCGTTAGTAAAAACATCACAAATAAGGTGTTAGTCAACCGATTTTAGTTAAATAAACAACACAATGAAGGGAAAAGCGTGCAGAATATGTTACTCACGTGATTGTTGTCGGTAATCCATATATGAACACAAATATTTACGAAATACGGCATGTTTTTTGTGATTTTCCGTCATCTATACGGCAATTTACAAACACATTTTCAGAATCATAATCACTTTCTTTAAAGTCCGACTCAGACTGCTAATGCAAAGTAACGCTTTGCACTGATATCTAGCGCCGATTAATAGTCAACTTCGTGCCCTTTAATGTCATTTAAATTGAACCTAGCGAAATCTCGGCTATCACTTGAAGAATCGACAAAATCCATTTTGAAAAACAGCGTAAAAATCCCGAAAACTATCAAAAATTGTCCGTAAAAGTCCGTTCAAATTCATACTATCGCGTTTACAAATGGCGGCCACGTTGTCAAGCTGTCGGCGAAAGCGAAAGTAGCCGTCGGAAGTGTCAGAAAGCCGAGAGATCGCGTTTTTACAATGCATAATAGTATCGGCCGGAATCGGACGCTACGATCGTTTTATGGCATCGGCCGGAATTGGCCGCTGTGACCTGTAAAGGGTTAAGGCACATAGGGCGTATGATGCTAACTCCACATTTTTGTTAGACCAACCAGGACATGAGGGGTGATGTAGTCAAGTGCAGGCCAGCCGCCTTTACTTCCCAAGACATCACCTGGTACACATGTTAGACTAGGTTAATCTGGCAACCCAGGTCGATCTGATAAATCTGTCTCAATGTAAATATGAACCCATGACTAACAGGCCAGCATGGCCTGTGGTTACAGAGTTGAATTATATGAAATCTGTTTCTGTGAAAATACCATTCCATCGAGAAGCGGCTGGCCGAGTGGCTAAGAACGCCGGGTTCTCCTTCAGGAGACCCGGGTTCAAATCCTCAGTAAGGTGTGGAGTTTTTTCTGTCGGGGGCAAAAAGAAAACTCTAACCTGCACAGTTCGCGGTGACTACACTAGCCAAGCGGCCTTAATTCCTCAGGCTCAAGACTCCCCCCGCCACACACCACAAAGTACTACATTGGCAGTAAATGACAGTTTGACAGTTGACCATTCCATAGCTGAACAAATCCTATTAAATTGATAACTAATCTCTTATTAACAAGACTATTCCGATGTATTAAACAAATCAATAAAATTTAAATAATATAACAACTAACACCACTCAGATTGTGGAATGATGACCTATGGCACTGCTACACTTTTGTGTGTGAAACATTTGTTGTGCCATCCCCCCTGGCGAAGGGGTTACGGATGCAGTCCGAAAATTCCGCATACTGCGTTCGAAACACAGCTGTGGGCGATTTGGCAGCAGACCACCTTACGTTGGTGTTTTTATGAAATGGTATAGGTGCCGGACATTCAGAAAGCATTCTACAAGAAAAAAAGAACTTGTCATTAACAATTATGATGAAACTTGCAATTACTGTGAGAATTCATAGCCACAAATTATTACCTGGAAATTCAGCAGGAGCTGGTGGCATCTTGGACAAGTCTACAGGTTTGCCTTCATCTACAGCCTGAATTACTGCATCAAATTGCTGTAAGAAAAACAAGGTAAACAATGAACATATCAATTATGCTTGCAGAAAACTGTCAAAACTGTTAAAAGGAATTCTATCACAGAGATTACTAGAGATACAGACATGTGGCTAAGCTAACTGAACAAAAAAAGTTAGTTAGTTAGTTAGTTAGTCGACAGATCATCCTCATTGCACATCGAACCATTCAGTCCATAAGTGCTCGGATCCCCTCCTCAGCAAATCCCGCAACGTGTAGCGGCTAACGACGCCAGTTCTGTGTTGGTTTATCAATCTTCTTTGGCTTCCTGCGTAGTGTTCTTGTTTGGCCACCCCTCTTTTAATTTGCTGCTCTCGCAGTCTGGCCATTGTTGTAGATTCACAGTCATCACTTGGTTCTCGCAAAAGTCTTACTTCTCGTAGAGCATTCAGAATGTCGGCCTGGTCCATGGCGCGTCCGCCCTCCACCGTAGCCTCACCAGCGAGCTTGTCAGCCCGCTCATTTCCTTGTACTCCCGCATGCCCTGGCACGAAGATGAAACTAATCTTTGCCATCCGAGACCGCTCCAGAGGCAGCAACCATTCTCTTCGGATCGACCCCTCCTCTATCCTCTTGATCATGTTCATTGAGTCGCTAAGGAAACAAGCCCTAGTGAATGTCTGTGTCTCGAGCCATGTTATTGCTTTACTTACTGCCATGACTTCCATGGTCAGGCTACTTGTGGTTTCAGTGAAAGCACCAGAGTCCTCCTTCACAATTCTCCCTCCGGCCCGAGCTGTAAAGGCCCATGAGCTTCTCACATGTCGGACGACCGACCCATCTGTGTAGATGACCGCGTCACCGTCTAGCGAATTCTCGAAAATCAACGCTTGTACTTCAGCCTCAACAGCAGCCGGATTTTCTTGTCTGCATTTTCTATCTAGGTGGATGCAAACTGAAAAGGATGTGCAGAAGTCTGTTGGCACTTGCACCCACTCCTCGCCAGGTTCTAAGTCCTCAAGTGAACACACCTGTTGAAGAATGTCTTCGGCTTGACCCATCCACGACCGTCCTCTTTTTAACCTGCTGCCCTTCGCCTTCCTAATTTCACTATGCAGTGGATGTTGTGTGTTTGCGTTAATTCTGAGGTAGGCGCGTGCCCTGCAACCTTGTATTCTCTCTTCAATGGTTGGAAAATCAAGAAGGTAGCGCATCGCCCTGCATGCTGTATCTCTTGTACATCCAAGAATAATGCGCATAGCTTCATTCTGTATCCTTTCCATCCTTTCTATCTGCTTATGGCTGAGAGTCAGGATTGCCATTGCATACTCCAAAACAGACATGACCAGCCCCTCGTACAGAAGACATAGATGGCGCTGCTCACAGTTTGCTGCCGCCATCACCCGCATCGCTGCCAAACCCCGCTTGGCCTTTGTTATCACCTGGTCCTATGTGCACATTATAAGCAAGGCTTCGATCAAACCGTATCCCCAGGTAATTCATTGCCTGCGTTCTTTCCACCGTCTCTGAACACAGCATTACAGTTGGTGTTGGAGTGTTGACAATATGATTATTCAACGAGAACCAAGTCACTGTTGCCTTTGTTGGGTTGACCATTGCCCCAGCTTCATCACACCAAGTACTTATGCGATTGAGTTCGGTTTGTAGTTCCACAGCAACCTCCTCTCTATCCTTACCCTGACGATACACTAAAACATCATCGGCATATGACAATGTCCTGCCAGGTCCAGTGATCTGCTCACTGGTGATTCTCACTGTGTAGGCGTTGAACAGTACCGGAGATAATGGTGATCCCTGTGGTAGGCCAGGATATATTGTTGTTGGTTTCCGAAGTCCAACTGCCACATCTAAAAACTACTTTCCGTTGGAAGAGGGCTGCAGCGATCCAACTAAGGAGGAATGGACTTACGTTTAGTTCGAGAAGCTGAAACATTAAAAACTCCAGTGGTACTCTGTTGTATGCGTCCTCAAGATCAATCGCTGCAGCAACGGTTTCAGTGCCTGAGTGGAAATCTTCATAGACATCCTGGGCAAAGACTGCTGCATTGGTCCAGGTTTCTCTTTTTGGACGGTACCCACCCAGGGTGGGTGGGAAAACACCTTGCCTCTCTAGTTGGCTTGATATTTTCCTGGCAATTACCTTCTCCAGCAGCTTGCCTATTGTATTCTGCATGGTTATAATTCGATATCCCTGAATTTTTTAGTGGTCTTTGTCAGGCTTCGGCAAGGGAATCAGATAGCTGTGTAACCATTCCTCCTTGATGCTAGCACTCCCTATACTGTTGTTGTACATGTCTGCTAGTTTCTCTAGCTCATTGTCGGTACACCTATTTATGTCATCGTATCTTATGCCATTAGGACCTGGAGCACTGTTTTTTGATCGTCGAAGCACAGCCTTGATTTCTTTCACTGTCACTGTGTCTTCATCCGAAGTGTTCTGGGCCTTGCATCTGTCTGAGGTGACCTCCTTGGCCAGATTTCGGCCTCCCATGTCTGTCTGGTTGCTCTGCTCAAGGTAGCGTTCAAAGAGGGCTTTGCCCTTGTCCTCGTCAGTCCTCTGCCAGATGAGGTCAGCACCTTGGAAGTCAGAAATGCTCTTATTCTTGACTACACCACTCATGCTTTTATGTAGTCGCCAGAATAATTTCAGTGACTTGTCTGTGCTTACTCTTTGACACACCTCTGCCCATTTTTCGCTTTTAACAACTGAACAAAAAACAGTATACTAAATGTTGTGATACTCTAGTAACAGCAGAAATGATAGGAACTAATGAAGGACAAATATTTGGTTAGATCTTAACAGAAATGTTAGAAGAATAATGTCAATTTGACCAAACAAGAACAACAAAATAACACTAGTTAACAATCAAAATGTACCAGATTAGAAAATATCTTATTTTAACTAATTTTGGTGTGCTAAAAACGAAAATGACATTAAAACATGTTGATTGGCTCTAGTTTTCAAGGTATATACTTCTAATTTATTTAATTATGATTAATTATATAAAACAAAACTGTTGTGGTGGCTTAAAAGTGGTTGCCCTTTTGCTTAGACTACAGGATAGATACACCAAGTATTTTGTGATTGGGATAACCATGCACAAATTGACCATTACATCAGAAGACATTGGCAAATCAGGCAGCCATTGTGGCCCGGCAGTAAGAACATTGAGAACCCAACACTTGTCGACACAGGCAAGAGTTTGTTGCCACACTCGCACATTAAGCTGGGTCTCATGACAAACTTTGTCACGACAATGGAGAAAACAGATGAGCTGTCAAATATCTCATCAGAAAATTTCCAAGACTGAGTGAAGCTAAAATAAGAGGAGTATTTGTTAGTTTACAAATTCAAAAACTTCTTCATGATGACAAGTTTCTTTGTGTGTTGCATGGGAAGGAACAAAGCAGCATGGCTAGCATTTAATTCAGTTGTGGACAATTTTCTTGGAAACAACAGATTTGATAATTAAAATTAAATTGTACAAAATCTCCATCTGAAGTATAAGAGTCTTGGCTGCAACATCTCTTTGAAAATTCATTTTCTGGATTTCTTCTGGATTTCTGAATAATGACTGAAAGGGTTCAAGTGTGCCTTTTTAAAACATTATATGTGAACTTTAAATAATGTTTTTATTTTTTCTACAATTTTATGTTGAAATACCAATTAACTGAGTATGTGACTACACTTTTTATAATACTAAAGTAGAAAGATGTAATTGTTCATCCCAGATAATTAAACAAGCATACATTATTTGTATTACTTTAGTGTAAATTCATCATTAAAAAAAACCCAGAGCCAATGGGTGAATTTCATGATGATATTTGAAATCAGCATGTCAAAATCAATCAGAAATGGTGTATTTAAATTCTGTTAGAAATATCTTTTGAAAATTGGTTGACAAGTGTAATCGAAGTGCTGACTCCACAAGGAAGGTTAGTTGTATGCATCTTCAACACTTCCTGGCTCTAATTTTGATTGCACATTCTGACAAACTGCTGTTTGAAAGTCTTTTAATGTTATCTTCTCACCTGTACTGACCCATCAATTTTGTAGACCAATCAGGACTTAGCGGGTAATGTGGTCAGTATCATACAGATTCGCCTTTACTTCCCAAGACATTTTCTGATACCCATTTTAGGCTGGCTGGACCTGGCAGCCAAGGTCAATTAAAAGAAAATCTTTCTCGATGCAGTTTCAAACCCCTGAACACAGAGCTTTCAGGTGATCATCTAGATTCTAATACAATAATTCTATAAAATACAAGCTTGATAACATCCAAATACATACAAATCAATGTAGTAAACAAGAATAGTCCATATTTGTACCTTAGCTATCTTCACATAATGGCCAGCTTTTGTCATGTCCCCGTCTTGTTTAGCCACAAGCGCTGCTCTCCGGTACTGATCTCTCCTCGCTAATAGGGTCTGTTTTGTGGCTATAAAAGTGGAATTTTCTGTATGAGTTTATCTACACTAAAATGTTTCTGTGGCACAGATAACCATGACAACCAATAAGTAAATATCCAAGTGTTCATCCTCATCGAGTAGTCTGCCATTGGAAGAACTTTTAGCCAATAACAGTCTTTTGAAATTTCTCTCTATCATAAGCCAGATGTCCTGTCCCTGTTTCTCTCATGTATAAATTATCTATCACACCCTGAATCCATCTACATTGTGGTCTTCCTCTTCTCTGCTTCCCTGGTATGCCTCCCACCATAATATATATTTCATATAATAATACATATTCATGTTTTGTTCTTCACCAGCTTTAACAAACTCTGCTATGATGTTATCACATCCTGGTGAATTTCCTGTTTGTGGTTGTTTATTGCCCACTTGACTTTTTATCTACTGTTCATGCTGGTTCTTTCTCTGTCTGCATTTAATTGCTTACCTGATTGTTTTAAATTTCCCATTATTATTAGGATGTCATTTTGATTAATATTTTCTACAGTATTTTTAAAAAATGTTATAAATGCTGGTGTTATTGCTTCATACACCTGTAGCAATATGCTATTCCTTGGTTTTATTTTAAGCCCTACACTAATGATTCTATTGTTGATGGTATTCTAACCAAATTAATTCAAATGTACTGCTAATCCATTTCTTGTCATGGGGACTGCAAAGATCTCTTCCCCCTCTCCAAGCTCAGAAACTATAGGCGTGTGCAAGACTCGTGTTGGAACTTCACATCTGTAGAGAAGCATGGTGATCCTGAAACATGATCCAGACAGGGTCCCAATTTGTAGATAGGCCGCCCCATGAAGATATGTCCCAAGTTCTTGGCCAGAGTGACAGCTGGTTCTGAAGCCTCAAAGACAAAGACTAAATTGTTATTAAATTAACAATATGAGAAGACGCAGGTCCGCATGGCCGAATGGATAAGAACGTGTGTTCTTAAACATCCGTTGTGCTGATGCTGAAGTAACCGGTTCAACCCCTACACTGGACAGCTGGACTAAAATGGTGACCTGTCAGTTCTTGACTTGGGGATGTAAATTACAAGTACCTCTGAGGTCAGAGTGGGTTCGCCTGATGGCGAGGGACACTGTTAATAGGGAAAGCTAACCACACCCACTATTCAGTCCATCACTATTATAAAAATAGTGCGTATGGACTAAGCTTGAGTTCAAAGCAAGCAAGCGAAAAAAAATAATATGAAAAGACGAAAACTAGAAATATTGTGACAGCTGGAAAAATTTGTGGAAAGAGAGATAAAGGAAGACAGTGACAGAAAATTATTGACAGTCTTGTGTCATGGCACAGAAGGGTGTCAGCACATGAATGGATGCATGCTGTCTGAGCCTGCAAGATGTGGATATGCCTAATTTCCCAAGCCAGTTGGCAAGGCACTAGATGACTAATTAGTCATAATAACAAAAACAAAAAAGCTAACAAACAATAATCACACATAAGGACAAATTGTTAAACAATAATCACACATAAGGACAAATTGTTAAAGTAACCAGAGACATCAACAGAAAGAGAGTACAGTTTCTACACAACACACAGAGACTGGTTGACTAAATTAACAATATGAGGGGGGGGGGGGGGGGGGGGGGGGCTGCGTGGTCTGGAGGTATGGTGTCCGCCTTGAGTGCTGGAGGTCCCGGGTTCAAGCCCCGGTGATGACCGGGACTTTTTCTTGTGGACCTCTAGTAATAAAATTTCCCCTGGTCTCTGGGTAGTGAGATCGGACGCCCGTGTGTATTGTTGCGCACATAAAAAATCCCTTGGCAGTTGGAAATCGAAAAAGAGTAGCCTAATGGTGCTGCCTGGGCAAAATTTTGAGTTAAAAATCTACCCAAAGTATTTCAGGATCCTCACCGGTGCTACGGAGTTCATGCACTGAGCTGAGTTTCTCCAGACTCAGGTTTGAGTTAGGAGGAGAACGGAGCACTTATGGGTTACACCCGTGTGCCGTGATGTTGATCCATAAACTAAACTAAACAGAGACTGACCATTAGGAGCAGATGCAGGAACTGCAGGGGTAAATGGAAGCCCTGACTGTGGACTCTGTCTCGGTGGTGCCACAGGGGCTGTGGAAACTGCAACAAAAACATGTCATTTATTCAGGTAACTCTTAGAGACAACTAATATGCAAGTTACATCCAGGAAATAAATAACAGTACACAGTTAAAAATAGTCTTTTTCTTCGCTGCCTTATATCTCCCTGGTGGAGAAAGGCAGAGGCACAATGTAGATCTTCTTACTTGCTTCAATCACAGACTACAGCAAAGCCTTAGACTGTTTTCAACATCAGAAATTGTGGAACATCAGAGATACAGGATTTCCTGCACATTTGATCCACTTCACTGAAACATATGAACAACAAGCTGCTGTCTGAGCAGTTGGTGAAACATCAAACTGGTCTGAGGTGCAATGGAGAGTAAAACGGGGTTATATTCTTTTCACATACCTAATAAACATCCATGCAGAAAATGTAATAAGAAATGTCAAAAGTGATGAGACCAGAAACAATGTTGATCCATTCCTAATTAGTGGAAATCCAATTCCAGAATTGAGATATGCACATGACATGACTCTCAAACAGTGCTAAGGGATTAGAACAGTTAACCCTATCTGTCAGAAGACAGAGTGAAGATCAAAATATGTTTCTGACATTATTAAAAAAAAAATAATGTCCACAGATAAAACTACATGTCAACCAAATTGTACAATCAACAATGAAGAAACTGATTTATTTGGTTGTTTCGGGATGTGAGGTTTGAAGTTTGAGCACACCCGATGATTAAGTACACCAAGATGATGCACACCTGCCTCACATGCCAGTGATCCAGAATTTGATCCTGAGTCCAGTCAGGGATATGTGCTACTGATGAGTTCAAATGAGAGCAAAACTCGAGTCTAGTGCTTCCAATGTGATGTGGACAAGGCCCAAGGTTCGTACTAGAATACAATCAGCATTGCCAGTCATGAAGAAACTGACGATATCATAAACTGTGAATACCGTAGCTCCTTAATTAACAATGATGGCGATGTTCAACAGGTTAGTCAGTATGAATAGTCTACGGCACAACACCACCAAACAAATGAAAGTGAACGTGTCCCGTGGCAACAAATGGATATGAGTTATGAACTATTTCTCAATTATTACAGATCAAAATTGAGGTTTATTTGAAAATAAATTTTAAAGACAGATTCTTAACACACCAAAAATACTGACATTCTATCAGGTCGGAACATAGAAGAAAACTGGCTTATAAATAACATCATTTCTGATTCCTTCTCAGATGGTTAAGTTGGCAGTTTCCTCAAGCACTTCATCTCACAGGTGTTCATTTTCCGTAAATGTGACTTTGGTTATGTTCAAGTTTGACATTAGTAGCATAAGATTAGTGTGAATATACTATTTATTATCTGTCATTTTGCAGGACATAGGTGTGTCTGGATGTTTCAATATGGGCAACAGTTGATATATAAGCGCACATGCTTTATGACATCTCTGATTTCAATTTCTTAGTCTACTCTGCCATCTTCTGTGATCCAAGATATTTGAATTCTTTATCAATATACTCAGTGGACCAGGAGATCTGCTAACTTAAATTACTTCAGGTTTGGCTGTATTTATATTCATTTTGTATCTGCTGCATGTTGAACTCAGATTATTAATATGATTTTGCACAGAGAAGAAATGTTTTTTGTCCTGTGGTTTCCAGGTAAAATAAAATCTAGTTGCTATTTAAAATACAGTAAAATACAATTAAAATCTGTAAGAAATTGAACTTTAGCTACCAATTAACAATCTTACAAAATACAGCTGAATTCAAGCATGCCAGAAAAAAGATGTGTTCAGGCATCACTTAAAGGGATTTCAAAGACGACGACAATCAAATAAGGAACAACACACATGGACTAACAAGGGAAATTCACTAACCAGCAGGTGCAGAATTTGCAGAAGAGCTGGAGGTTTCTGCCAAAGCAACACTAGTTCCCAGAGCAACAGGTGGAGGAATGTCTTCTTCATTTATTGGCTTTCCAGCTTTCGCCTGCTTCAGTAAATCTGCAAGGGTCTGTGGATTTTAGTTAAAAACACAATATATGAAGGATCACTATCATAGAACAAGCACTTTGAAATCCAGGTACTATCTTATTCTTTTATGTAATATTAAATCTGCAAGAGTGTGGATTTTAGTGAAAAACACAATGGCATAAAAATGAGCGCCATCACAGAACAAGAACTTTGAAATGTAGTTACTATCTTTTTCTTTTTTGTAGTATTAAACCTGCAAGCGATTGTGGATTTGAGTGAAAAACAGAATAACATATGAAGGACCACTATAATAGAACAAGGACTTTGAAATTCAGGTACTATATTTTTCTTTTTTGTAGTATTTAAAAGTGTTTAGCATGTTAAGTTTCATATGAATTATAAAAGATTATTAACACTGTTCTGTTGTTATATGTAAAGTCTCTGAATAACTGAATTTCAACTCTAAAGTCTGATGCAATAGTGTTCTAGCTGTCTGAGCCCTAGGAATGCTAAGTATTCCCATAATGCCCCGATTACAAATGCGACTATCCTGTCCCCATCTTTGATTCCAGACGCTACTGCCACAAGTAATGTCAAATGACAAGAATTCATTGGATGAATTCACCTATCTCTGTATGAGCAACCTATCATTTGTGACGTGTTATTGACCACTAACAGTTCTCCTACACTAGATGCTCTTGAGATCAAATCATTAAATAAGTGAAACACCCTTTTTACATTCTTTAAGGTGTTTACAGCATATGGTGTGTGACCTATATTTTTATATACCAATAAGCATCCAGGGGTGATGTGGTCAATATCACGCTGGCCGCCTTCACTTCTGAAGCCATCTCCTGGTACCCATTTTAGGCTGAACTGACCTGGGAGCCCAGATCAATTGTAAAAACAAGCCTTGATGCAGAATCAAACCCATGACCACTGGGCCAGCACGCAAGGCTCTAACTACTATAGCCCACTCAGCAGATCTGCTTGCTCATTATCTCTAACTTGTGCATAACTTGGGCAGCAGATGTACTTCAGGAACAGATGATGTATATAACTCAACCCACCTATGGCTTCCCTGCTATGAACATCCTGAAGCACAGACTGGAGTCAGACTCAATATTAATCCCCTGGTGTGAAGTCAGCAGAAGAGATGCAGTGATTGTTAGCACCCTTGCATTAACCTTTCGGGTGCTCTTCACCATCTTAAAAATATTGGATTCCAAATTCCAGGCTTGTGATGTTTGTGATTGCTGTATTATCATGTAGTTATTGATGAATTCATCATCATCATCATCATCATGTGCCATACCGGTAAGTATGAGTGGTAATGATTTGATATCTCACTCAATCACCAGAAACTTAGATCTCTGGTCTGTGTTTTTGTTCCATTTTTGTCATGTACCATCTAGGCATTTACCTCTTTGCTTTCGTCTTGCTCTTTTCCCATGAAGTTTCGGCAGTTGTCACTAAGTTCTCAATAAATCCTGACTGTCTACATCTAATTTCTCTAATCAATTTATTGTTTTCATTTGTTTCTGGTAGGACTTTCTCATTCATGTTTCTGTCCACCTGTGATAGTATTCTTTGCATGTCCCCCAGAAACCACATTTCCACTGCCATTAGATGTTTCTTAGGCTGGCTGCTTATTGTCTATGATTCACATGCATACAACAGTATGGGTTCTATATAGCACTTCAACACTTTTTCTCACTGTAGTTGACAGCTGGAGGTCAGTTACTTGATAATAACTCACTCTGATTAATTTTCATATCCCCAGTGCAAATGCTTTTGAAACCAGCACTTCAGCTCTCTCACCAGAATTGTCTGATAATGAAATAGTAAAAGATAACCAAAAAAACACAAGTACAGAACCCTTCTACATGTCTTGAAGCCCACTGGTTATATGATGTTAGCCTCATAGTTTTATAGGCCAATCAGGACTTGAAGGGTGCATGGTCAATACCATGCTGACTGCCTTTACTACCCACAACACTTCTTCGTACCCATTTTAGGCCAGGTCGACCTGACAGCCTATGTCAAATTTAAATAATCTGTCTCAATGGGGAATCAAACACATACCAAGTAAACACACTAGCCACTGTGATACTGCAGCTCCCATAATGACACATGCCAACTTTAAATAACTAAATGACAATGTTGAACAAGATGTACCTTAATTCCTCTGTCTAATCTCCGTTGTTTAGAGGTATCGCCCGCTGTTTTTGCACTTGCAGACGCTTGTTTATACAAGTTAAGTCGTTCCTCCAAAGCTGCCACTGTACCTCCACCACCACTGCCACCAATAGAGCTACTCGAAGGTGAGGGAGTGGGCTTAGGGCTGATAGATGGACTAGGTTTGGGTGCAGGGACTGGCGATGGTGTTTTCTGAGGCAATGGTAAACTTCGAGGTGCAGGAGCTGGACTGACACTTGAAGGAAGAGTCGGTTGAAAGATAGGAGATGCAGTAGTGGCCTTCTGGGATGGTGAGACAGCAGCAGGTACAGGTGCTCTCTGAGGGATTCTTGAAGGAGGAGGTACCTCTTCATCATCCTCTAGCTCCTCTAGCTCGGCCTGGTATGGACATTACATTGAACATGACTTTAATGGCTCATCCATGGATGTATACAAGACAAACATATACTCTTCCCTTAACTATCTCACTAACGCCTCTCTGGGTAGCATTAGTCTGCAGACAATGAAATACCTGAAACCCGTGGAAAAAATATTGCAAACCTAGGCCAAATCACTGTCAGTATATATGTGCTGTGCTGAATCATAGCCTGGTTACATCCCATTATGCCGGTCCGCAGATGTGAAGTTCCTATACTGGCCCTGCCCATACCAACTGCTGAGCTTGGAGAGGCGAAGAAGAGATCTGTAGCACAACCCCCTTGGAGAAGTTATGGAAGTACTGGTTCAGAAGAAAAGCCTTTACAGTAACTACACTCTGATAGATGCAAACACTTTTCAGGGCTCAGGCAATCTGAAGGCCAATGCATCTTTATTTACATATATATTACATGTGCCTTTGATATATATGTATTATGATAAACAACTATATATATATATATATATATATATATATATATATATATATATATATATATATATATATATATATATATATATATATATATATAGAAAGTAAAACACCTTAAGGCATTCTGGACATACTGGGTGAAAGACCCATAACTGTATAGAATTGGCATTCAAGGGGGTGATGTGGTCTATATCAAGACATTTCCTAGTATATATTTTAGGCTCGGGTTGACCTGAGAGCTCAGGTGATTTAAGAAAACCTGCCTCGATGCAAATTCAGCTCATGACCACTGGCCAGGAAGGCAAGCGTCAAGTCACTACATTATTGTGACTTTCATCTGCATATATGCACAAATATAAACATACACTAATATGTACACCAATAAATGAGGATGAAAGAGATGAAGAAGAGACACACAGCAGATGAAAGAATGGTGGATATTAATTCCTATTGAGTGGAGAAGACCCATTTGGTGAATGTAGTGATTCTTCAAGATAAAACAAGTGGTGTAGTCACTATAAACAGTAGGCTTCAATGTAAACTGTAGGCTTCAATGTAAACTGTAGGCTTCAATGTAAACTGCATATTTCACTATAAGCTTTAGACTTTATGGAATTTCATGTTTTCCTACCGGTTATTGTATTGATTTGTTGATACATGGAATGTGAGTCTTTTCCATAGTTTGTCCCAATTTCCACACTGTTGATTCAGCCATTCTTCTTCTGTCCCATCAGTATTGCACCGTTCTTCGATTTTAAAAATCCAGTGGAATTTCATGTTTTCCTACCTGTTATTGTATTGATTTGTTGATGCATAGAATGTGAGTCTTTTCCATAGTTTGTCCCAATTTCCACACTGTTGATTGAGCCATTCTTCTTTAGCCAGGGGCTGAGTGGTCTCGAGGTATGGTGCCTGCCTCAAGTGCTGGAGGTCCCGGGTTCAAGCCCTGATGAGGGCCGGGATTTTTTCACGTGGACTTCTAGTAACAAAATTTCCCCTGGTCTCTGGGTAGTGAGATCGGACACTTTAGCCACTTTGAATTTATTTACTATTTCTCTATGTATTCTATTATACTCTTCTTTGTCTTGCTTTTTCTTTCTTCTTTCATCTGCAAAATTTCATCTGTCATCCATTTCTTTTTTGCACTTCTATGCTTAGGTGAAATGATTTCAATTGATGTCTGTTGGATTGATTCCCGTAACATGTCCCATTGTTCATCAATAGTCTGTATTATCTCCATGGCATTATAACTGTATATTTCAATACAAATTGTAGGCTTCAATGTAAACTGTAAATTTTACTATAAACTGTAGGCTTCAATGTAAACTGTATATTTCACGATAAACTGTACGCTTCAATGTAAACTGTAAATTTCAATACAAATTGTAGGCTTCAATGTAAACTGTAAATTTTACTATAAACTGTAGGCTTCAATGTAAACTGTATATTTCACTATAAACTGTAGGCTTCAATGTAAACTGTATATTTCACTATAAACTGTAGGCTTCAATGTAAACTATATATTTCATTATAAACTGTTGGCTTAAAATGTGAACTGTATATATCCTGCAAACTGAATGGCTTGAATGTAAACTGCAGAATTCAAAGTAAACTATAGGCGTCAGTGCAAACTGCACGTTTGAATATAAACTATACATTCTAATGCAAACTGTAAACTTACATTTTAACTGCAACCATAACACATTTTCAAACAAATAATGCATAAAGTTAAGGGAGAGTCTATTCGCAGGGCCCTGCGAATAGACGCTTTGTTTATTCACGCTTTGTCCATTTGTATATATGTCTATCTGAATCTCTATCTAACAAACTGTCTGTCTGTCTTTCCATATGCATATGTATGTCTGGTTGACTCTCTGTGTGTATGTATGCGTGTGTCTGACTCTCTATCTGTTTGCTGTCTGTCTGCCAGTTTATATATCCGTTGTTTATTTGTCTGTATCTCTGACTGCCTGCCTCTCTCTGCCTCTCTCTCTCTCTCGGTCGCTCGGCCGGTCAACCTGCCTGTTCAGAGTATTGCAGGGAGAGGTTGAAAGAGATGTATGAATTGGCATGGTGGAACACAGATGATCGACGAGCGAGTGTCGGGTTGGATCTAGCTACCCATCTACCTGCGTACCTACTCATCCACCTACCTGCCTAGCTACCCACATACCTGCTTACTTAACTACCTACCTGTCTACCTACCCACATATCTGCCTCTCTAACGATCTATCTGTCTAACAACCCACCTACCTGCCTACTTAACCACTTTCGTGTCTATGAATATGAAAACTATGAATATTACAAAGAATTATCGCCGAAGCAACGGAGTACGTGCTTTGTGCTCGATACTTTTGACAACAGCCAGCGGGGAGAGAATTAAGCGGAGGAGAAGAGGTAGGGGAGAGGGGGGAAGGAAAAGGAAGAAGAGGGCTGGAGCCAGAAGGGGTAGAAGGAAAACGGATCGTTTGGGACTCAAAAATGTGTGGGTTGGGTATTGGAATTGCCGTAGTGCAAAGCAACGAGGACCAATACTGGAGAAACTGGTACTAACTAAATTACACTCACTTTAAACAACACAATTCTAAATACCCAAAGAGATGAAGGATTGACTTTCACCCAATGAATTGCTGAAAAATTAAAAAAAACATTGTCGGGCAACAATTGATTGACAGTTGACTTTCATCCAATTAATTGCTGAACAATAAAAAAAAAAAATGTCCGGCAAGGAAACGAACCTCGAGCTCCCGCCCATCAAGCGGGCGCACTATCAACTATGCCACTGACGACACGTTTTCCAATCAACGAAAATGTATAATATAGCCGCAAACTTACGTTAAATCACGTGACCAGCCGTGCCCTGCGAATAGACGCTTTGTTTATTCGCAGGGCTCTACGAATAGACACTTCCTAAAGTTAATCACCAAATAAATCATGGATATATTTCTGAACCACATAAAAGATTTACCAGTAAATCTGGATCCTCAGTGTCTGAAACATCTTCATCCACATCCTGCATTCCAACAGCAGCCATTTTCTCAATGTCTACAACTCCTACATTCGCTGATAAAGATTTAAAATATATTAAGACAGGGAAGCAAGTAAAAACAATGTTTTTTTCTCATCACACGCCCATTAATATACTCAGGAAGTTAGATAAAAAGTACACTATGTCAAATATTTTGCCACATACATTTTCCCCATTTTAATCAAATCTCCACTCATTAAGTAATCTCAATCAATCAATCAATCAATCAATCAATCATGTGCAATGCCGATAAGCATGGGTGGTCATGTTTTGCCATCTCACTCGATCACCAGTTTGTTTCTGTCTTGACCATGCCATGTGGCCAAGCCATGGAGATATTTACTTCTCAGTGTTCCCCTTGGTCTCTAAGTGATCTATAACTTAGATAAACTCTTTGAAAGGTGACTGAACTTCTTCTGTCTTTATAAAGTGAGTTACGTTGCACTGTTTCATAAAGCCTGTGACTGTAAATGTCATTTCGACAAAAAGTTTTCAGGTTTGCTTTCCCTAGCCTTTGACTGTCTACAGGCCTACTTACAAGGCAGCAGGTTTGTGTCTCACTTTACCTGTTCTTTATGCCTTGATCCTGTCTGACATGGATGACCCTACCAGGAGCTATGCTACCATCAGCATGGCTCTTGGGGTCATTGGAACATGCACGTCCCTCTACCACTTCAAAGTGGAGACACCGCAGTCAGGTGACTCCTTACACAGTTGATTTCATTCCTTTCATAACCATAAAGTTAATTACTTTTAACCTTTTCATCAAGTGCAACTTACTTTTAACTTTTTCACCAAGTACAAATTACTTTTAACTTTCTCACCAGGTGCAAAACTTTTTCACCAAGTACAAATTACTTCTAACTTTTTCACCAAGTGCAAACTACATAACTTTTTCATCAAGTGCAAAATACTTAAAATTTTTCACCAAGTGCAAATTACTTCTAACTTTTTCACGAAGTGCAAACTACATAACTTTTTCATCAAGTGCAAAATACTTAAAATTGTTCACCAAGTGCAAATTACTTCTAACTTTTTCACCAAGTGCAAACTACATAACTTTTTCATCAAGTGCAAAATACTTAAAATTTTTCACCAAGTGCAAATTACTTTAACTTGTTCACAAAGTTGCAAATGTAATGTTAACTTTTTTTTTACCAAGCCTATGGCTTAATACATCTGATTTCAAAAAGCATTTTTTGAGTTGGCGTTCCCAAGAATTTGACTGTCCCAATCTACCTATAAAGCATCAGGGTTGTGTCCCATCTTGTTCGATTTCCATACCTTGGCCTGTCCGACATGAGAGATCCCTAACACAACGCATTGCAGAAACTTTGGGCATGAGGGTGCATGAGGTGGGAGAATGGCGAGAGACAGAGATGTTTCTCAGCATTATAAAAAAGACTAACAGTAAGTGTTCAGAATTTTTTGGGAAATTGTGAAATGTAAATAATGAGGAAGGAAACTGGCCATATAACCTCATATAGCCAGACCTACAATATGTGAAAGCCTAACACTTCACACCTGAATCTTCCTCCGAAGTCGGAGAGTGTCTGCCTGTACGGCGAGGAACCACCAGCCTGCACACCAATAAGCCAGACATGGGACAACGGATACTCACACAAATCTCAGGTCCGGTATGACATCACACTGATGTTGGACAACAGGATGCCTTCATCCGACATACTGGACTTCGCGTTGGAGCTCAAGCCAACGAACACAAGCAAGCAAGCAACACCTGAATGGCAGTATTTGCTATAGGGCTGTCTTTACTTTTAACATCTTCACAACTATCAGCTTCCACTGATATGTTTAGTTACTTAAGCAACACATTCACATATCTTTACAGTGCGGTAACAGTTAAAAATGTGTTACATGTCCTTTACAGGGTGTCACAGACAACTCCAGTATTTATTGGATGTTCTAGAAAATTTTACATTTAGTAGTTTGCCATTATTTTCTGAATGCTCATACTATTGTGAAAATCAATTCAAAGTTGTCTGTTATCAAATCATCTGTAGCTGACTTCAAACACAGCATGGCAGACTTCTGAAAATGCATTCACTACTCTTAGGGCACAGGCGCCAACGATTTAACATGGGTGCAAATATATTTTAAATGTGCAAATGTACATCTGAAGATACTAGACTGCACATCAGAACAGGACACAAAAGATTACGCAAGCACGTGTATACAAAATTCAAGATTGACGAATCAGCCATTTGCACATGTGGATTGGCGCTGCAGACAACAGATTGCATACTCCAAGAATGCCCAAAATATGACATATCTAGGCAAAGCTTATGGCCTAGAGAAACAACAGTGGAATATAAAATTTATGGACCACTAAATGAACTAAAAAAGACAGTGACATTCATACAAGAGATAACATTTCAGATATAGACAAATTTCAAGCGAATGAAAGAAGAAGAATAAACACATCTATGTTGAAAAATGTGACTGACATAAAACTACTATGGAGAAAGAAATATATGTTAATAAGGAAAAATTGGAGGTGGTGGAAAATTGTCAATATCTTTGGTCACTGATTACCAACAATGGTGAGACACAATGAAAGAATTGCTTTACAAAGACTAAAGCAACTGAATAAATGGTGGAGTGGGACAGATATAACTACAAAAATTAGATTTTTAAGAGCATGCATCTCTTCCATTGCAACATATGCCTGTGAGACCTGGACACTTACTAAACAACTTGAACAGTGCATAAATGCCTTTGAATGTTAATGTTATAGATGAGTTCTAAATATATCTTGGATACAGAAAAGAACAAATGCATGCATATGACAAGAGGTGGCTATTCTAGAAGGTTGGCTAAAATTAAAGTACTTTGGTCACTTGAAATGTCATGAAAGTTTGGAGAGAACAATAATGGAGGGGTATATGCCTGGGAAGAGAGGAGGAGGAAGGCCAAAGAGAAGATTGGTGCAGGATGTGGCGGATGATCTCCAGATGGGTGTATTGGATGTGGAACATCTTGCTTATGATAGAGAAGTTTTCCAAAAGGTTGTTACGGGAGCAAGGTTCCGCAAAGGACATGCTACTGAATGAATGAATGAACTAAAACAACTAAACATTAATGGCAAAGATCTGCGAATAGTAAAGAACATACTGACAGGAAAACAGCAGCCATAAGAATCAAAAACCTATTGTGAATTGGGTGTCAGACAAGGTTGAGTAATGTCTCCTGATTTTTTCTCAATGTGCAGTGAACATATAATGAGATCTACAGAAAATGCGCCAGGGATCTTGGTTGGAACGACATAATTATAAATAACTTACGTTATGCTGATGACACTGTATTGATAGCAACAAGTCAGAAGGAACTACAGGAAAGTGGTTGTAAAGAGTAAAGAAATGGACCTTAGCTTGAATAATAGAAAGACAGAAGTCATGGTGATAAAATAAGCAGGTTGCGCATAAATGTGCAATTAAAGTAAATGACGTTATTTTGAGGCAAGTGCAGAAATGCAGATATCTAGGCACATATAACATCAGATGGAAGATGCATCACTGAGATAAAGAACAGAATAGGACAAGCAAAAACTGCATTCTATCAAATGAAGACCAATTTGTACAATAAGTCCTTGTCCTTGAACTTTAAAAAAAGAGTTCTTGCATGTTAAATACAACCAATTTTAAAATATGGCTGCGAATCCTGGACAATTAGCAAACAAGCGAAAAAATCCCTGGAAGCCATGGAGATGTGGTTTTATAGAAGAATGCTGAAAATTCATTGGACAGCCAAAATGAGTAGTCTCGACATGTTGAGAGAGGTTAAGTCGCACAGACAATTTACAAGAAATATCAGAAAGAAGCAGTCATTATTCTTTGGCCACATTATGAGAAGAAAAAAACTGGAACGTGTAGCGGCAACCAGAAAGATTTCTGGAAAGACAAATAGAGGAAGACATCATGAGAAAATTCTTGACAGTCTTGTGTCATGGCACAGAAGGGAGTCAACTCATGAACTGATCCATGCCTTTGGAGATGGCAACTTTTGGAGAAGAATGATTGCCCACACGTCGGCAAGGCACCTGATGATGATGAATTAATTCTATAAAATACCATGTTCAGTCTGGTAGTTATTGTCGAGTGATGTAAATACCTTTTGGTTTTGGTCTTGGCTTTTTAATAGACTCTTGATCCTCATTTGCAAGAGCAGCTAATTCTGCTTCTAATTCATCATCATCATCATCTCCAAAAACCATTGAATCAATGTCATTAGTTCCAGGAACAGGACCAAGGCCCATCTGTAAATTACAAAAATAAATATTAAATTTAATACAACGATAATGTCAGTTTACATACGCTTTACATGTTTTAGCAATGTTAAATAGCAAATTACCATAGTAAAGTAAAGCAAATAATAAATGACATAATATGGAGTTTCCCCACATAAGGGTATGGGAGGCTGCAAGACATTGTGAACTATATTTAACTTTTATGTCCCATGAGGACTCTTTTTAAAAAGACCCATCTCATGAAAGTAAAATAGCTAGCAGAAATGTCTCTGGGAAGGAACGCCAGCGATGAATGGAGACTTTGTCATCCATCTTCATAACTAGTAACAAAATACATATTCACTGATTCACTGCCAAGGGCCAATTAATTGGCTCAATTGAACTACCCTAAACTGCCAAGAGCTGATTGATTGGCTGAATGTTGACAGTGCGTTATTTGTTTAATTTCCCGTACCTTCCATAAATTTACTGCCTGTTAAATGAAAATTTACACCGAAAAAAATATGCCTTTCCAACAATATCAGACAAGTAGCATGGAGTAAGCATGTTATGGGTTTTCATTTTAAACAAGTTTAGATTACAGTTATTCTGATTTTAAGGACTTTGTGAAAGATTCTAAAACTGATAGCACTTGCAGTAATGTGGCTATTCAGTTAAATTATTTAGAAGGTGGACATTATGGGAAAAAAAACCTAACAGCGAAAGTTTGTGATCATATGATGGCACATGTCAAATTATACTTGCTCTAATGGGCCACACTTGTGCCCCTAATGTTTGCTTTGCTTATCACAAATAAGCTGAGGAGTATTTGAATCATTACATTTTAAAGAATAATAATTATAAATAAATAGAAAATAGTGTATATATATTGGTTCTCATTCTAATGAGCACAAATCTGCCTAATGTTTTCTTGACTGTTTCTATTTTGTGTGAAAATGATAAGCTTCAAAATATGATGTTTGAATTGTGTTTTGATGGAGTTAAGGAGCAGTTCTTGTGATATTGGAGAAGAAAAGCAGTGTATTTATCATTATTCAGTAAATTTAAGATGGAGAAAAATCAAAGATTGATAAGTAGTGCTTTGGTAAGTGAAAATATTTAATAATCGTCATCCGTCTTCCAATGTTTTATTTTGTTTGCTTTATTTATTTATTTTTTTTTTTTTTACAAAATCTAACATTATTATTATATTTCTAACCTCTAACAATAAATAGATCAAGCATTTCAAATTGACTTTATTCTACTTAGGAAATCAGACAGAAGATTACTATTGGATTCAAGAGCACTCCCAAATACAGACGTTGATACTGACCACAGACCAATCATAATAAAAAGATTTCAACATACAGGAAAATAAGAAACAAAAAGGTAACAACACATGCCATCAATTATAGGCTTCATGAAAATACAGTTAAAGACGAATCCAATGAAGAAATAAAAAAAAAAAAAAACTACATAAAAATATCTGTGATGAATACTCAAGCGTAGATAAGGAATGGACAATTTTCAAGGCTGCCTTGCTTGATACACTGGAAAATGAATGTGGAACAAAGAAAGTAGGGCAGGACAAAAGATTAAAAACAGCCTGGTGGAACAACGAAATTAAAGATAGCATATTCAAAAAGAAGGTAGCGTTCAAAAACTGGATCACAACTAAATCTGAACAAGACTATGTTACTTATAGAAAAGCACGACAAGAGGCCAAACAAACAATTAGAGCATCTAAAGATGAATCCTAGAGAATCTATGGTGAACAGATGGCGACCCTTAGCAAAGATTACTCAAGAGAATTTTATAAACATGTCAATGCAATGAGAAACAAAGATGTATGCTACAACCTAACCACCATCATAAACAGCAAAAGAGGTATACTAATATTTAATCCACAACAAAGACTAGCAAGGTGGGCAGAATACTTTCATGAACTACTTAACCCCACACATAATATAGAAAACCTCACTTTTGTGCCTAAAAGCCATGGACAAGAAACAAATTTCATCCCTGCAGAAGTCAAAGCAGTTATACAGAAGAGTCCTAAAAACAAATCCCCCAGATCCAGATGGAATAACCACAGAAGCTATTCAGGCCTGTGGGGAAACAGGAGTTAAATGGGTAACAAGACTTTTTAATATAGCATGGGAAAAAAGAAAAGTCCCAGATGATTGGCAGCATATAGTACCAATATGGAAAAAGAAAGGCAATAAGAGAGAGTGCGAAACATACAGAGGTATATCACTCCTGAGCCATACAGGGAAAATGTACGCAAAACAAATGGAACAAAGAGCTAGACCCATAGCTGAACAACAGTTAAGCAAAGTACAATTCAGTTTTCGGAAAGGTAAAAGTTGCACTGATGTACTATTTACACTTAGACAATTTTGTGAAAAAACTATCGAATATAGTAACCAGCAGAATATTGTGTTTGTAGATCAGGAAAAGGCTTTCGATAGAGTAGACAGATACAGATTATGTACCATCCTTGAAGACTATGGGATACAAGGGCAATTGCTAGAAAAAATCACAGCCATGTACCACTCGAGCCGAAGTGCAGTAAGAACACAAGAAGGTATATCAGATATGTTCACAGTCAATACAGGAGTGAGACAGGGATGTGTGCTCTCTCCTCTGCTATTTGATATCTACATAGACAGAATATCCAAAGAAGCAAGTCTTGACAAAACAGATTCAGAAAATTTAGAACTCTTTACTCCAGATGAAACAAATGATTCACAGGAAATAAATGAACTTCTATTTGCAGACGATTAGTGCCTGTTTTACAGAGATGAGGGCAGACAAGAAAATCATATTAATAATCTGAGTTCAACATGCAGCAGATACAATACGAGTATAAACACAGCCAAAATCGAAGTAATGCAAGTTAGCAGATCGCTTGGTCCACTAAGTATGCAGATAAATAGCACAACTCTGAAACAAATTAAAGAATTCAAATATCTTGGAAGTATGATCACAGAAGATGACAGATTTGACCAACAACTACCATCACTGGTCTTACATCAAAGATCATCTGTGACGAGACCAAGAGGACGTCCAATAAGAAAATGGATTTACGACATCAAAGACACTGTACAATCACACAGAATGACACTATCCAGTGCCGCCCACCGGGCGCTGGAACACAAATTATTCCTCCCCACAACGCTTGACGGTGGAAGTGGAAATGATGATGAGCAATAGTAGCAATACTGACGTGTTCCTTGTGCAATCTCCTTTAATTTGATATTTAATAATACAATATTGCTGCTATCATATTAACCACTTTTAGATCATTACTGTGACACACCCCTAATTCCCATTTTCTGCCATCAATTTCTGTTAGGTTCAACCCCACTTATTGTCTGGCAGTGAATCAGCTAAATGTGTGAAAAAAGTGGTGGGGTAGGGTAGTACAGCAGTGTCTGCTGCTATGGGTATAGAGAGTCAGGTAATAGTACAACTACATCTCCGTACTTTTACCCCACTGGATCAAATGAATGGACATCATCATTTCGTCGTTCTTGATGGACAAACAACACATCAAGACTTGACTGTAATTAATAATTAACAAATGATTATATTTTACTGAGTTAGTTCCTCTTGAGCCTAAGGCGGCGCATAGGGCAGAAGTTATGGCTCTCCATGCCCGGCTGTTCGCTGCTACCTGTTGTAGATCCTGGATGTTCACTTGGCCGTTGAATGAGCCTTCTCTGATGATGGTTCTACGCAGGGTCTCTCTTGATCTTCCCCGTTTTCTTTTCCCTACTGGTGACCATAAGATAAGATAAGAGGACTTGAGTAACCCTCTACCTCTAATAATATAGTAATATGTGCAAGGTTTTAGACTCTTATTCGCTACCTTCATCTTAACAAATCTTTCTGAAATTATTTCATTATATCACCCCATATAATCAGATTATCCTAGTTTAGAGTTTAGATGTCGGATACTTACTTTTAGATTCGTTTTAGTTTTATAAAACAAATTCAAGTTTACTTCTTAGTTCTTAACTTCTTAGTTTGAGAGACTTAGAAAAAGAAATGAATTTAATTTTAATTTTTATTGAACAACTCGATCTAAAACAAGATCAAGGAAAGATACCTGACTCATCAACTCGGCCCCTTTCCTTTTGCCTGGTTCTGGAACTTTTCTCTTCGCAAACATCCTGATAGATTGCTAACAATGATCCTGAAAGACAAAGTTTGGTTCAGTAATATACCAATAACGTCTCTCACTCATTAGTCACTATCTATCTTTATTTTAGCAAATTTATGTGGTAACAGGAAGTCGGGCGTCACTCTGTTTGTATTTACTTTTCCTGCATTACCTCCCATACATAGCTGCACAGGAGAACAATTCTGTGGAGAAGGTGCAACGGACGCAATTCGTAATCCCGCATACCGCGTTCTCATTTTTCCCCATCTTTTTATTCTTCTCAACCCGTTCTTACGCTGTAATGTAGCCACTGGAGGGTCTTCTTCTTGATTATATGTTGTGGTTTGTGTATGTATTTGTGTGCAGATGAAGGCTAGTCGCCGCAATGTCCTTGTGTTGTTCGTAAGTCTGTTATGTAAAGTTGCATTATTTTGTGTTATTTAATATTTAAAGATTGAGCATAACCCACTTCTGACAACGTATTCCGGGACAAACCTTAAGCCTTTTTATTGTTTAAATTTCCACAACTTTACCGCAATTGCACTAATTTTATTCATATCGAAACACAGCTGTGGACGATGTGGCAGCAGACTTTTTTGTGTTGGTTTCCATACAAAGTATAAGTTCAGAAACCAACGGCAAACTACTGAACATAAACTTGCCAAGAAATCATAAACAGCCAAAAAATGGTGGAGTTGACAGCGATGTCCTGTAAAGAATATGCAACTAACTTAATTAACAGAGCAAGGGAGAGACCACGTACAAGCTGGAGCGACCTGTATCAAGAACAACCTTACATAAATTAATACAAACTTATAAAAAGCAAGCATTAGAAAGAGCGCAATAAAAGATCGTTATATCTTCCCCAAAACTTCACCGAGGTACAAAGAGGAACAGAAGAAGACGAAAACTTCCCATTATCATCATCAAGTGCCTCGACGGCTGGCATGAGTGATCATGCGACATGACGACATTCGTGTGTTGACTCCCTTCTGTGCCGTGACACAAGACTGTCAATCATTTTCTCTCGCTGTTTTCCTCTTTCTCTCTTTCCACAAACCTTTCTGATTGTCACAACGTGTTCCAGATTTTGTCTACGACTTAGCCTCCCTAAAAATATAATGATTGGACAATTTGGTAGTCCAATGAATTTCAGCATTCTTTTATAAATCCACATCTCTAAGGCTTCCGGGGATTTTTTCGTCTGTTAACTAATTGTCCAGCATTCGCAGCCGTATGTTAAAACTGGTTCTATGTAACATGTAAGAACTCTTTTCTAACTTTCAAGGACAAGGACTTATTGCATACACTGTTCTTCATTTGATAGAATACAGTTTTTATTTGTTCTATTCTGCCTTTTGTCTCTGTGATGCAGCTTCTATCTGGTGTTGTCCATGGGCCTAGATATCCTGATTTTTTGCACTTACCTGCGTGCATAAATGTGTACATAACATGCGTACATACATGCGTACATACATGCGTACATACTGAATATATATGTTCTTTAAACAATGGGACGGATCCGTGGCGAAGGCGTTGCGGGCGTAGTTCTTAATCTCGCATACCCAAGTTCTAAACACATCTGCAGGACGATTTGGCAGCAGATAGTCTTACTTTGGTTTTTAGGAAACGGTATGGGTGCCGGTTGTTCAGAAAACAATGGTAAACTACTGAACGTAAATTTGCCACCAGAACAGCAAAAAAGTATGGTGTTGACTGCACCGTCATGTAAATGCTATGCAACTATCTTAACTTAAAGAACAGACAATAACTTTAACTAATAGACAACATTTGCTCTTTAAATAACAGAGTATATTTGTCATTGAAATAATAGAAATATTTGTTCTTTAAATAACAGTCAACAGTTGTCCTTTAAAAACAAACAATTTATCTTTGTCTATCAAGGTTAAGAAGAGTTTTGTTTTCTATTTTGAATGAATACTTATGTATAAAAACAGAGGAATAGCGCAGTTGGGAGGGTACACGCCTTATCTTGGTGCGTGGAAATGCAACCTAAAGACAAAATGTCATGGCAGGGCAGACCAGGCCCTAAGCCTTGGTTGGCAGCTGGTTTAGGATCGAAGCTCCGACAGGCGGACAGTTAGAGCATTACTTTGCTGATCCGGCAGCTTCTGCAGCTTGTCTTGTTCCAGATGTGTAGGTGTTACCTTTCCTCTAGAGCAGGGGTCACCAAACTTTTTTCACGGCGGGTCGGATAACTGACAAAATGACGAGCACGGGCCGGATAACTGACAAAATGACGAGCGCGGGCCTTATACTCATTCTGTACAATACTTGCGCCGGCCTCCGTGGCGAAGGTCTTACGGACGCGGTTCGTAATCCCGTATACCCACGTTCGAAATACAGCTGCGAGCGATTTGGCAGCAGACAAAGTTGCGCTTGATTTTACGCTATGTTATGGGTGCCGGTCGTTCGAAAAGCAATGGTAAACTACTGAACATAAACTTGCCAAGACATCAACAACAGCAAACAATGCTGATGTTGACTGAAAACGTCCTGTAAAGGATATGCAACTAACTTTAACAATAATTTTAAGCTAGAACGAAAGCCCTGGGAAAAAAGACGAAAAACTAAGTTAATCATGGAAAGGGCGTGCAATGTACACATACAAACAAACAAACAAACAAACAAACAAAGACAACCAACATATTTATATTTATTTACTAAACAAAGTTATCAAAGAAGGCGACGTTAGCAAAAAGATAGTTACATCAGACATATTGTGCACATATCCGAATCTCACAAACTAAGCAGCAAAAGAGGATAGTGAGTTTTGTGAAACTGACGTGTGGCTTTCAAAATACCATCAATGTTTGGTTTGGAATTGCTGCATCCAATCAAGAGAATTGCTTTCAAATGTTCATCAGTCAATCTCATTCGATGTGGTGACTTCACAGACTTCTTTTTTGAAAATGTTAGCTCACAGACATATGTTGTTCCAAACAATGATGTCATACCAGCGGCAAATTTCTTAAGTTTCGGAAACTCAACATCAGGTAAGCAGCGGTACTTCCTTTTCAATGAGCTCCAACTGTAATTCAACTGGCACACCATTAAGGTTACAATCAAACGGATTCTGGAACAGAAGGATGTCACTCTCAAATCTGTCAAGATCTGAAAATCTCTCCAAACTCTTTGAAACAGTGAAAATGAGAAAGGTTTTCTCCTTCCAGTTGTGCTTCCAACAATGACAGCTTTCTTCGAAATCCTTTGATGGTTCTGTAGAGATCACAGACGAGGTAATACTTTCCCTGAAGTTTCAAGTTCAGTTCATTCATATCGACCAAAATTGACAACTTTGACAGCCAGGTAGGATCTGACAGCTGTGAATCAGCTTTATCTTTTTCAGTGAGGAAAACATCTATTTCGTTTCGGAGCTTGTAAAAACGAAGCAGGACTTTACCGCAGCTGAGCCACCTGACTGATATGTGATAAGGCAAGTCACAGAATTCAGAATCAATTTCTTCAAGAAAAGCCTAGAACTGACGGTGAATGAGTGCATGTTCCCGAATGAAGTTCACAGCAGAAACTACTGGTTTCAGTACACAAGAAATATCTAAATCTTTCCCACAGAGTACTTGCTGATGTACGATGCAGTGTATGAACAGAGCGCCCGGAATTTGCAAATCTTCCAAATGAGTCCTGATCTGCCCCAACAGACCCTTCCTCACTCCAGTCATGTTTTTTTCCCTCATCAACTGTAACACCTCGAAGCTGATTCCACCGAAGGTTATAGTCTTGGAAAATTGTTTGCACTTCCACGAAAATGACTTTCCCAGCTTGTTGTTCCATGCATGCTGCAAACGGACGCCAACTCTTCCGTTATCTGAAAGTCCAAATTGACACCACAAATGAACACGAGAAGTTGTGACGTACTCGAGAGATCAATAGACTCATCCAGCGCCAGAGAATACTACAACAAGTTCCTAGCTTTCTCGCGTATCTGTAGCACTATGTTCTCTCCAAGTTCTTCTGTTCTCCGCACAACTGAACTTGCCGAAAGGCTGATAGTTCCAAACAAATCGGCTTTCTCAGGACACAAGTCATTTGCTGCTTCGATCACACACACACTCTTTAATGACGTTGCCATCAGTAAACGGTTTTCCTCGTTCTGCCATCTTATGCACTGTTTTGTAACTTGTACGAGTGACAGATTCATTTTCAGCAAATTTTCTCGTGAAGAGATTTCTTTGCGTTTCAAAACCACGTTTAATGGTCTCATATTTCCCAGAGCGTAATTTTCCAGAAAACTTTTAATATGTTGATGGATGTTTTGTTTCGTAGTGACGCTGAAGATTGTACTCTTTCAAAACGGCAACACTTTCGCTGCATATTACGCAGCTGGTTTTCTGGTCCTTTGTTTCCACAAAGAAGTACTTTATTCCTCACTCGGTGTCCACTTTTCTATTCCTACTAGCCATAATTAAGGGTGAAGTACACGGGATCTGAAAATGAAAAAGACATTACATTAGAAACATAATTAAAATCCTATTGAAACACAAGAAAAGCAGAGGACTAGGGGTCACTGGTGAAGCTGCAGCTCATCAAAGGTACATATACAGTTTATAGGTACCTTTGTGTAACCGCACAGAGATGATAGAGATAATAGCACAACGCCGACTGTTCATGGGCCGTAGAAGAAGAGAGGAATAAGAAGACAAAGAGAATCTCATTCTATCTCTACGGCTAACAAGAAAAAACAACGATTTAGAGATATCAGAAGAAATTCAGGTCAGTGTACAGGGAATCAGAATAATGTAATTGTAAAGATACAACAACATCTGATTAATAATGCCAATGCCCTAATAAATAAAATTCATGATTAGATGCAATGACAAAATAGGCATCCCCATGAATAAACATACACATGATCATCCTTCACAGTACCATTGATATTCCATCACAGCTTGGGTAGTCATCCAACACAGTACCAGTGATCTTCCATCACAGCATGGGATAATCATCCAACACTGTAACCTGTAGTCTGATACACAACACCAGCAATTATCAGACAACAAGATGGAACAAAGGTCATTCATTCAGTAGCATGTCCTTTGCAGAACCTCGCTCCCATAACAACCTTCCGGAAAACCTCTCGATCATAAGCAAGATTTCCCGCTTCAGATACATCCATCTGGAGATCATCCGCCACATCCTGCACCCATCTTCTCTTTGGCCTTCCTCTTCCTCTCTTCCCAGGCATATATCCCTCCATTATTGTTCTCAGGCACAGACATAGCTATTATATTCCTATATTCCTATTTAAACTATGAAGGTTCGTTCAAAACTCACCCCACAGCAGATAATCGTCAATCCACAATCAAGATCCTCTTGGATCTTTTGGATCTTCACAGGGCCTGTCTACCCTCTCAACTGCGGTCTGGAAAAACAGTGGCTACGCTCGGCCGTGCCTGGGGCATGTTCGCCCATCTACTTGGTAGTGGCTCAGGGGTTTAAGTTCAAACCCTCTGCTGAAAATTAGACATCAGCATCTCTTCGGCCTAAGTTGTTCCCAAGGCCAAAGAGGCGGGAACATGGCTTTACTGGGCTGTTATAGGCACGCCAACACAACATCCCAGCATCCTATACATTTTTTACCAGGGTATCAAGGGATATGCTACTCCATACTCTTGTAGAGTCGAGGCAGGCGGCTTCATTTGGTAATAGAATATATCTCATAATAAGGTTCGCGAAATTTATAAATAGGGCCACCTAAATAAACAACCTAGTGCAGCCAGGAGGTCTCCGCACGTGTGAAGATCTCCTATTATTCTAAACATAATATTTACATTTAAATTGTATCACAACGTCTCGTGTTTCATAGTTATATCAAGCAAGTTCGAGTACCGACGGCGCGCCGGATGAAATGTCATCGCGGGCCGGATCCGGCCCGCGGGCCGTAGTTTGGTGACCCCTGGTCTAGGTGATAGGAATGAGAGAGATGACGATTAATAGGCGAAGTGAGTAGGACAGTTAGTAGATGCGGTTGTTACACACAGTGAACAACGAGGGTTAGAATTAAATTGTAAAAAGACTCAGATTATGGTCGTCACTAGGAAGAACGAAATACCACAATGTAATATACAAGTAAATGGGAATATTCTTCAACAAGTGAATAGGTACAATTATCTCGGAACAGTAATAACATCTGATGGGAGATGCCTTGAAGAGATTATAACAAGAATCGCCATAGCAAAAGTAGCCTTTAGCATAATTAAAAACATACTGGCCAATAGGGAGATGTCAATTGAAACGAGATGGGGAGTGTTGGGATGCTACATAGAACCTGTACTCTTATATGGATGTGAAACGTGGACAATGAGCAGTCAAGCTGAAAAACATCTGATGGCTGTAGAAATGTGGTTTCTGAGGAAAATGCAAAGAATACCATGGACAGTCAGAAAGACCAATGAACAAGTTCTTCAAGAAACAAATGAAGATCGTAAACTGATTAGAGACATTAGACGTAGACAGTCACAATTTTTTGGGCATGTTATGAGAAGAAATGATCTGGAGAACTTGGTGACAACTGGTAAGATCGAGGGGAACAGACCAAGGGGAAGACCTAGAAGCAAGTACCTGGATGGCTTGGCTTTGTGGCATGGTCGAGACAGAAACACGGAGCTGATCCACGACTCTGGTGATCGAGTGAGATGGCAGAACATGACCGCCCACGCTTACCGGCATGGCACATGATGGATGGATGGAGTAGGACACAATCAAGGCCTGCATGCACTTATTTTCGCACTGGCGAAAGGCCATGCAAGCTTATGGGGCTTATGTTGACAAATATTACAAATAGTTCCCCCCCCCCCCTCTTCCTCCCTCCTCTCTCTCTCTCTCTCTCTCTCTCTCTCTCTCTCTCTCTCTCTCTCTCTCTCTCTCTCTCTCTCTCTCTCTCTCTCTCTCTCTCTCTCTCTGCTAAATGCTGGTGCAATTACGTTTGCTTAGAGAATATTTCAAATATCATAATAACATGATAGTAATGCCTTGATTGATCACTACACTTATGTTCAAGCATTCTGCGGAATTTTTTTTTTTTCGCATATCCTATTTACATCGCTGTCAACAACAGCATTTTACCGCTGTTGTTGATGTCTTTGCAAGATTACGCACAGTATTTTGCATTGCTTACTGAGCGACAATCTCAGATACCCCTGTAAGTAACCAACGCGACCCGATTCCCTACCGAATCTCGCGCAGCTGTTTCCCCACACGTGGATATACGGGATTACGGAGAAAATCGTTAACACCTTCGCCAGGGAGACCGGCTCCGCGGAATTGCTAGATATCTAAAAGAAAAACACCCCGACAAACAAAATTGATGGTCCTTCATTATTATTCTGATGATCATATTGTTCTTGTCTTGTATCATCATAAAGGTCTTTCACATAATCTGACCACGCATGTAAAATCTGATCTTTTTCTATTATGATTTTGCCATCTTTGGTTTTTAGGCAATCTGTTGATGTGTCTGTTCTTTTGTTAGTGATGTCATTAATTCTTGTGTGCATTAATTTGGTATTCTGGGTGTTGTATTGGTTTTCAATTTCCTTGCAATTTTCCTCAAGCCATGTTTCTTTTGCCTCTTTGCATAGCAGTAGCTTCCTAATTTTCCTGTGAATCTCTTCGTATATTTCCTTGTTATTTTTGTTATTTCTTCTTATTTCCATGAGTTTTAAGATGTCTTCCATCATCCATTTCTTGCGCCCTATTATCTTTATTTTTGGGATTATTATTGTTGTTAGTGCAGCTTCTTGACTGATTTCTTTTATATTTTCAATTGGTCACTGACGTCTTGAAATAATATTGCATTGCCATATCGGACAATGCATCGAATCTGTTCTTTACCTCTACGTTAAATTTATTTTTATCTCCTCACTCTTCAGTGCCTGTAGATCACATTTTGCGTTTCTATTTGTATATTTGACTTTCTTTAAGTTTATATGTAAATTGCCTAAGATTAATCTATGGTTGCAGTAGCAGTCTGCACTTAGTAGGGGGACATAAACATCTAATATTGTTACATGGGAGGTTACTAGAACTTGAAAAAGAAAATGATATACCTAGCTACAATACCTCTAACTAACATCAAAATCTTTCATTTTTATTTGAGAAATAAAGCAGTTAACACCGCAGTCATTTTTTGCAATCGTGAGAAGAAAGCTATTAAAGTATTTATACAACATTTGTTTAATCTTTTTTTTACTTACATTTTATTATCAACTTTTTCAATTCTACGTTTATGTTTAATTTTAAAACTGTACTTTTAATGATAAGTTTCAATGTGCACTGTTACATTCCCCTCTGTGGGGAAACAACATTTTTTTACTGGCCTCTTAAGGCCACCCACAATTTAAAGAAAATTTACTTACATTAACGGCGAAAGACCTTGGAAGTCTATGGGGTTTATGTTGATAAATACGTTTAGGGGAAATGTCATTTATGTTTGTAAATTTCATTCAATTTGAACAAATAGTTCTCTCTCTCTCTCTCTCTCTCTCTCTCTCTCTCTCTCTCTCTCTCTCTCTCTCTCTCTCTCTCTCTCTCTCTCTCTCTCTCTCTCTCTCTCTCTCTCTCTCTCTCTCTCTCTCTCTCTCCCCCCAAATGCTGGTGCAATTACGTTTGCTTAGAGAATATTTAAAATATCATAATAACATGATAGTAATGCCTTGACGGGTGCCTCCTTCCCTCCGCTAGCCTATGGGACACCCTTGGGCAAGGTGGAGTACCCGTTTAGCCTCCCGATCAGGGTTACGTGAAGCCATGGGTGCAGGTGGTGGATGAAGTTGAAGAGCAGCCGACAGATAGTTGTAGGTTATGGTCTCACAGCTTCACGACGGAAGGCAGATGATCTCTTTTTTGGGAGACATTGGCTACGGTCATCGACCAGTATGGTCACTGCTAGGAAGGAAAGCAATGGCAAACTACCTTCTTTACAGATGCCAAGAATATCATGTACTGAAGTCTTATCGATAATCAGAGAAACGGCGTAAATGGGTGCTCCATAGGAGCAGCCTCGCCCGGTAGGGGTAGTCATGTGCACCAGGTGACTCCAGACCGTCATCAGGAGACTGAGTGCAAAAGAATATCAACATTGAAAGTAGGAACTTGGAATGTAAGAACTATGAGTGGGGATGGGAAATTTGATAACATTAAGAATGAAATGAGAAGATTAAATATTAACCTGTTAGGTGTACGTGAGACCAGATGGACAGGAATGGGCATTATGACATCTGAGGAATATAGAATAATCTATTCTGATGGAGAGAAAAAACAGCGAGGAGTAGCAATTATAATGGATACAGAGAGAGAACAATCGATCAAAGGATATTGAACTGTATCAGACAGAGTGTTATCGGTGAAGTTGAGTGGAAGACCTTTTGATGTCAACGTCATACAAGTTTATGCACCAACAGCAGACAGTAGTGATGACAGCATCGATGAATTTTATAGTGATTTAGAGAAAGCCTTCAAGAAATGCAAGAATTCTGAAGTAACTATCATAATGGGTGACTTGAATGCCAAAGTTGGAAATCAACAGGATGGGTGCATAGTGGTCAAGTATGGACTAGGACAGGGGTCACCAAACTTTTTTCACGGCGTGCCGGATAACTGACAAAATGACGAGCGCGGGCCGGATAACTGACAAAATGACGAGCGCGGGCCGGATACTCATTCTGTACAATACTTGCGCCCGTCTCCGTGGCGAAGATCTTACGGACGCGGTTCGTAATCCCGTATACCCACGTTCGAAATACAGCTGCGAGCGATTTGGCAGCAGACAACGTTGCGCTGGTTTTTACGCTATGTTATGGGTGCCGGTCGTTCGAAAAGCAATGGTAAACTACTGAACGTAAACTTGCCAAGACATCAACAACAGCAAACAATGCTGGTGTTGACTGTAAACGTCCTGTAAAGGATATACAACTAACTTTAACAATAATTTCAAGCTAGAACGAAAGCTCTGGGAAAAAAGACGAAAAACTAAGTTAATCATGGAAAGGGCGTGCAATGCACATAAACAAACAAACAAACAAACAAACAAACAAACAAAGACAACCAACATATTTATATTTATTTACTAAACAAAGTTATCAAAGAAGGCGACGTTAGCAAAAAGATAGTTACATCAGACATATTGTGCACATATCCGAATCTCACAAACTAAGCAGCAAAAGAGGATAGTGAGTTTTGTGAAACTGACGTGTGGCTTTCAAAATACCATCAATGTTTGGTTTGGAATTGCTGCATCCAATCAAGAGAATTGCTTTCAAATGTTCATCAGTCAATCTCATTCGATGTGGTGACTTCACAGACTTCTTTTTTGAAAATGTTAGCTCACAGACATATGTTGTTCCAAACAATGATGTCATACCAGCGGCAAATTTCTTAAGTTTCGGAAACTCAACATCAGGTAAGCAGCGGTACTTCCTTCTTAATGAGCTCCAACTGTAATTCAACTGGCACACCATTAAGGTTACAATCAAACGGATTCTGGAACAGAAGGATGTCACTCTCAAATCTGTCAAGATCTGAAAATCTCTCCAAACTCTTTGAAACAGTGAAAATGAGAAAGGTTTTCTCCTTCCAGTTGTGCTTCCAACAATGACAGCTTTCTTCGAAATCCTTTGATGGTTCTGTAGAGATCACAGACGAGGTAATTCTTTCCCTGAAGTTTCAAGTTCAGTTCATTCATATCGACCAAAATTGACAACTTTGACAGCCAGGTAGGATCTGACAGCTGTGAATCAGCTTTATCTTTTTCAGTGAGGAAAACATCTATTTCGTTTCGGAGCTTGTAAAAACGAAGCAGGACTTTACCGCAGCTGAGCCACCTGACTGATATGTGATAAGGCAAGTCACAGAATTCAGAATCAATTTCTTCAAGAAAAGCCTAGAACTGACGGTGAATGAGTGCATGTTCCCGAATGAAGTTCACAGCAGAAACTACTGGTTTCAGTACACAAGAAATATCTAAATCTTTCCCACAGAGTACTTGCTGATGTACGATGCAGTGTATGAACAGAGCGCCCGGAATTTGCAAATCTTCCAAATGAGTCCTGATCTGCCCCAACAGACCCTTCCTCACTCCAGTCAAGTTTTTTCCCCTCATCAACTGTAACACCTCGAAGCTGATTCCACCGAAGGTTATAGTCTTGGAAAATTGTTTGCACTTCCACGAAAATGACTTTCCCAGCTGTTGTTCCATGCATGCTGCAAACGGACTCAACTCTTCCGTTATCTGAAAGTCCAAATTGACACCACAAATGAACACGAGAAGTTGTGACGTACTCGAGAGATCAATAGACTCATCCAGCGCCAGAGAATACTACAAGTTCCTAGCTTTCTTGCGTATCTGTAGCACTATGTTCTCTCCAAGTTCTTCTGTTCTCCGCACAACTGAACTTGCCGAAAGGCTGAGTAGTTCCAAACAAATCGGCTTTCTCAGGACACACGTCATTTGCTGCTTCGATCACACACACTCTTTAATGACGTTGCCATCAGTAAACGGTTTTCCTCGTTCTGTCAACTTATGCACTGTTTTGTAACTTGTATGAGTGACAGATTCATTTTCAGCAAACTTTCTCTTGAAGAGATTTCTTTGCGTTTCAAAACCACGTTTAATGGTCTCATATTTCCCAGAGCGTAATTTTCCAGAAAACTTTTAATATGTTGATGGATGTTTTGTTTCGTAGTGACGCCGAAGATTGTACTCTTTCAAAACGGCAACACTTTCGCTGCATATTACGCAGCTGGTTTTCTGGTCCTTTGTTTCCACAAAGAAGTACTTTACTCCTCACTCGGTGTCCACTTTTCTTTTCCTACTAGCCATAATTAAGGGTGAAGTACACGGGATCTGAAAATGAAAAAGACATTACATTAGAAATCCTATTGAAAATTCCATTAAAATCCTATTGAAACACAAGAAAAGCAGAGGACTAGGGGTCACTGGTGAAGCTACAGCTCATCAAAGGTACATATACAGTTTATAGGTACCTTTGTGTAACCGCACAGAGATGATAGCGATAATAGCACAATGCCGACAGTTCATGGGCCGTAGAAGAAGAGAGGAATAAGAAGACAAAGAGAATTTCATTCTATCTCTACGGCTAACAAGAAAAAACAACGATTTAGAGATATCAGAAGAAATTCAGGTCAGTGTACAGGGAATCAGAATAATGTAATTGTAAAGATACAACAACATCTGATTAATAATGCCAATGCCCTAATAAATAAAATTCATGATTAGATGCAATGACAAAATAGGCATCCCAATGAATAAACATACACATGATCATCCTTCACAGTACCATTGATATTCCATCACAGCTTGGGTAGTCATCCAACACAGTACCAGTGATCTTCCATCACAGCACTGTAACTGTAGTCTGATAAACAACACCAGCAATTATCAGACAACAAGATGGAACAAAGGTCATTCATTCAGCAGCATGTCCTTTGCAGAACATTGCTCCCATAACAACCTTCCGGAAAACCTCTCGATCATAAGCAAGATTTACCGCTTCAGATACATCCATCTGGAGATCATCCGCCACATCCTGCACCCATCTTCTCTTTGGCCTTCCTCTTCCTCTCTTCCCAGGCATATATCCCTCCATTATTGTTCTCAGGCACAGACATAGCAGATAATCGTCAATCCACAATCAAGATCCTCTTGGATCATTTTGGATCTTCACATCTTCACGCCTGTCTACTCTCTCAACTGCGGTCTGGAAAAACAGTGGCTACGTTCGGCCGTGCCTGGGGCATGTTCGCCCATCTACTTGGTAGTGGCTCAGGGGTTTAAGTTCAAACCCTCTGCTGAAAATTAGACATCAGCATCTCTTCGGCCTAAGTTGTTCACAAGGCCAAAGAGGCGGGAACATGGCTTTACTGGGCTGTTATAAGCACGCCAACACAACACCCCAGCATCCTATACATTTTTTACCAGGGTATAAAGGGATATGCTACTCTGTAGCGTAGCGTCAGCTACGATGATAAGGAATCTATCAAAGTTGCTGCGGATAGACTTTCTAAGAATAGAAAAATAAGTCACTGGAGAAGACAAGACTGAATAGCTCGTAATTCTAGACAGAGTAAAGGTCCCAGAACAAGTCTAATCTTCTGACAGTGTTCAGGCAGACAGGAATGGCGTACAACTATACTTTTTTGATACAGACAGTCTGCCAAGGTTGTCTAGCTACTGCCTGAAATAAAAAGCTCGAGCCCCCAAAACTCTAATCACTCTCACCGACACGGAGATAGGAGTAAAATATATAACAGAGACAAACTTTCATATCTTCTCACTCTACTATGACTAAGGTTAATTAGGTAACAACTAGAGTTTGTAAAATTAAAATCACATTAACATTTAATATATGATAACACTTTGGGTGCTCCACTGGAGGCAGCCCTGTACATAAAAAGGGATACACTTCCCTGTATCCTATTGCATATCTAATATTATGGGTTGAATCTACTAGACTGTCTAATCATTGACGAAACTCTTTGGCCTATAGTATATTTTGAGTTGAATGATGATGGTGGTGGTGGTGGTGGCCAACGGTAAGTTTGGCCACTTATCTTCTGGTTCTCCGGCTTACACAGTGAGTGTAAACCTTAGTTAGTAGGCATAAGTGAGATGGTGAGTAGTTGATGCTTCTCAAAGAGTCACACAGGTTGGCGCATCTAAAGTTGGCGCTGAAGGTGTCAATTCTGTGAAATATATACAGCGAGAGCAAGTGACTCTTCTGTCGAGACATCTGTAAGCATCAAAAATCTGAATCGCAGGCTGTAAAACCAATGCACCAGGTACTAATAAAAAGAAAAATAGAAATCTCAAGCTACGGTTTGCAACCTGGAACATAAGAACCATGTGTCCACGATTTTCCACTGACTTGACGAATACTGACGATGTGAGAAAAAGGGCTGTGATTGATGCCGAACTCAATCGTCTAAACATTGACATTGCTGGCCTGCAGGAGACTCGCCTCGCTGAGGAAGGGTCACTCAGGGAAATCAATTACACTTTTTTTTGGAAGGGTAGAGGGCAGGCAGAAAAAATTCAACATGGTGTGTGTGGCTTTGCAGTGAAGAATTCGCTACTGGGAATGATTGAAATTCCAGCTGGAGGTAATGAAAGACTATTGTCCCTGCGTTTGGCAACCTCCTGTGTTTTTGCCACCATTATTATTGCATATGCACCGACACTCGCTTCCTCTGATGATTTGAAGGATTCGTTCTATGAGGAGTTAGACTCTGTGATCAAGACAGTTCCAAAATTCAACTACATTTACATGCTCGGTGATTTCAATGCTCGTGTGGGCAAGGACTCGAGTTCATGGCCAGTGTGCCTTGGAAAATACAACATCGGTCGCATGAATGAAAATGGGCAAAGGCTGCTGGCGCACTGCACCAGAAATAACCTTTATATTACAAACTCCTTTTTTTTAAACAAAAGAGCTGCATAAAGTCACATGGAAACATCCAAGACCCGGCCATTGGCATGAGCTTGACTTTATCATCACACGGAGACAAAATTTGAACCATATATCATTAACTCGAAGTTACCACAGTGCTGACTGTGATACGGATGATTCTTTGGTTGTTGCAAGGGTTAGACTGAGACCAAAGAGAGTGGGAACAATTTATAAAGAGGATGGGGTACGCTTGACAACAGACAAGGAGAAAGGGGAGGCATTTCGCCAGAGATTTTTAGAGCAGACCAATCATAGTGATGCGGATACCAGGGAAGCAGTTAGAGTGGAATTATCTGGCACAATAGAGAATATGCCTTACGAAGACATCATACTGTTTGAAGATGTTAAACATATTTTGCAGAAGGCAAAAGACACAGCACCAGGGCCTGATGAAGGCTTTTAGCGATGTAGACCTGAAGGAGATGGCCGGCTGCTTTAATCAGAGCATTAGGACAGCGTCAGTACCGCAGGATTGGCTGCATAGCTATCTCATTCCTCTCCCAAAACCATACAAGGATCATTCAAAGCTTGGCGGCTTTAGGATCATCACCCTTCAAAATACATTTGGGAAGGTTTTAGAGAAGATAGTCGCTGTTAAGCTGCAGGATTTTTTGGAAAAGGGGAAGCTTCTTCCAAGAGGCCTGGGGAGCTACAGGCCAGGAAAAGATACCTGGTCAAATGCAGCCACCTTTGCCTTTGACGTTTATGAGGGGTTCCAGAGTAGACAGGAAACGATGGCGGCAGCGCTTGATCTCGAAGATGCGTACAATAGAGTTCGCTATGATATTTTGATGACCGCACTTATGGAGAAGGGGGTCAATCCCTGGTTGGTGAACTGGATAGCAGCCGTCCTGCATTCTCGTCAAGTTGCTCTCCGTCTAGGCGCATGGACCTCAGAGCCACATATTTTAACCCCGGGACTACCACAGGGATCTGCAATCTCACCGGTGCTCTTTAATGTGTATACGAGCAAGATTGCATACCTAGAAGCACCAGGGGTTGGAAGGATTCTAACATTTGCAGATGATATTCTTGCATATAGGCAGGGGAGAAATAGGGATCAAACAGCCCAGGAGCTACAGGTGACAGTGGACAAAGTGATTGACTGGTGCACTGAAATGAGTGCTGTCATCAATCCGGAAAAGGCGGCGGTGTTGTGGTGCTCTCTGGACAACAGGATTGTGAGAGATGATACCCCAAGCCTCACGATAGATGGTAGAAGCGTCAACAGAGAGAACAAACTGAAGTATCTGGGAATCACATTTGACAGGAGTCTGTCCTTCAAGGACCATGTGGAGACGGTTGTGACAAGATCTCAAAAGGGACTCAATGCACTTAAAACTATGGCTGCAATGGACACAGAGCAGAGAATGCTCTTCACACTATACCAGCACTTGATCCTCTCAGTGATTGATTATGGACTAGGAATGCTTACTGTCTCAAAGAGTCAGCTGGTGAAATTAGAGCGCATACAGAATGAAGCGATGCGGGTCATTCTGGGATGCACCAGAGACACTCCAGTAGTGTGTATGCGTTACATTCTTGGTCTGCCTACTGTTGCTAGTAGGCACAAGGTGATGCAAGCGAAGGCATACCTCAGAGTAGCTGCAGACACAGATCACCCGTTGCATGAGGCGCTGGACGTAGTTAAGGGTCAGAGACTGATAAGAGGGAAATCATGGATGGCTCAGGCGGAGGATACGATCAGACAGGTGTGCCCCTTGGAGAACATCAGGCGAGGAGAGGAGTGGGTCAGAGTGCCAGCCGTGCAGTCAGACTTGTGCAGAGTTATAATAACATTGAGCCGGGAGTGCAGGGAGTGACCAGCAGGGGCCACGGAAGTGGAAATTCAGCAACTAATTCAGGAAAATTCTCGCCCGGGTGATGTGATTATCTACACGGATGGGTCAGTGTTGAGAGGTAGGAGAAGTGCCTGGGGGTTCTTGGCAAAAACTAATGGTCGGCGTTTGGTGCAGGAGAGCCTGGCGTATGATAACACTACATCTAGCTTAAGAATGGAGGTGGAGGCGGTCAGTGCAGCTTTCCGCTGGATAGAAAACACGATACATACACACATTGTGATTGTAACTGACTCAGAAAGCATGCTGAGAAGGGTGAGAACAGGTAGGCTTCGTGCAGAGTGGCTTGCTTCGCCTCGGAGGTCACGGGTAGTAAGCATCACCTGGATCTTTTCTCCTGGGCATGCCGGTGTGCTGGGGAATGAACAGGCGGACAGATTGGCTGGCTCTGGCAAAATTTGGTGGAGTATTGATGCATGACAAGGCAGACGTGGTTGCGGCCTTGTGGGAGCACGTGTACACCTCGGAGGAGCAGATGGAGCACCATGGTCTGGTAAGAATGAGACAACGAGGTGTGACGAGGGGATCTGGCCGACGCTTGGCGCTCGGAGGAAAGGCGAGACGGACATATAATCAGATTGCTACTGGAACTATTAGTGTTGGAACTCTTCGCTGGCTGCTGAGGATGGAGACGGAGCGCTTATGGGAATGTCCTGAATGCTGTGATGTCGGTTCCTAAATCAATCAATCAATCAATCAATCAATCAATCAAAGAGAATCTACACAGCTAAACATAAATCTAGCCCCAGGATTAATATTATTAACACTCACGATCCTGAAAATGGCTTTGAGTTTCAACAGCAACTTGAAGACGCTTTCACTGATTCATCAGAAAATTGTAGAGTAAGAGAAAATTGGAATAAACTTAAAGAAACTCTCTATAAAACTGTGGTAGGGGTTTACGGCACTGTGGATCACATGGGTCAGGACTGGTTTGCGGAAAACAGCCAGACACAGCAGCCCTTGATTGATAGAAAGAAGATAGCTCTCTTAAGAAACAAGGAAAGAACAACTCGTAACACTCTCAGTGAGCTGAAGCAAGCTAGGGAGGATGTGCAAAAGGCTGCCAGGCAGTGTGCAAATGGCTATTGGATCAAGTTGTGTGAATCCATTAAAAATGCAAGTGGTAAGGGAAACATCAGAAGCATGTATGAAGGGATAAAGAAGTGCACCAATGAAAACCTTGACTGGAGAAATTATCACTGATAAGAAACAGCAGATGGATAGATGGGTAGAGCACTATTTAGAGCTTTACTCACGTGAGACCAAACTAGCGGATGATGCTCTCAACGCCATAGAGGCCCTGCCAACTCTTGACCACCTGGACACACTTCCCACCATAACAGAAGTTAAGTGTGCTATAAATGAACTTGCATCTGGCAAGGCTATAGGTAAGTATTGGATTCCAATACAGGTTATCAGGAGTGGGCAAGACACACTCACTCTACAGATCCACCAGCTAGAAGAGCTATGCTGGCGAGAAGGACAAGTCCAACAGGTTTTCAAAGATTCAAGCATCATAACACTGTACAAGAACAAAGGCGATCGGAGCGACTGTAACAACTATAGGGGTATTTCACTTCTGTGTATTGTTGGAAAAGTATTTGCCAGAATTATTCTGCGAAGACTTCAAGTCCTAGGAGATCAAGTCTACCCTGAATAACAGTGCGGCTTCCGACAGAACCGGTCTACCATTGATATGATATTCTCATTGCGACAAATGCAGGAAAAATGCCGGGTACAAAATCAACCACTGTTTATTGCCTTCATCGACCTCACAAAGGCATTTGGTTTGGTCAGTCGTGAGGGTCTGTTCAAGGCACTAAAGAATATTGGCTGCCCACCAACTCTTCTGTCCATTGTGGAATCGTTCCACACAGGCATGAAGGGTATAATCAATTTTGATGGTGCTACTTCTGAAGAGTTTGAAATCAAGAGTTGAGTTAAGCAAGGTTGTGTACTATCCCCCACCCTCTTTGGAATATACTTTTCACTTCTACTGAAATACGACTTTCATGATCAGGATGCCGGTATATACATTCACTCACGCTCAGATGGCGGCCTCTATAATGCCCAAAGATTGAAGGCCAAGACCAAAATTAGGAGGGTACTAATCAGAGAGTTGCTTTTTACGGATGATGCTGCACTCTGAGGAAGAATTACAACATTTACTATCTGCACTCTTCAATGCTTGTTCTGAATTTGGTTTAACAATTAACAAAAAGAAGACACAGATTTTGTCACAAGATGCACAATGGGTACGATCAATCTTTATTGACGACGCCGAACTGGAGATAGTAGACCATTTTACATATCTAGGATCAGAGGTAAATAGCAAATTATCCTTAGATCAGGAAATCAATATCAGGATTGACAAAGCAGCAATAACAATGAACATGTTAGCAAAAAGAGTCTGGGAGTTCAGGAAGTTTTCTGCGTCATATGCGGTGTCTGCGAAGAATCCTTGGTATTATGGCAAGACGAAATCACAAATACTGAATTTTTGGAAAGATCAGGTTGTGTGACTGCATGTTCCATTCTCAGTCTTCGTAGACTTAGATGGATAGGACACGTTAGGCGGATAGATGATGGTAGAATACCAAAGGACATCTTTTTTGGTGAATTACAGGTGGGTAGGAGATCTCAGGGTCGACCTCTACTACGATACAAAGATGTGTGTAAGCGGGACATGATTGATACAGGCATTGATAATGCACATTGGGAGCAAGTCGCCGCTGAACGTGTTGCATGGAGGGCAACTATCAGAAATGGAATAAAGACAAAGGAGACAATGATTGCCGATAAAGCACACATAGAGCGTGAGAGACGTAAGATGGTGCATGATGGTGGAAATGACCATGTTTTCATAATCATCCACTGTGGACCACATGTACAGCGCGAATTGGCCTTATCAGTCACATTCGCCACCGCCATGGCTTGTAGTTATTTAGCATTTTTGAAGCACAATGTACCAAACTATGGTCTGTCAAGACGGAAAGGTGCCAATGATGATGTATGGAAGCAGTGGAAATGTGATTTTACAGAAGATTTAAGAGAGCAAAATGGACGGATAGCAAGAGCAATACAGATATATGAAAGAGGTTAATTCACAAAGAGGAAACTCGTTGCTTGCATCAAAGGAAGACAGTCCACATTCTCTGAGCACGTCATGAAAAGGGGAAAGCTGAAGTTTGTCGCCACAACGGGATGAGAGGCAGGAGGAGGCCAAGAGAGAAGGTGTTGGATAATTTTACATCATGGCACGAGCAACATCAGTATCGGAAATATTTGGCAGCGCACTTGACATTGGTCTGTGGACATACATGATCACCAACGTCACTCGACATGGACTATAAGGAGAAGAAATAATAGACAACATTTGACTTTTAATTAATAGACAATATTTGTCCTTTGAATCACATACAATATTGATATAGCTAGAATCTCATTTCAGCTGTCAGAACACATAACATATGCTCGTATTTACATGTAATAGGATATCATTCAGTACTCGTGGAAATTCTCCGCCGATGAGAAACATACACGACCATTTCTAACATTACACACACACACGCGCGTGCACACACACACACACACACACACACACACACACACACACACACACACACACACACAGACAGATAGATAGATAGATAGATAGATAGAGAGAGAGAGAGAGAGAGAGAGAGAGAGAGAGAGAGAGAGAGAGAGAGAGAGAGAGAGAGAGCTATAGTGTTCATTATGTTAACGGGATTTGTCAATAGATAGGGACAAGAAACAATTTTTGCCATCGTTATTAACTCGGTATTTGTTGACTTCGTATGCACGATGAAAAAGCGAAAATAAAAGAGAGGAGAAATATGAAAATAACTACTAGAAGGAAAATACGCTTTGGACAATTGGTGGTATCAGTTTGTTTCTGTATTGCCCAGATTTAACACAAGGTGTGAATGTGTGTGTGTGTGTGTGTGTGTGTGTGTGTGTGTGTGTGTGTGTGTGTGTGTGTGTCGTGAATGCTTATGTGCGTGAGTAAGTGTACATATATGTCATGTTTACATACGTGTGAGTGGATGTGTATGTGTGTGAATAGGTTTTTGTGCTGGAGATCGTGGATGTGTGGATGTGTGTGTATGTCTGTCAATAAGTGTGTATGTGTGTGTGTGTGTGTGTGTGTGTGTGTGTTTGTGTGTGATGAAGCAATTCCACCTCTGATCTAATTTTAGCGAGCATCTAGGAAACCTAATGGGGAAAGGATATAAAAGGATCAAGGAAGGATATAGACACGTGTAAATATGTACAAGAACCTATTGTACACTCTACATATCGTGGTGCTTTAATCTTAGGCTGCTTGGCTGTAAATGGCTGCTTCGCTTGTTTGACTGAAACAAGCTTGGTTGACTTTTTCTGGACTTCCTAGACTTTAACGTTTTCCTTGTAAGCTCTGATAGCTGCTTCAAACTGGGCTTTGCGAACCTCTGGATTCTGATTTCTCTTTGCCAGAATATCATTAAGGGTAGCTCCAGTAATAGCCCTCTGGAACTTCTGAGTGCTGTGTGTCTTCTTCTTTAGATATTCTAGGCTATACACAGCTCGGGATTCTGTGGTAAGCAGGAATTTTTTTTCTCCAATTTTTATGTTCTCTTCATTGCTTTCATTGTTTTTTTTCCATCTTTTTATTCTTCTCATCCTACCGTCACGCCTTAATGTAGTCACAGGAGATCTCTGTGACTATATGTTGCGGTTTGTGTATGTGTTTGTTTGCTGAAAAGGCTAATCGTCGCAACGCCATGCACGTGTCGTAATTCTGGATGTAAAGCTGCACTACTTTATGTCATTCTATATTGTTTACATTTTCAAAGCTTTACCGCAGTTCCACCAAATCTTCTTCTTTAGCCACCTTATCTGTCAGGCCCTTTTTGAGCTTTCTTCGGTACACCACTATCCAGCTGATATTTCTGGGATTGCGCTTCATGTGAGATCGCTCATATTTGTGGGTCAAAAAGTTGAAATTCTTGCCATCTGCCTTAACAAGCCACGTGCCATGACCTGGATATATTTTATACCCACAATATGAGCAAAGTTCAATTCTCACATGAGTGAGATTTTTTAAGTTCTTTTTATTTAATTATTAGGTCTTGTGGTTCCTCTAGGGGCCATAGCCATTAGATCCCCACATCCTTGTGTGTCATTTGGATGACCGCCTCTGCTGGTGTATCTAGCAAGATCAAGTGCAGATACTACAATTTGATCTTAACCAAAATACCGAGTTGTTTCCCTTATGTCTTATGAAGAGGTTATGAATGAGTTGTTGCCCTTATGACTTATCTAGAGATTGATTATGAATAGGTTGTTTCCCTTTTTCTTATCTACGATGCTCTCTTCGATCAAAATCTAGCCTAGGGAGTCTCAAAATTTCGCACGCACTACCCCATCTGATCAAGCGAACATTTTCTCGACTCCTTCTCTATGATATAACATTACCTTATACTATACTAAAACTATTTATAATAATAAAGTAAAGTAAACGACTCCATTACACACCTTAAAGCGTATTGGGTAAATGGTGCTAGACCCATATGTTTTACAGTCCACTAGGTTTGTGATAGCTTCGATATCACGCCGTCTGCTTTTACCCCTCAAAGCATTTCTTTACCCATTTTAGACTGGGTCAACCTGGGGAACTGTATAATAATTGCATATATGTGCGGCCATCAAGGAGTCACGACCCATAAAGAGAAGTTCTTTGCAACATGTGAACTTTATTTTTATAAGAGATCGCAGTTCCCCCAGGGGTCAGAGTCGCCATATCAGGTTCCCACGTTACTATGTATCATTCAATTTCCGCGTCTGCTGGTGGCCCTGGCAATTCAAGTGCAGATACTACACTTTGATCTTAGCCAAAAGGCCGAGAAGCGATACATGTGAACTTGCATAAGGCCAATGTTATGCGCTGCTAAAATAAAATTAGTATAAAAATCATATCCTAGTATTGAAATTATGTGACTTGCGACACTACAGTTTACGCTTCACCTATTTTGGGGAAATAAAATGCACAGGTGTGTCTGTGTCCTGCAGGGCATAGTTTTCAAAATCACATGACAATAATAACAACTGTATGCACGTCTGCAGGATATGGATATGCATGCCTGTCCTCCTCTTGATTTTGATCACGTCTCTTCCTTCTGATGTTAGGATTGTTCCCGAATATTTGAGCCCAGCGAACCCATATATATATATATGATTCACTGCTAAACAAAACAAAAAGTGGGCTTGGACCAAGCAGAAATTGATGGCAGAAAATGAGAAATAGGGGTGTGTCACAATAATGCTGTAAACTTGTTGAAATGGTAGCAGATATATAGTCTTAGCGACTTAGCATCCCTCAATATGTCCAGACTGCTCATTTTGGCTGGTCAATTAATTTTCAACATTCTTCTATAAAACCACATCTTCCATGCCTCCATGGATTTTTACGACGCCTGTTTACTAATTGTCCAGGATTCGCAGCGGTATTTTACAATTCTTTTCAGGATCAGTCCTTCTAAGGGCTGCTCAAGAAAACGCCAAACGAGGGGGGAACTGATAATAGCTGCAGAGCTGGGAGAACAAGCACGGGACAACACAAGAGGGAAAGCCGGCATCTTCGCGCAGCAGAGAGACCATTTCATACGGGTGAGTTAAAAATATAATAAAATAAGAAAAGCAACGCACAATAGGGAACAACCAAACAAATATCAAAGGTAGGTTAGAGCAATATAATATACCAGTAAAACGGCAGGATACTAAATAACAATCATTTCGATTAGACTTACCAGCACAAATAATAACACCAGCTGTAAATAAAAAAAAAACGAACGATAGGAATGATAACAACGAAAGACAATAAAACAGCGAGAAACATAGGACAATAAATATTATGAATAGGGATAATTAAGAATAAACAATTATAAGTAAAATGGGGAAAAATATCAATAAAACTAAAATTTAAAAAAAAATAAACGAAATAAAGCCATTGCAGAGAAAGGTATGTCCAGTAACAACGGAGCAGTATCGAGGATGTAGTCGGCGAAGTAAAGAATGAAAGACAAGGGCAAAGAGGAACCCTGTCAGGCATGCATCAGTGGAAGTCGTCTACTCATCTACTGCACAAAGGACTAGATAAATTTAAACCGCACTTTAAATCAATCAATCAATCATGTGCCATGCCGGAAAGCGTGGGCGGTCATGACTCGCCATTTCACTCGATCACCAGTGTCGTGGATCAGCTCAGTGTTACTGTCTCGTCCATGCCATGTGGCCAAGCCATCCAGGTATTTTCCTCTCGGTCTTCCTCTTGGTCTGTTCCCTCCGATCTTGCCAGTTGTCACTAAGTTCTCCAATCCATTTCTTCTCATAATATGTCCAAAAAATTTGACTGTCTACGTCTAATTTCTCTAATCAGTTTACGTTGTTCATTTGTCTCCTGTAGTACTTGGTCATTGGTTTTTCTGTCTGTCCATGGTATTCTTTGCATTCTCCTCAGAAACCACATTTCTGCAGCCATCAGATGCTTTTCAGCTTGACTGTTCATTGTCCAAGTTTCACATCCATACAAAAGAACAGGCTCTATGTATCCCCTCAACACTCTTTTTCTCGTTTCAATTGACATCTTTTTATTGGTCAGAATGTTTTTCATCTTGCTAAAGGCTACTTTCGCCATGGCGATTCTTGTTCTAATCTCTTCAAGGCATCTCCCATCAGATGTTATAACTGTTCCAAGATAATTGTACCGATTCACTTGTTGAAGAATATTTCCATTTACTTGTATATTACTTTGAGGCACTTCTTCCTTCCTACTGACGACCATAACCTGAGTCTTTTTACAATTTAATTCTAACCCCAGCTGCTCACTGTGTACAACAACCGCATCTACTAATTGTTGCAGGTCCTGCGGATTGTCTGCAATTAATACTGTATCATCTGCATATCTAATGTTATTGATGTTTCGTCCTCCAATGCTGATTCCATTTATATCCTCTACATTTCTGAAAATATTTTCACTGTACAGGGAAAAAAGATCTGGAGACATTACACATCCCTGCCTAACACCTCTCTTAATTGGCTGATACTGTCCCACTTCATTATCAATCCTTATTGCAGCTTGTTGTTTCCAATATATGTTTTTTATAAGTCTAATGTCTTTCCCATCAATTTGTAGATCTGCTAGCATATCCACCATGCTGACATGTCTAACGCTATCAAAAGCCTTTGTATAGTCGATAAAGCAAAGATGTATATCCTTGTTTACTTCTATAGCACGTTCAATAACTGTTCGCAGCATATACACAGCATTTACTGTTCCCTTTCCTTCTACAAACCCGCATTGTTCTTCCCCTATTTCAGGTTGTATCTTCTTCCTCATTCTTTGCATGATAATTCTTAGCAAAATCTTTGTGATGTGACTCATTATACTAATTGTTCTGTGTTGATCACATTCCAAGGTTCCTGATTTCTTTGGGATTGCAATAAATATAGAGTTACATAAATCAGGAGGTATATCTCCAGTATCATATAATGTGTTCAGCAGTCTGGTGACTTGCTCTAGTCCAAATTCTTCTAAAGCTTTAATCATTTCTGTTGTGATGTTATCTGCACCGGGGGCCTTGCCAGCTTTCATATGCTTAAGAACATTTCGAACCTCCATCTCCAAAATTGGCGGTCCTTCATTATTAAATCTAATATCATACTGTTCGTCTCTGTTATCATCATAAAGTTGTTTCACATAATCTGTCCATACCTGTAGAATCTGGTCTTTTTCTATTATGATTTTGCCATCTTCAGTTTTTAGACACCCTGTTGATGTACTTGTTCTTTTATTAGTAAGTTCCTGAATTCTTTTGTGCACTAATTTGGTGTTTTGACTGTTGTGTTGGCTTTCAATTTCTGAGCACTTTTCCTCAAGCCATTTTTCTTTTGCCTCCTTACATAATGTTCTGACTTGTCTGTGAATTTCTTCATATTTGACAGAATTATTTTTGTTGAGTCTTCTTGTTTCCATGAGGTGTAAAATTTCTGCAGTCATCCATTTCTTACGACCCACCTTCTTTAATTTTGGAATAGTTGTTTCTGCAGCCACATTGATTGAATTCTTCAACGTTTCCCATTGATCATCCACATCCTGGAATAGGATCTCTAGATCGGACAAAATTTCAAATCTGTTCTGTACTTCTATGTTGAATTTGTTTTGTATTTCCTTGTCATTACTCAATGTACATAAATCATATTTAGTGTTTCCTGTTATATACTTGACTTTCTTCAACTTTATCCTCAATGTTCCTGTGAGTAATCTGTGGTCACTATAACAATCAGCACTGGGAACTGTTTTTGCTATTGTTAATGCGTTTCTAAATCTTCTGCTAATCAGAATGTAGTCAATCTGGTTTCTAATCCTGCTATCTGGACTCCTCCATGTCCATAATCTTCTAGGGTGTTGTTTGAACCAGGTGTTTCCTACAATCATTTCCTGTTCTTTTGCCCACTCTACGAGTCTGTATCCTCTTTCATTTCTCTCTCCTAAACCATAGTTTCCTACTGTGTAGCTATCTCCTTGATTTCCTACTTTTGCATTGAAGTCCCCTATTATGATGTTTATTTCTGACTTTTTACATTTCTTTAAGGCAGACTCAATGTCGTTATAAAATTCTTCTACACTATCTTCACTGGATTCTCCTGTTGGGGCATATACTTGAATAATATTTATGCTAAAAGGTCTGCCACTTAACTTTACTAGTACTAGTAGAACTCTGTCCGACACGGCCCAATATCCTTGAATAGATTTTGATGTTTTCCGATCCAGAACAATTGCCACTCCCCCTACTTTAAATCACCACATTTATAACCAAGGCTGAAGAAGCCGGTTAAACGAGGTGGAAATATTTTGTTTACTTATCGGATCGGATTTATGTCCGTTTTGCCTCGAGACTGAAAATGTTCAGATTAAAACCCATTCGCCTGCACATGTGTTGGTAGAGTGGTAGGGAGGGTGTATGATAAAATAAGAAAGGATTTGAAGACGTTAAGTACAGGACTTGTAGACTTTAACATTTGTACTGGTATTTGTTATTACCATTTAACGGTACGAATTAACTAACCGGCAGTAAGGAAGCGCCGATCAGTAAGGAAGTGCAAGTAAGGAAGTGTCCCTCTCCGTGGTCAAAGCCTTGCGAACGCGGTTCGTGAGAAGCTTACCAGGCGTTCGAAACTCAGCTGTGACCCATTTGTGCAGCAGACCGTGTCGCGTTGTGTTATAACGTGTTGATATGGGAGCCGGGCAAACTACTGAACGTAAAACTTGCCTAGTACATCAACAGCAGCTGAAAAATACTGGTGTTGACTGCAACGTCCTGTAAGGGATATGCACAAAAAAAAAAATAAAAAATTTAAGGAAGCAGTTGGGAGGCCAGCTAGGTCTGCATGTCAAGAGAATATGATACAACACACATTCTAGAACATGCAGGAAGTTATAAATTACCGGGCAAGCGGAACTGTGTCTGCTATACAACTGGGCAGTGTGGGAGAATTGAAGCTGCAATGACAGTCTGGTGGTCTCACTTTTTGAAGTGTTTTCCATAGTTGTTTATCTAATTCATGATTATATTTGAAATAGTCTGTAACAATGATAATGTTAAAATTGATAATAAACGGGTTGTTCTACGTCAAGTGGCTTGGTAAAGACTCCGCAACCAGAGAAGACAACAGAGAAGACAGAGTGAAGCATTAGAGATTCAAATAAGAGTTATGGGCAGTGTAGAAAAAGGTTGATGGTATGAGCACGCAAAATCGAGGGTTTTGTCGATCAGAAGAAGAATGGTGTAATGATAATGGGATAAGGATATTGTGGGCTAGAAGATGAGTTGTGAATAAAACGGTGTTGATAGGTTAACTAGAATCAGTGGTGTACTTGTGGAATACGGGTTAACTGCGTGGTGTTCGGCATCAAAAACCACACTACAAGAGCTGGACTGGACAAGGTGCACAATAAAGCACTTAGAGTCACCACAGGAGGGATGAGATCAACCCCTATAGTGGAAATGGAGAAGATGGGGAGGACACAAGCACTGAGAGAGCGCAGAGATACAAAAACGCTAATACAAGCAGAAAAGTTCCTCAGCTTGCCAGGCCACCCTATGAAGAACAGATTTGAAAACCTAGCTATGGGGCGGTTGAAAAGAAGTAGTTTTATCCACCAAACGACTCTGCAGAGGATCCACCGATCTGCCCACAGTTGGTATCCCCCTAACAACTATTCCAGAGCGAACTCCATGGAAAGATGAACATAGACTATCATTACAAATCCAGACAAAAGTGAGAGGAATATTTGACAAGTAAGAACAGAACAGTGTACAGCGCAGAACAGACACTCTCAGCTTCCTTGATGAAGAATACCCACAGGACCTCTGGATCCGAGTCTACACAGATGGGTCAGCACAAAATGCTGTTCGCAATGGAGGAGCGGGAGTGTACATAAAATACCCAAATAATACTAGGGACACAGCCAGAGTACCGACAGGAAAGTACTGCCATAACTATGATGCTGAAATTGAGGCAATCAAGATAGCAACAGAGAAATTACTAAATACCAGCAATGGTACACAACCTGTGGTGCTATTGACAGATGCAAAATCAGTACTCGAAGCGCTCCTGTCTGGGAAATTGCCAGTACTAAGGACACTACTTTCTGAACTTAACAGTCAGCATAAGGTCACCATACAGTGGATACCATCCCACTGTGGAGTACCCGGAAACGACAGAGCTGATCAATTGGCTAAGGAAGGAGCCAAAGAAGAACAGCCTGATGTGCCCGTTACATACCACCAAAAGAAAGGAATGATCAAGTCAGTCAGAAAGCCACCAAAACTTGCTCAAGATGACTACCACGTAATGGACAGACCGGAACAAGTCATTATTCTGCGCCTCAGAATAGGACGCAATAGATTACGCAACCTCATGTATACAAAATTCAAGATTGGTGAAACAGCCATGTGCACATGTGGATTGGCGTCGCAGACAGCAGAGCACATACTCCAAGACTGCCCAAAATATAACATATCTAGGCAAACCTTCTGGCCTAGAGAGACAACAGTGGAAGATAAACTCTATGGACCGATGTGTGAATTAAAAAAGACAGTTAAATTCATACAAGAGACAACATTGTAGTTATAGACATATTTCAAGCGAACGAAAGAAGAAGCAGAAGAAGTGGTGTACTCCTGATGTGTTGTTTATTCTTTATGTATGTGCTATGTCTGTAGCTATGACGTCATATGTAATTACGTGTATCAGAATATTGAAACCCCGACAGTTCGCCATATAGAAACCTTTTATTGTTTTCTTTTACAGAAAACCCCTGACGATGTATCGCGGTTACTCTGGGTGTGTAGTTGATTGTTGCCTATCTCTGGAGTATAATAACTTGTCAACCTGTTAGTTGATTGTTACTTTTAAGGCATATAATAAGTTTTCTAACTGTTAGTAATTGGTGCCGCCTTTCAGGCGTATAACAATCTCTCAACATGTTGGTATTTTGACAACTATCTAGTCGGTTGTAGTTTATCGCTGTAATAGCTGTTTGGGTGATCACTGTCCTACCCGTAGAGTAGTGTTATAAGCAGTATATTATAGAACTATTGACTATTGATATTGATGTGAGGAAACCATTGAAGTAGGTTACAATTGTGTTGAGCGCTGTATTGCAGATTGTAATGCGCATTCATTGTATGAGATGTGTTACTATTTGGAAAATTTCTAGAGAACAATAAAGTTGTGTGGATATTGTCTTTATGTCATTTGTTTGGCTTAGCTTGTGTAGACCAGTTATTGTGGTCGAGTTCGTGCCTCATGTGCGGATTGGTGTTGTTTATGTTGATTGGCTATCACAGAATACTGTTTAGGGTTTAGGATTTCATCTTCTAAATCTATGCACAGGAACCTATAAAATTGTCTTTCTTTTCTCGTCTATCTTCTTTTTTACTGCACGGGAGAGGGGGCTGGGGCTGGGGAACTAGGAGGTGTTTCTCACTCTCCACCACGGCATTTCATCAATCTTTATCTTGTTAAAATCCCTTTCTTTATTCTTCTAGACCTCACTTCCCATCGTTATATCCTGTAATGTTGGTCAGCATGGCTGAATGGATAAGAACGCGTGTTCTTAAATATCCGGTGTGCTGATGCCGAGGTAAGGGGTCAACCCCTACACCAGACAGCTGGACTGAAATGTTGGCCTGTCGTCCTTGACATTGGGACGTAAATTACAAATACCTCTGAAGTCGGAGTGGGTTCGCCTGATGGCGAGGGACCTGTAATAGGGAAAGCTAATCCACATGCAAATTCAGTCCGACACTACTAGCAGTAGTGAGTATGAACTACGCCTGATTTAAAAAAGCGAGCGAATACAAAATCCTGTAACATCTTCTTCTTTCAAACCCATCACTCCCCCCCCCCCCCACCCCGCCCTGGCTTCATAAAGCATTTGATATCATAGGGCATAAAGTAACAGGGAAAACAGATAATAAGGACCATTGTTCATGCCTTGAGGCTTATTGCTATCTGCCTTGAGGCTTATTGCTATCTGCCTGGTGGCTTATTGCTATCTGACTGGTGGCTTATTGCTATCTGCCTGGAGGCTTATTGCTATCTGCCTGGAGGCTTATTGCTATCTGCCTGGAGGCTTATTGCTATCCGCCTTGAGGCTTATTGCTATCCGCCTTGAGGCTTATTGCTATCCTCCTTGAGGCTTATTGCTATCAGTTCTGAGGCTTATTGCTATCCGCATTGAGGCTTATTGCTATCTGCCTTGAGGCTTATTGCTATCTGCCTGGTGGCTTATTGCTATCTGCCTGGAGGCTTATTGCTATCTGCCTGGAGGCTTATTGCTATCTGCCTGGAGGCTTATTGCTATCTGCCTGGAGGCTTATTGCTATCTGCCTTGAGGCTTATTGCTATCTTCCTTGAGGCTTATTGCTATCAGTTCTGAGGCTTATTGCTATCCGCATTGAGGCTTATTGCTATCTGCCTTGAGGCTTATTGCTATCCGCCTTGAGGCTTATTGCTATCTGCCTTGAGGCTTATTACTATCTGCCTTGAGACGTATTGCCAGGCTTGTCCATGGGACATATTTTTCTGCCCCATCCCATCCCATGGTAATTTATGCCTGTCCCATTCCATCCCATCCCATGGGACCTTTCCCATGGGAGTCCCATGGGAGTCCCATGGGAGTCCCATGGGAGTCCCATGAGAATAACATTCCTATGGCCAACCCTGGTAGGCTTGTCCATGGGACAAATTTTTCTGTCCCATCCCATCCCTTGGTAAGTTATGCTTGTCTCATCCCATCCCATGGGACCTTATAGCATTCCCATGGCCAAGCCAGCGTATTGCTATCTGCCTTGAGGCGTATTGCTATCAGCCTTGAGGCGTATTGCTATCCGCCTTGAGGTTTATTGCTATCCAGAGCCTCTATGTGTGTGTGCTTGTGTGTGTGTGCGCGCTTGTGTGTGTGTCTAGCTTGTGTGTGTGTGTGCTTGTGTGTGTGTGTGCTTGTGTGTGTGCTTGTGTGTGTGTGCTTGTGTATGTGTGTGTGTATCTTGATTTATGCAGCTTTGTGGCGAAGGGGTTACGAATGCAATTGGATTTGGAAGCATATCGTTTTGCTTTGGCTTCCACACAATGGTATGAGCGTCGGTCGTTCAGAAAGCAATGGCAAACTACTGAAAGTAAACTTACCCAGGAATCACAAACAGCTAAACAATTTTGGAGTTGACTGCTACGATCTATAAAAAGATATGCAACTGATTTGTTTAGCTTGAGTTGAGTTGAACTGAGTCAAGAACCGGCATCATACCACTCAGGGAATTCCTATACGTGCTCGGTCCTCATCTGCAACAGCCAGCGAAGAAGCCCAATACTAATAGTACCCGTAGCAGTCTAATTATGTGTGGATTTGGTCTTAACTCGGAGTTTTGAGTTCCGGCCAGATCCTCTTGTCACTCCCTGCAGCACCATTTTCTCCAGGATGTGGTAATTCATACTCACGATTTCAAAGTACCCTGTCAGCATCTGCCTAATCATGCACCAATGCCCCACCAAGTGATGCAGAACCAGCCAATCTGTCCGCCTGCTTGGCCTGTCTGTCTAGCTGTGTTGGGAAAAGTGTTCAGGGTGGCACACATAGCGTCATAAGACAAATAATGAATGAACCCAACAACACCCGACTGACCGTAAAACAGGATTTATTCTAACATGCAATTTACCAATTGCACAGAATGATTCCCAACAATTCTTAGGAAGGTAGGGAAGGATGGATGAATGGATGGATATTCTGCATTTTACTGGCTTATTACATCTTCCCTCCGCTGTTATTAAAGTATCAAATTCTTAAATACATTGACTTGTTTCAGAATGGTTCCTTTCACTATAATGATACGTGATGAGTTGAATGAGCATGTTGGTGTAGCCATGGCTTCCGACGTCCGTCTCATAGGGTACAGGGCACGATCTCACCATAGGGCTGGGAATTTCCCCCCAAAAACCATCGGTATCTAATGATACCACGCGTCCCACTGCTCTCGTGGGTAGTGAATTCGGATGCTTAGCCTTCTCAAATAATTGCCAAAATACAGGAGGCCCCTTGTACAAGTTATGCACGCTAAGAATCCCCATAGTTGAAAAGCGCACCAAAGTTAGCCATGAAGTTGCCATCTTGGCAACATTGTTAGAAAAGTCCAGGCTATCCACGGGTGGACAGAGGCCGTTACGTTACTTTGGATGGAATCTGTCTAGATGAAGCAAACTTTACACAAAAGCATGATAAAGTCGGAGACACTAAACTTTAAAATATTGTGCATAATCTGGTGTGGCGCACACCTGTCAAAAGAGGAACGAAGAAGCAGAAAGCAGGAGAACACCATACCGTGTGTATAACCAAAAAACCTTGACAAGGACAGATAATCCACATCTCCATCCCAAACTTCTACCTACGATCTGTTAAGAATATAAAAATGAGACAGACAGCAGACAGCCAGAGGATATATGTTTTCTCCCCTGAACAGTGACAGCAAAAACGTGTTCCTCCTCTCCGTCGCCGTGATATTTTCGCCCAGAATAAGGCACAGACCACAGTTTGCTTGCACGCTGTAGAGACACGTCGGACTCCCATTTGTATGGGAGTGACCCCAATGGTGTACACTGTGGGTCAGACAGACTGTGGATTAGAGAACTGCGGAAGACAGACTAACATGTTCACATCTCTGTTATTTTACAGACGGCGAAATGTTGCATTGACGGTGATCGCTGTGTGCGTCTGTGTAACTGTTTATACATTTACAAGGTAGGTCCGCAAGTCTGTCTGTCTGAGTGATTGTCTGTCTGTATATTTGTCTATCTGACTATAACTCAGTCTGAGTGTCTGTTCACAACGCAGTCTGTTAATTTCTGTCTATCTGTGCATGTATTTATTATGTATATATGCGTGCATGTATGTATCTGTGTTTGTGCAATATGTGCATGTGTGCGTGTGCATGTATGGATGTGCGAGCGTGATAGCGCGCGTATATGCATATGTATTACGTGTGTATGTATGCAGGTATATGTGTATGTGTAAGCGTGTGTGTGTGTGCATGTGTCAGGGCCGGATTTAGACTTGATAAGGCCCTAGGCTATTTGAAATATGGGGCCCTTTATAAGTCCAGATATTCTATGTCAGTGACAAATTGCTCACTCGGACAATATTTTTTTGTCCCCCACTTTTCTCAAGCTATAGCTTGTGTAGCTTATACGTAAATCCAGCACTGGCATGTGTCCTTGCGAGACTCGTGTATCGGTTAACACAGAGAGTCTGGAAGAACAGGAAGCTTACTGCCAACACAAAAATCTTGGTCTATCAAGCCTGTGTCTTTAGGACTCTTCTTTATTGCAGTGAAGCCTGGTCAACTTACACTATGAGAAACATTTAATAACTTTCATACGCGGTATCTGCGAAGAATACTTGGTATTAACTGCAAGACAAAATCACAAATACTGAAATATTGGAGAGATCGGGTTGTGTGACGGTGTGTTCAATGCGCAGTCTTCGTGGGCGTAGATGGATAAGACACATTAAGAGGATGGAAGACGGTAGAATATCAAAGGACTTATTTTTTTGGCGAATCAAAGATGGATACAAGATCTCGGGGCCAGCCTCTGCAACTGTACATAGACATGTTTAAGTGCAGCATGATTAATAGAGGCATTGATAGTTCACCTTGGGAGATCGTCACCGCTGGATCGCGTTGCATGGAGAGCAATGGTAAGAAATGGAATAAGAACAAAGGAGAAAATAATTGCAGATAAATCACACACTGAGCGTGTGAGACGTCAAATGGTGCGTGATGGTGGAAATGACCATTTGTTCACATGCGTCCATTGCGGTCGAACATTTACAGCGCGAATTGGTCTTCTTCTTTTTTTTCTTTCATCCGGAGTTTTTTTTTTTCCGGATGTGATTGCGTTGTGTCTGTTTACAGCAGAGCCGCGTTTTTGCGCCGTTAGGCCGACACATCCGACTTCTGCGGGCATTTGTTGACCGGATTAACCTTCCCGGGAATTGGTCTGATTAGTCACATTCGCTACCGCCTTAGGTTGTCGTTCTTATGCCTTATCTGAAGCATAATGTAATAAAATACTATCTGGACGGCAAGGTGCCAGCAGTATAGTAGTATGCATTCATATGTATGTGTATGCGTGGGTGTGCGCGGGTGTTCATGTGTACAAAGTTAGTACCGGCATTCTTACACATGCATGCACATCGTTATCGATGCCCCCCCCCCTCTCTCTCTCTTTCTCTCTCTCTCTCTCTCTCTCTCTCTCTCTCTCTCTCTCTCTCTCTCTCTCTCTCTCTCTCTGGCCCTCTATTATTTGCCATATATATTAACGATCTATCTTTGCATCTTTCGTCGTCCTGCGATCTATTTGCAATCGACTGTACAGTGTATACAAACGCTGAAAACTGTAATTTGCTGGAGTCGTCTTTGCAACAAGAATTAAGTAATGTAGATAGGTGGAGCTATGCAAACCGTATGCAAATTAACATCGCTAAAACAAAATCAATGTTATTAACAACCAGACAAAGACTTCAAACTCTAAGCTCACACACATCACTTCAACTTCACATCGATAACATGCCAGTAGAAAGTGTAATTGAGCACAAAACATTAGGCCTAATCATTGATAGAAACCTAACCTTTAATTCCCACGTTCAAGCGCTCATTAAACAAACAGCGAAAAAAGTCTACCAAGTCGCCAAAATTAAAAATTCCCTTGATGAGGACACAAGGAAAATATTCTATACTTCACACACAGACACATTTTTATCTAAAAAAAAAGGTCGCTTAAAAGTCGACAGGGTCGACTTCATTGCACCGGGTTTATCCCATATGGCTCTGTCTCTTTCCACAGCGCGGAAAGTGTCACACAAAGCAGGAACTCCGTAGCTCTAGCGACGACCCACAGGAGTCTCTGAAAAATTTAACTCGTGAACCGAAGGACGCGGCCCGGAATCGAACCCACAACCTTCGGAGCCCGAGTCAAACGGCTTGACCACTTCGCCACAGAGAATCCCACATTTTGACTACTGCTCTACAATCTGGGACGGTGGTTCTAATTCAATCACCAAACTACTTTACTCACTCCAGAAAAGGGCAATGAGTTTAATTTATAGCAAACATTTATCTGACAATCCTAGCCTGCATAAAAACCTTCAGTTACTACCACTCCGCAAATGCCTGCTTTTCAATAAGGCCAAACTAATTCACAAAGTCCTACATCGGAATGCCCCAAATTACCTTTGGCCATTGATTAAATATAATGCTAGACACAGTAAACGATTAAATATATTACACATTCCGAAGCCTAGGATTGACTTATACAAAACAAGCAATCCTCTTTAATTTGATATATAATACAATATATCTGCTACTATTTTAACCATTTTAAAAGCATTATTGTAACACACCCCTACTTCCAATTTTCTGCCATGAATGTTTGTGTGGTCAGGACCGACATTTTGTTTGGCACATAAAGAGTTAACGTCTCTGCAACTCAGCTGTGGAACAACAATCTTCCACAAGAAATCAAAGACATCACCAATCCCTATACATATAATCGCAAGTTATTCGAACACTATCTCAGTACGGATCTCAGTCCCGTTTTGGTAGACCAGTATATTCCAAATAGCTAATAACAAGTGTCACACTTTTATCTAATATTACTGAGTCGTGTAGTATTCTTGTTCGCATTTTGCCCATGCCTATATAATGCATATCTTTTATATTGTTGCTGTTATCTGTTAGCCTTGAATCATGTATGAATGAAATAATGTATGAAAGAGCGTGATAGAAGGACAGAATGTTAGACCATACCAACACGTTATAATACAACGCGACACGGTCTGCTGCACAAATAGGACGCGGCTGCGTTTCGAACGCCTGGTAAGCGGCTCTCGAACCGTGTTCGCAAGCCTTTGGCCACGGAGAACGACTAATGCTTAATGGGTCCTATGAAAAACGTAAAATTGTCCTTAACACTTTGCGCGCGCGTGCACACACACACACACACACACACACACACACACACACACACACACACACACACACGCACAAACATACACACATTTCTATTTGTGTGAATATGTGTACTAATAACTCTACCTTGAACCAGCGTTAGCGGGAGATGAGCATATATGTGCACTAATGTCTCTACTGTGGACGGATAATAATAATATTTATATGTCTGTACTTCTTACAGCTGATCCTACATCTTTGTTCTTTATACCAGAATTGAGAAGAAATATGCTTGTATTGTTATAAATATGTCAATCATTTATGTTCTCTAAATACACCACTATTGAGCAAGATTTTCAAGGTTTCTCATAGTAATGTAAAAGTTCCCTTATGATATCAATATTGTATAGGAGATGATTTCTTCCTTCATGTGACCAGATTTTCTCTGGAAGAACGAAGGAGCCGTACTTTCATGGTAGTATTTAAATGCTTAGTCAACAGCGCGTTTCTTCCTGTTTTTTTCGAAACTAGACAGTGAAGTCATATTAACAGTGTACCAATCATAGCTTAAGATGTTGACAATGAAGGCTGGCGTAACGAGACTACTGCATACACTCCTTAACTTCCTCCTCCCACCCAGAAAAAATAACAATAGCTAAAAAAAAACCACACCCTAACAATGAACAAATCTTTAGACAGGCAAAATGAAAGTAGGTCAACTCTGAAAAAGGCTCAGTTTGAAGAAGTACAAAAGTTACCGGTTCACTTACCAGCTATTCGTCACCTCGATAAACCTACAAAACTGGAATGTGGAAAATCAAAGGCCTGAAGAACTACTAGCATCAAGACAAGTAGTAGACGTCGATGCACCTGGTGCATGACTTTCGCCGTGCAAAAGGCAGGATGGCTAGAGGATAGGCAGACCTAGAGGCGAAAATGTGGGGCGATTCCAATCATCGATAGCGCATGGCTAGCACGCTTGTATACCGGCCTGTCGGAAATATGTCAGAATCCTCACCGAGGCGATTAAAAGAAAAATTGACTTCTAAACTTAAATGGGCATCATAAAATATAGTGGGAAGTAAAGATGGACAGCGTGACATTGACCACATCACCAATAACATGTGAGAAGCATTTTGTGTGATATTAACTGGCACAGGACCTGGAGCATAATGGGGACTATTCGTTGCCGTGAAGTTTGAATCGCGACTAATTAACCAACTAACTAATTAGGACAGAAATATCTGACCAATTGGAGTCCTTCTTCACTTAACTTCCTTAAAACGAGGTCTGTCAATAAGTAATGCCTCGTAATTAAAACAGATAAAATTCACAGTGAAATGGAGTCCCGAGTCTGTACTTCATACATTTAATTATCAATGTAGTCTACGTTATTTGTTATAGTTTATGTCCATCTTGTCAAAAGGGCATGTATCCCCGCACGGTAAAAACTCGTGTCATTGTTCCTAAAGCACTGGGGTACGGCGCGTTTAAATGTCTCGGTGTCCTCAAAGTGATGTCCGCGAAGATCTTCTTTCAGTAGTTCAAACAGATACATCTGAAGGTGCTAAAGGGGGACTATAAGGGGGACGTGGTAATAATGTCCAGCCAAATTCAGCAATCGTTTCAATGGTGCGTTTAGCAGTGTGCGGCTGGCATTATCGTGTAACAGTAGTGCAGTTCTCGGATCTTTGAATGGGTAAGAGAGGTTCGTGGCTATGCTTTACCTTGCCTTTTTATGTCTGTCTGTCAACATTCTGGGTGTCCACAGTGCATAAACCGTTGAATAGCCCAGGTCTTTAATGATGATCTGGGCGCTGCCTTTATAATGGAC